>CM064546.1:22943314-23543314 GCA_032716605.1 Paralithodes platypus | reverse complement strand
TAAGGTAAGAAAGGAAATCACCGGTATAGCAGCTCTTAAGGAAACCATACTGTCTATCTGAAAGTAGATTATGGGAAGACAAATGCTTAAGAACATTTGTATTCAGAAATGATTTAAACACTTTAGAGATGCAAGAAATGGGAGCATTTGCAGGATAATTGGAGAGTTGAGAGCGGTCATCCTTCTTTCGGACAAGTTGAATGAGAGCAAACTTTAGCAAGAAGAGAAGATGTTACAGGCAAAACAGAGACAGAAGAGTTTGCCTAGACAGTGCGGTTCAGCTGATAGGATGATAGTTTCAAGGCAGTGATGTAGCCTTTTTTTATTAACTCTGCGTAAGCAAAGTAGTATCGTACATGTAGATCCCACCTGTATACTGTGCACCACCAGCCAGCCTGTTTGTAGTTCGTAGTCCACAGTTCGTAGTCGATCTGTCTGTCCAGAAACTCCTCTTAGACCGTTGAATGGATTTTCACCAAGTTTTCAAGGCACATCCAGTTAGTCAATGTGATGGTCAATCAAAAAGAAATAATACATTTTAATTAAAGGTCAAAGTCAAACGTTAAGGACAAAACTTGTTCAATATTTATATTATCTACGTTTTTAATCAGACGTCATAATTTTCACTTTACTAGGTTGCTGTGTATATTGATAAAATATTGACCAAATTTCAGATATACTGTATATTCCAAATGGTTAAGGTCAAACGTCAAATTCAATGACTAACCAGGAACTAGTACCTCAACTATCGTGATCATGTTAAAACTTTTCCTGATCCAAGTAGAGGGGATGTGGGGATTGGGAACATCATTCTGATCTTTCTTGGAAAGATCATATTCCCACTCTTGCCAAAATAGCCTCCCAGAAGCTGGGTGTGCTCAACATCCTCCGGGGATTATTTACCCCTGCGCAGCTTCTTGCTCTGTACAAGGGCACAGTGCGTCCATATATTGAGTATTGTTCACACATGTGGGGACGATCCTCTCACACAGCACTTCTAGACAAAGTAGAAAAGAAAACCTTCCATCTCATTAACTCACGTCCAATCACCAATTCTCTGCAGTCTCTCTCTTTGCTGCAATGTTGCATCTCTCTTATTCTACCGATATTACAATAATCAGTGATCCTCGGAGTTCTCTCAGTGTATATAACCCCCTGTTCATGGAGCGCGTAGCACCCGTCTTGCAACACAGTCCCACCCCTACTTTGTGCAACTCTCCAACCCAAGAGTGCAACATTATTCTCAAATTTTCTTCTATTCAACAGCTGAGCTCTGGAACTCTCTCCCAGAATCAGTCTTTCCCTCATCCTATGACTTAAATTGCTTCAAACTACGTGTGTCCAGGCATATTAGAGATTGAGATTGAGATTGAAATATTTTATTTAGCCATATAAATACAATGCATTGTTGGGTATTAAATACATTGGTAAAATGGCTGAGCCTTTTGAGAGAAATCTCTCTTATAGGCATCTTGCTAGTAACTCGATACAGTAATAATTATTGACAGTGCATTTATGGCCAACAATTGCCTGAGAGTATTTATATTAATATACAAGCACATAAATATACACACACATACCTGTTTCTAAGCATACCCATGTATAGTATTGTATACTCATATGTATTATGCACCTACACACAATCATATGCACACATATAACACACACACACACACACACACACACACACTCACACTCATAAGTAAGCATAAACATATATACACGTATATACAGACAAATATACAAACACACATTACACAAAATCCATATACATAATCATCCTCACATATATATACTGTATACATATACATACCTGTGCATATACATGGTATACATTTATTATAAATTCATAAGTAGTACAATCATTTTGCGTTGTCAGTTTCAGTGAATCACAGTTGTTAGGTAGTTGGTTGTTGGTACTTCATTAATAATTGTGATTTAAGTTGACTTTTAAAACTGGATATGGATTCTATATTTTTTAAATCTTGAGGCAGTTGGTTCCATACTTTAACCCCATGGTACTTTATTGATGTTTGAGACTGACTAGAAGATATTAGAGGGATTTCCAGTAAATTAGCACTTCTTAAACATAACATAACATTAATAAATTCCTAGCACCAGGCAACGAAGGCCATACGGCACTAAAGCAGAAAACAAATAGAGTTAGAGGGAAAGAAACTCAAATATCGTTAAGGAGGCTGAGAGAAGAAAGGAAAGACATTTCACGATCAACGGAAAAGAAAGGGGACTCTGAGAGAATATCGGCAAGACAAGGTCGACGACCAAGGGCAAAGAGAAAGGGAAAACAATGCCTACGGGCCGAAGAAAAGAGGGGACAGTCAAGGAAAATGTGAGAAATAGAAAGTTTAACATCACACCGTGGGCAAAGCGGCGGAGGCAAGCGGGACATTAGGAAGGAGTGGGTAAGTCTGGTATGGCCTAACCGAAGCCAGGCCATCGCAGTCTCCCAACGGTGAACACGGTCAGAGGGGTCAGCCCAGGCAGAAACGGAGGCCTTAACAGTGCGGAGCTTATTAGAGGAAAGGGAAGACCACATGGTTTGCCTGCGAGACAGAAGGAAGGTAGAGATAGCTGGATAATAGTCAGTGGCGGGCATAGAGAGAGAAGTTGACCTGACCGCCACAGCGTCTCGAGCGAGAACATCAACCTACTCATTCCCACGGACACCAACATGGCTAGGCACCCAGCAAAATTGGACAACCTTCTTCTGAGCAGAAAGACTGACAAGCCAATCTTGGATGGCAAGAACCAACGGATGAACAGCAGGGAAAGACTGCATGAGAAGAAGGCGTTGTACGAGTTGGAAAAAAGAGAAAAGGAGAAAGACGGAAAGAGCACATGAGACGGACGGCAAAGAAGATAGCATAAAGTTCGGCAGTCAGAACACCAGGTGTAGAAGGGAGAGAATACTGATAAGAATGAGAAGGAAGAAGGATGGCAAACCTGACACCAGAAGACGAACGGGAGCCATCAGTGTAAACCAGAGTAAAAGAAGAATGCTGTGTAAGGTGTTCAAGGAAACGAGAACAAAGAACCGGGGGCGGGGTAGAGGACTTAGAACAAGGAAGAATAGAGGAACACAAGGAATTACGAGGAAGGAGCACACTTACTGAGTCGTAGCGGAAAGACATGGAAGGGGAAAAACGAAGAATGAGAAAGTAAGGAATCCATACGAGTAAAGAAAGGGGGAAGAAGGTGAGAATGAGACGGAACAGGAACAGTAGGAGTAAGGGAGGTCCGCCAAGAAGGAAACTGGAGCGACCGGGCATAGTACCGGAGAGAGAGAAGGGCCCAACGCCGGTAGAAAGAAGGGACGCCGGATGTAGCATAGATGCTTTCAACGGGGGAAAAGCGAAAAGCACCCAAGGCAAGACGCAAACCGAAATGGTGAACAGAGTCAAGTTTATGTAGGACTGTGTCTGAGGCTGAGGAGTAAACCTGACAAACATAATCAAGTTTAGAAAGAACAAGGGTTACATGAAGTCGAAGAAGGAGAGCACGGTCCGCACCCCAAGTAAGGTGGGACAATGTCTGGAGGAGACGAAGACGGTGCAAAGCAGCAACCTTAACAGAGGAAACATGAGCTTCCCAGTTAAGACGGGAATCAAAGACAAGACCCAAGAAGGTAGTGGAAGAGCAATAAGGCAAAACGGAACCGCAAAGCTCAAGAGAAGGACGTTGGATAACGAGTGAAAGTCATAGCACAAGATTTAGTCATAGAAAAACGAAACCTGTGAGCAGTGGCCCATGATGAGGCAGCCACAATAGCAGATTGGATAAGGAAGCGTAACACAGCAATATCCGAATCAGCAGCATAAATTGCAAAGTCATCTACATATAAGGAGGACCTGACCTTAGCCGGAAGGGAAGAGGTAATGCCATTAATGGCTATGAGAAAGAGGATAGTACTTAAAACGGAACCCTGAGGCACACCCTCCAACTGAGGGTATAACAGAGAAAACAAGGAATTCACCCGTACATGAAAAGAAGGAGAAGAAAGGAAATTATGAATAAAGACGCCCATATTACCACGGATACGAAAAGAACTGAGTTGGCACAAACTGTGATCCTTCCACATGGAGTTGTACGCCTTCTCGAGATAAAAAAAAAAACCAGCAAGAACTGATTCATGGCGAGCAAAAGCAGACCGGACGTAGGTCTCCAAACTAAGCAAAGGGTCGATAGTGGACCGAGCTCGTCGAAAACCAAATTGGGTCGAAGACAAAAGCTGACGTGACTCGAGAAGCCACATGAGACGGACATTAACCCCTCTTTGGCGGCACCCGGCTATAGTCGGACAAGAGAACCCCAACCTAAAGAGCAGGGCCCGGCTATAGTCGCATGCAATTTTGAGCTCGTAATGTGTTCTGAGAGAGAGCCGAGCGGTGGGACAAGCGTATGTAGGGGTCTGACCGTTCGCCACGGTCCCCCCGGGCCTACTGATGTTTACTCCACACATATCCACCATCCGTCCCTCACTACACAGGGTTTTATGTCAAGAAATTACCGTATTTTAGGGATTTTTCCTTCGTGTTGCACAATTGTTGCAAGAGAACCTGTGATCGTAGAAGGATGGTTCTGGTGTCATTGGAAAGCTCAATTATCGCCCTTTCAGGAATACATAATTGTATTACGCTCTGGCTCTTGTTTATGCATGAAAAAGAGCACGGAATTAAGCTCGTTTAGGGTAAAATCCCCCGCTTGGCAGGTAGTAGAAGTTACCGCCTAGGCCGCTCGTAAGGTGTTAACCATCCGTTCAAACAGCTTGCATAAACAACTCGTCAAGACAATAGGGCGATAGTCCTTGGGCGAAAAAGCTGACTTACCAGGCTTAAGGAATGGAATAGTAAGAGCAGAACTCCATGCAGGAGGGAAAACACCAGACGACCAAACTTTATTAAAAATAGCCAACAAAAATACCAAAGCCTCTGAGGAAACATACTTAAGCATTAAATAATGGACTCCATCACGACGCTCAGAAGTAGCCTTGCAGGCACGAAGAGCGGAGAGCAACTCACGCGAAGAAAACGTGGCGTTGTAAGACTCTTCGGAAGACAGAGTGAAAACAACTGGAGAACTCTCAGCAATGGCTTTAAGTGAATTCAATTCTGAAGGGAGATGAGAGCCGCTACTGACAGAGCTAAAGTAGAGACCTAAATGACTGGCGACTGCCTCCGAGCCAGCAACAGACTCACCATCAACATGAAGCACAGGAGACTGGGGAGATAAACGCTAGCCCGAAATCTTGTGAATGCGTTTCCAGACGGACTGAACAGGCGTAAAGAATGTAATGGAGGAAACATAGGACACCCAACTTTGACGCTTAGCAGACCTGACTGTGCGACGGAGGAAGGCAGATGCCCTATGAAAAAGTATGAAAGAATGATCATGAGCGGGAGTAAAACGCTTCAGACGATAGCTCTTCTAAGAAGCCCGTTTCACGCGGAGAGCCTTAGAGCAGTCCGGAGACCACCAAGGAACACATTTCGACGCAAAAGGACGGGAGGTCCGGGGAATAGAGACTAAGGCAGCACTCAAGACAGTGACCAGAAAAAAGCCAGCAAATCATGAGCAAATGAAAAATCATATGAAGGTAAAGAAGGGATAGACAGTGAAGCAAATGTAGACCAGTCCGCACGTTGAAAGCACCAACGAGGAGGACCAGGGACAGGAGAATAGGAGGTAGGAGAGAGCAGAACAGGGAAATGGTCGCTATAGAGAGACTCCTCCAAAACAGACCAATGAAAAAGAAGAGACAGGGAAGGGGAAAAAAAAAAAAGATCGAGACAAGAAAATGAACGCGTTCTAGCATTAAATGAGGCAGAGAACCAGTATTAAAAAGAAAAAGGTTATTATTGGTAATAAAAGACTAATGCACGACCCCGTGAGGTAAGGACAGAATCACCCCACAGGGTATGCCTACAATTATAATCTCCAAGTAATACAAACGGAGGAGGTAGCCGAGCTAAAAACATGGTAAAAGAATCAAAATTGATGGGAATAGAAGGAGAGAAATAAAGAGAAACAACTGTAATCCAAAGACCAAGAAAAACCTTAACAAAGGTGCAAGGGAGAGAAGTAGGGCAGGAAAACTCTTCATAAGGAACAGAGTGGTGAAGGAGGATACAAATGTCCGAAAGAGAATAATGAGAACTGATAAAACAGTAGCCATGAACAGGAACCGGAGGAGAAAGAATACGAGTTTCCTGGAGACAGACAACCTTAGGGGAATGAGCAGAAAGTAAAACACGCAAATCGTCTTGCTGAAGAGAAAAACTGCGAAGGTTCCATTGCAAAATGGGCATACTAAAAAATACTAAAAAGAAAGTACAACGAGAAAATAATCTTTAAAAGAGAGAATGAAAAAGACATACACATATATATCAGAGAGGCAGAATAAATACACACAGAACTAAAGAGGAACAAGGGAGGAACAATAAAAACAAAGTAAAAACAAAAAGAGAAGAAAGTTACGGAAAAATAGAAGAAAACAAAGAAAGGAAAACAATGGAATACATCAACAAAAGTAGCACACAAGTGGGAAGAAAATATAAATACTATCTACAACACAGATTCACAAAATACAGTAAACACCGTGAAAGACGCATACACACAAGAGGAAAGAAAGAGATACAAAGAACAATAAAAAGAAGAACACACAGACTTATGTACAACTAATAAAAGACTGATTAGGTTAACGGTGAGATATAATGGAAGGAATGGGGAGTGAGGAAGAGCAAGGAGGGAGAGGGGAAGACTGATAACCAGGTGGCATAGGGAGGCTTAATAGGGAAGGAGAAGGGTAGATAGGAGGGCTAGTTTGATCTGATTTGATTTTTTATTGAGAAAGCATAAGTACATGGGAATACATAATTACACATTGTCTCAAAAGGGCAAAAATGGTAAAACAGTCTTTTACCCTACTCATATTTTACATGTTCAATATAAACACAAAGGAAGTTTATTAGGTTAAATTTCTCTACTTTATGTATTAATTCTTTCATGTATCCCCTCTTGCCTTGCCTCCGGAAGGTTCGGATTTTATGTATACCATCGTTGACGTCTTGTGCCAATTTTTCACCACTACCTGACCGTATATGTCTCATTACCGATAGATACTAGGTTTACTTCCTCTAATCTGTGTAGCAAGGTTGTTAAATTTAATTATAATCGCATAGCAGCTACCATCGCATTTTGGGGGCAGTTTAATATAACCTGCATAGCCTCATTTTGGATAGTTTCTATTTTATCCAACCTTCCTTCACCAAGGCAAGAGAGAACTGGGCTAGCATATTCCACCACTGACCTAATAGTGGTGAGGTACATCATCCGCAGTACCTGTACACCAACACCTGTACCATTCCAAGCTAGGGATCTCAAGGGTGCCATAAGTGCCTTACATTGTGATTGTGACGTAACTCATCATCTTTACTGTCTGATGTATATCCTATATAGATGCCTAGATACTTATAGCCCCTAACCCTATCAATATTTGTTTTCCTTCACAGCTAATTGTTTATCGCCCATAGCACGACACTGAAATTTAGTTGTTTTCATTAATTACCAGCCCCAGCTTCTGGGTTAATTGCCCAAATTTGTTGAGGGCTAATTGGATATTCTCAACACTATTGCTTTGCAGAATTATATCATCTGCGTATATTGTTATTTTAACACCTTGGCCTATCATATCTTGAGCTATCCTATTCATTAGGATATTAACACCTTAACACCTTACGAGCGGCCTATGCGGTTTATTTATATGTACCGCCCAGCGGGGTGTTTTTAGCCAAAATAGGGCTGTTTACGTGATCATTTTCATGCCTAAATAAGACCCAGAACGTAAAACAAGTACCTATCCCTGAAAGGGCATAAACAGAGCTTTCGAATGACACCATAACAATCCTTTTATGATGGCTAGTTTTCTTGCAATAACCGTGCAACGCGAGTGCAAAAAGCATGTAATTAGCCACTTTCCCGATACAATTCCTTATATAGCGAGTGAGAGAGGGAGGAGGGAGCTGGGATTCATGTCAGTATGTTCGCCGCGGTGGTCTGGAGCAGTCATACGCTCGCTACTCTCCTGCCACCACTTGTCTCTCTCTCTCAGCAACATTACGTGCTGAAATTGCCACTCGACCTATGTCGAGCGCCGCCACATAGTCCAGCTTTATTAAATACGACTTATGTGGTGAGCCGCTAATTAAGGGTTAAGAGCGGCCTATGCGGTTTATTTATATGTACCGCCCAGCGGGGTGTTTTTAGCCAAAATAGGGCTGTTTACTTGATCATTTTCATGCCTAAATAAGACCCAGAACGTAAAACAAGTATCTATCCCTGAAAGGGCATACACAGAGCTTTCGAATGACACCATAACGATCCTTTTATGATGGCTAGTTTTCTTGCAATAACCGTGCAACGCGAGTGCAAAAAGCATGTAATTAGGCACTTTCCCCATACAATTCCGTATATAGTGAGTGAGAGAGGGAGGAGGGAGGTGAGATTCGTGTCAGTAGGTTCGCCGCGGTGGTCTGGAGCAGTCATACGCTCGCTACTCTCCTGCCACCACTTGTCTCTCTCTCTCAGCAACATTAAGTGCTGAAATTGCCACTCGACCTATGTCGAGCGCCGCCACATAGTCCAGCTTTATTTAACTCGACTTATGTTGCTCGCCGACAGTTAGGGGTTAAAGAGGAATGGACTTAACACCTTACGAGCGGGCCCGTCAGTAACTTCTCCTACCCGCCAAGCGGGTGGTTTTACCCTAAACGACCTTGTTTCCGTGCTCTTTTTCATACATAAACAAGAGCCAGAGCGTAATACAATTATGTATCCCTGAAAGGGCGATAATTGAGCTTTCCAATGACACCAGAACCATCCTTAAACGACCACGTGTTCTCTTGCAACGATCGTGCAAGACGAAGGGAAAATCCCTAAAATACGGTAATTTCCTTACATAATTCTCTGTGTAGCGAGGTAGTGAGTGTGGGTGGGTGTGTGTGGAGTAGATGTCAGTAGTCTCGCGGGACCCGTGCCGAGCGGTCATGAGCCGACCTATGCTCCTCCCGTCGCTCGTCTCTCTCTCAGAGCCATTATTGCTCAAAAATTGCACACGCACTTAAGTCGGGCCCCGCCACATACTCCTTGGTTCTGTAGCCCGACTTAAGTCCACCCCCGCCAGACAAGGGTTAATACCCCGCCTTGTGGTGTACCCAGGTCAAGTTTCCTTTCCTCAGAAAGAGCCCCTTGATACCACACCTGCGCCTTCCTTCCAAATAAATAATCTCCTTTCCAATATAATAATTTTCCCTTTACACCCCATGTTAGCTAATTCAAATAAAAATACCTCTCCATTTGCTTTATCAAAGGCGCCCTTGAGATCCACGTATACCATGCAGCAATCATTATCGTTGGCCAGAGACTTAGTGACTGCATCAGATGTACCCCTACCTTTCCAAAAAAACAAACAGATTGATGCATAATTTATCGTCTCCGATATATAATAGCCTCTTCAACACGATTCTCTCCATCATTTTGGACATACATGATGTGAGGGAAACGGGTCTACTCTCCCCATTTGGTTTAGGGATGGGAATGATTATAGCTTTTTTCCACGATTATAGCTTTTTCCACGATTTAGGGAGTTTACCCTCTGTAAGGCTCATGCTGAATAAGTGAAGGAGGGGGCTATCTTCTATACTGGCTAGGCAGTTTAATACATCGTAAGTTATACCGTCTTCCCCGGGAGCCGTAGATTTACCTTGTTTAATTGCTTTAGGTAGTTAATTTCTTGTTATATCTACATCTATGATGTCTGCTATATTTAATGCGTTAGCAATAGATTCTCTCCTCTCATTTTGCCAACCCTATAATCCCTCCCTGACGTCCTGCGGCAGTTGAATCGTTACTAGCAGCAGTTGCCCACTTTTCCATTAATTCGTTAGCCTTTTGCTGTTTATGTGGGTGTGCGACATTACTTTTCCTTTTACCCCGTACCGTATTAACTTCTCTCCAGATTTCACAGATATTTGTGGTATTCCCAATCTTATTTGCAAATTTCCGCCAATAGTCTCCTCTCACTTCTTTTCCAGGATGCCTCAAGTAGATTGGATTTACTAGAGTCATCCCTTCCCGCCTCCACCCACTTGTTATGGCTTTGCTTAATCATCTTTGACCAATCCTTTAGTGTTTGGTCATTACAATATTTATTCTGGTTTGACGAATATTCCCCTATTTTTCTTTCTCCTTTAACACTTAATAACTCTTCTATAATTTTGGCCATATCTTCATAACACTGATTTGTACAAATTGGTTCATAGTCTCTATACCAATCCCGAATACTATTGCTAAAATTAGTTATCTTGTCTAGAGGTAATATTATCCTTTTCTTGTATACTGTATGTCCACTTTACCCAAAGGAATACTTATATCTAGAGATAAATGGTCGCTGAGTAATTCCGGTGTAACATCACACCTCCCATCCAAACCTTGACCATTAACTATCACTGCGTAGTCTAGCCTCCCTCCCTGAATGTGTTGCTGCCTGTGTCCCTAGCAATTTAATATTTTGATAACATTTCAAAAATGTATTGAATCTCTTCCCATTCGTGTTGGTAGTTTCCCCGCCCTCTAATTCCCTGTGACTAGCGTTTAGGTCCCCGGCAATAAGAGTTACCTCATTACATACGCTATTAGGTAGAGAGTTAATGGAAAAACAATGTTTAGATACATAAAGGTTAACAACACTTATTGACCCCTCTTTCAAAAATAATATAATATAAACTAATTCTACCCCGTCGGTTTTATGAGGGTTTTCCACAAGCTCCGAGGGAATAGTATTTCTCACGTAAGTTGATACGCCCCTAATGCCTTTGCTCGCCAGGAAAGCATATGTTTTATATCTATTTAGCTTTAACAAGTTAACATTCCCTTCCCTAGTCTCTTGGAGGTGTATGACATCTATATCATATTTATTTACATAATAATGCAAGTCCATTAACATTCAATGAAATTCATTTTGATCCATTGTTACTCGGTGTATCCGTTATTGATTCCGACACACCTTCTATTTCAGTCATGATTTTATCCATTAGTCGGTGAAACGCTAACCAGTCCTTGAATAGTTGTTCTTTTTTCCCGTCATCTGCACACTTAGCTAGCGTACTCTCGAGCACTATGAGGTTATTCGACATCAGATTGTGCGGGTACAGAGTTTTATGTTTTCCTTTTACGGTAAATTTACAAGTAGTTATTTCACTTTCTTTCTTTGCCTTCTTTTCTGTAACTTCTCGTGAGTTTTTACTCGCTGATGTTGTTGCTACAGTTTCGGTACTCACTGATGCTGTTGCTACAGGTTCGGTACTCGCTGATGCTGTTGCTACAGGTTCGGTACTCGCTGATGCTGTTGCTACAGGTTCGGTACTCACTGATGCTGTTGCTACAGGTTCGGTACTCACTGATGCTGTTGCTACAGGTTCGGTACTCACTGATGCTGTTGCTACAGTTTCGGTACTCACTGATGCTGTTGCTACAGGTTCGGTACTCGCTGATGCTGTTGCTACATGTTCTGTAATATTTTAATTTCCCTTACCTTTAACCATATCATTTAGATAGCTGACTTGTTTTTCTAGCATTTCCACTTTTTTCCTGAACTCCCGGAGGTATTAAAACATTTCTTCAAACCCTGTTTGTTGTTTCCCACCACTTCCTTATTTTCTTTCACTGTACTTCCAGCACCTGGGCTTGAACTTACCCCTTCACCAGGTTCGTTCATTTTGGGGCCTGGCTTTCCCACCTGGGATTCATTCCCCCGGGTACCAGGGAGATTAGGCCTCCTACCCCAGGCGTTGTTTGTCTCTTCTTCACACCTGGTCGTCGCCCCCGGCTGTCCACGTGTTGGTAAAGATGGTGTGGGGAAGTCCTGGGGCGGGGCGGCTGCTTGTTGCCCGCTGTATGTTGCATTATCTCCCACATTCGCTGATCGCTGTTGATGATGATGCCATCTGTTTGCCCCGGGTCTTTTAGGGCAGATTACAGGCTGAGCATAATGGGGGCCACCACAGTTGCAATATCCTGCCACGGACATTAGTTCCAGGGAAGTAATTCCCTTTCCAATGTTCCCTTACCCACTCTAAACCACTGTTTGGACACTTGATCTCAGTGTTTTGGAGGACAAGCAACCTAGAAGGGTCACTAGATATGTTGTTGCTTGATTTCCTTTGTACTCCTTTATACTCCTTAATATCGTGGCTGCACGTCCATCCTGGCCTTTATTTTTTCCCCACATCGTGTGGAGAAATGGCTGCCCCCACAGAAATGACAGCGAGGGTCCAGGTGGCATCTCCAAGCCTGGTGCCCCCAACTAGAGCACTTCAAACATATCAACTCTTCCTCAATGTATGGTGCAACATACCTATAACCGAGTCCCGTCACATAGATACTTTCTGGAGCATCTCCTTTAATCAGGGCCACTGCCTGACTTTTTTCTTCGCCCCTCACTTTGTTCCTTCGTGCCCAAACGATATTAAGATCATCGAGCAAGAATTCTGGGTCTACCCACACTGGGTATTTGAATATTATTATTTTGGTCATCTTTTCTTGTGCTTCAGGGATTTTCATGATGACCCCTTCATACCCTACTGTAGTTAACATTTCCACTGCTTCATTTACTTCCACTGTCAGGTATGACCGTTTTTTTTCCATCTTTTAGGATTGGTCTGAAGGATTTAAGCTCCCGGCCAAGCTTCATTGTCCACAGTACCTTTTGCTGATAGCTGAGCTTGTTGTCCACCGGAGATATGAGCCTGGGTTGTCCCTACATCGTCTGCATGGCCCCATCGTCGCTCTCCGTCGACTGCGTGGCCCCGTCGTAGTTCTCCGTCGTCCTTTCTCCACCGCTTGCCCCTTGCTCAGCCTCACGTACCTGTAGGCCTGTATGGTCACCGTTTCGTATCTTTTTTAATTATCGTGTGTCTTCTTCATCGCTACTTCCTTCATTTGCTTGTTTCTTTCTTCTTTTACCCTCCGATTTGCTGCAGACTTCGAGATACTCCATCTCTTCGCTAAGGGTTCCGCTCAGGTTGCTGCTTCCTACTGAATTCGGTGCTGTATCACTCATAATATCGTTGCTGGCACTATGAGGATCCACTATGTCTTCTGCAGTATTTGTGGTGCAGGACGGCATGCTGTCCGCCTGTCCACATTCACCGAAAGTGGGGTAGGAGAGAGCTCAGGTGTAGTGGTGTTTACCTTCCAGCGGTCAAAGTTCAAGTGAGGGAGAGGGAGGAAGGGTAGCGGAAGGAAGGGAAGAGGAGGGAGGATGAGGATCGGGTAGGAGAGGTTTGGGAAGGGGAAGGCCTGGGGAGGGAGTGAGAGTGGTAGGGGAAGGTGGGAGAGGGGTATGGGGGAGCGTAGAAGGGATGGAATGGACGTCGGCAGAAACGGTAATAGGTGGAGGATGAGAAGAAAGAATAGACTCCTCAATCTTGGGCAAAGATTCAAAAGATAAGTCTAAGGAATCGACAGGGGGATAAGCGTGGGGGGGGGGGGCAAGAAGAGGAGGAGACGGGAGGGTGAGATAGAACTGTTGAAAACGGATGAGGTGAGAAGCCCAGGTGGCGAGCTTCCTGACCAGCTGTAGAATGAGTAAGGCCGTGCATCATCTTAAGGATCTTAACTTCAGACTCAAATTTGTATATGGGACAATCTCGGGAATCGGCAAAACGGGAGCCCTGACAGTTTAGGCAGCATCGGATCGGAGACCGGCAGTCACCAACAAGATGGCCAGATTGTGCACAGCGCGGTCACTTACGGCAGTCAGGAGTGGAAGAGTGACAGTACTTCACAGGATGCCCAAAGCACCAGCAACCGCGACACTGCTGAGGACGGGGAAGGGACTCAGTGACGGATAGGCGAGTACCACCGACAATAACGTGAGATGGGAGAGCTCGACCATCGAACGTGATTTTGGCAATATTAGCGGGATGGCAGCGACTGTTGCGAGGCGGGATAGTGTAGCAGACAATACCAACCACAACATGGCCTTGAGCAACAACAATATTCTTGATAAGGCCCGCGAACTGCCGATCACCGAGTCGGATGGAAGGAGAGATCAGGACAGTACCCATACAACAGTTCAGCCGTTGGTCTTTAAGGCCTGGGATGGAATTTCCGGAGAAGTCTATAATTGCCGACATAGCAGCAGCCTGATGTTCGTTCTGTACCGTAACTAGTCGGGAATCATCATGGCGGGAGTGGAATGTGACATCCCTGCCCACCCGCTGAAGGAGACGCAGGTGGAACAAGAGGTCATCTTCGGCAAGAGGAGCTGAGGTGGGGACAGAGAATAATTTAATAAAGTCAGCAGGGGCAAAGAGAGAAGAAAATGAGAGAACAGAAGAACGAGGGCGAGGAGCGGAAGGAACGGGAGTAGAAGGAAAAGAAGAAGAATGTGGAATGGATGGTAGATACGGTTCGTAAGTGACGCTATGAGAGGAGGGGGAAGAAACCGAGGGAGTGGGCGAGGATGGGGGAAGAAGATTGGAAGAGGAAGCAGTGGAGAGAGCGAACGGCCGAATGGAAGAGGGTTGATCAGGCAGAACGGCGTGGGACACGGAATAGGTCGAAGGGGCAAGAACTGAGCTAGTGGCTAGGGAGGGAACGAACGTAGACGTGCCAAGAAAACTTGACACGACTAGGCTCGGTAGTGTATGTGGAGCAGAGGTCGGATGGATGTCCAAGGACAGTGCAGGGGTCGGAAAAGGACCCGGTATAGTGGCAGGCAAAGAGCTACCACCATCCGAGGAGAGAACGGGCAAGGAAGGAGAGTCAGACACAATAGCCATATCCACGCTAGCGCCGGTGATCGAAAATCCAGAAGAAGGCTCCATAAGACGAAGGTATCATGGTTCATCCGGGAGAAGCTCCACACCCATCAAGGAGCCAAGAATTAGAGGACATGGTATGCCCTAGTAGTCAAACCCAGATATACACCCCGACCCCCAGTGCCTGATGAACGGTCAACTCGTCAGCTTCGGGTCCAGCACAGAGGGCGAGATTTGACGATAAAAGTTTCCCCTCGTGCAGGCACGTCAGGTACTACAGTTCTATGGGTGGAATGGAATGCCGTCCACATCCATCCTCCATCAAAGTATAAAGAGTAGTCCAGTCGTCAACGATAGAAGAAGGGGAAGTAAAGAAAAGGACAAAGGTAGAGGGGGGAAAAAATACAAAAAAGAGGTACCTCGCAGGCCTCTGTAAACCTACGAGGAGGGAGGTCTTAGCCCACGAGCTCGGCGGAGCCCCAATCCTAAGAAAGTCTGTGTCCCCCCCAGGAACAGTCGAGACCACCGGTCACGCTTCAAGCAACGCCAACGCGACAAGTTGGCTCCCTAACGGAGGGGAGCACTTCTTAAAGCATACCTTTGATTATTATTATATCTAAACATTTCAACATTATTTAAATTATGCAAAGATTTGAATACAAAGAGGGCACTGCAGTAGATATTATTATCATCCAACTTTAAGAGACCTAGTTTTCTGAAGAGGTCGTTAGTATGAGTGTATCTTGATTAATGTGTTATCGTTCTGATTATCCTCTTTTGTGTTATCTTAATAGATAATAATTTTGTATTACTGGCCGCTCCTCAAACTGTGTGACAATATAACAAGAGTGTATATACAAGACTATAATATAATTGTTTTAGTGCACTAATAGTAAAGCAATGACGTATTAGGTAGAGTATACCATATTGTTTATTAAACTTGTTTTTCAAGTCCCGTATATGAGTGTACCATGACAGTTGTCTATCCACCATAATTCCGAGGAACTGTATGCTTTCCTCCTCTTTAAGTATAGTAGTTCCAAGATTAAGTGGTGTTAGATTTTGTATATTGTTTCTTTTCCTATGGAAAATTATATACTTGTTTTTTCAATATTGAGAGTAAGTTAATTGGCTGTTATCCACTTAGCAACATTGCTTAGTTCATTGTTGACAGAATCAATAAGGTAGCCTAAATCTCGGTGCCTGGCGTAGAGAGTGCTGTCATCAGCAAATAAAAGGAACTTAACCCTTCCAGCCCGGGTGTCATTTTAAAATGACACCAAAAAAAAAGGGCCGGAACCCGGGTGTCATTTTAAAATCCTTGTGCTTGAAAGCGTGCTTCAAAATTTGCGCGGCCAATTTTGGCATGGTAGGAGCGACCGCAGCACCACCAAGCCTCAACTACTATTGTTATCAGTTCGTACGTGGCCGCCATAGCGAGTAATACTGACAAAATGTTTTCCGACGTGTCCGATTCGTTGCAACCTCCCGCGGGCCCCAGTGCTACCCCACTCGCAACTTCAACGCCTGTTGCAACCGAGAAGAGAGCTCAACAAAAGAAAGTTAAGCGTTTGTTGAGTGATAGCGCTATACAGCGACAACTTTTTGTTAGTGATGAAGAGAGCAGTGGCGAAAGCTTGGTGGACAAGGTACAATTTATAAGTGAAAGTGAAGACGATTTCGTGGGTTTTGGAGACGACGATAATGTCGATTTATTTGAGGGGGGAGACAGTAGTGATGATCCTGATGTGGAAGTGTTTCAGGAAGGTGCCATTGAGCTTCCCAGTGTGCTAGAACGTAGGCCTACCCCCTCGCCATCTTTGCTAGGTCAGCCTAGGCCTAGCCCTAGCCCTGGCTCAGGACCTTCCCCTTTGCCTGCCCGTACGCCCTTGAAAGTGGGCAAATATTTCTACAAACAATCATTGATCAAAAGTGCAGCTAAAAAAGCACGCAGGGCAGCCGCAGAAAAGTATAGGGAAGTTGAAGATAGCGATAATGACGCCGACCCTGGCCTAGCAACCACCCGCATTCCATTGTCCCGACGCCTTGACACGGGACGCCGCGTGGGTCACCCACAGCCCTCACCTTCATCTCTCGTTCAGGATGGCCAAAGGGCCTCTTCAAGTGGTATTGGTGATGTGCCACAGGCCTCAACACACCGCAGAGCATTATTTGCTGCTGAAAAGCCCTCGGCTCGCCGCAAAAGGAGCCCAACTCCCGAGGCCTCGGCTCCCATTCTTGAAGCTCCCGCAGCCTCCCGCGCCCCACACCGCCGACGCCCGGTCACTTCTTCACCAGAATTGTCTCCTGAAGAGGATGCTGACGACCCCAACATTGCCCCAGATGACCTGACGTCGCCTGAGGAGGAAGAGGAAGAGGAACAGGAACAGGAAGAGGAAGAGGATGTGCCGACAAAACGGGCGAGAGGGCGAGGTCGTGGGCGTGGTCAGCCTGCCGACGCCGCTGCCCCTGGGCCTGGGCCTGGGCGTGGGCGTGCAGGGCGTCCGCCTGGGCGTCCGCGTGCCCAAGGGCGTGTGCAAAGGCGTCCAGGGCGTGTGCCTGCTGCAGCACGACCTCGAGCATCAGCATCCTACCTGTTTGTGTGGACAGATGGAGCTGATTTTGAGCCAGATTGTCCTGCCTTTGACGAGGTACAGATGGGTTCTGGGGTGTCACCATCATATCCCTGTGGCCCAGATGCTACCCCCAGTAAACTTTTCTGTGGCTTCTATGACAATGAAGTCATGGAATACCTCGTCAAAGAGACAAATCACCACCATGCTATCTGTGCCAACTTTCTTGGGAGGAAGACCAGTGCCAAGATGGTGGCATGGAGAGCTCTCACTGTGGCAGAACTATATGTGTTCTTGGCACTCACAATGCTGATGACTCATATAAGGAAGCACGTTCTGGCTGACTACTGGATCACTGGCGACATCATAACGACTCCATCATTTGGCAAATACATGTCCAGGGACAGGTACTTCGACATCCTCTCCTATCTCCACCTGACAAACAACATGGCAGTCCACCTTCCCGACTCATTATGGAAGATCAGGAAGCTGTATGACATGATACGTCATCGGTTCACCACAAACCTGATTCCTTTCCAGAAGATGTGCCTCGACGAGTCTCTGGTCCTGTTCCGTGGTAGGCTGCACTTCCGACAGTATATCCCGTCCAAGAGACACCGCTTCGGCATCAAGCTCTTCGTCCTCTGCGACTGCTTGACGGGGTATGTGCTGGACTTTATAGTCTACAGCGGCAAGGCTGGAGAAGTTGTGACTGACCCTCTCATTGGTTTTGGTGGCGCTGTAGTGAAGAAGATGATGGAGAGGCACTTCAATAATAACCACATCCTCTACACAGATAATTATTACATGTCGCCTCTCCTGACCAAGTACCTCCATGACCGCAAGACCGGAACTGTCGGCACAGTCAAGGGCAAAAGGAAGGGCATGCCAGGCTACCCAACCAAGACGAAGAAGGCGGAAATCTTCCACAAGAAGAGTGGCCCCATCCTCTCCATCCACTGGCATGACCAGCGCAAGGTCAACCTCCTCACCACATGCCACAAGGCCCAGATGGTCGCCACAGGGAAGGTGGACCGAACAACCAAGAACCCCATCCAAAAACCAGCTGCTGTCCTGGATTATAACCCCAACATGCGCCTCGTTGACAAGTCCGACATGCAGATGGGCTTCATCGACTGCCTGCGAACATCTTGCAGGTGGTACAAGAAGTTTATCCTGCATACGGTAGATATGTCGGTCCTCAATGCCTACAACATCTACCGTCTGAGGACTCCAGGAGCCAAGAAGTACAAGTCCCTGCGGAAGTTCCACAAGCAGGTGCTACTTGAGCTCCTGGCTAAACATGCGGGTACACCAGGCAGGCCAATACAAGGACCAGGCCAGCTTGACAGAACGGGGTGTGCTGAATTCTTCAGGAAGCACCAGCTCAACGCCCTTCCTTTCAAAGCACCAGGTAGTAACGTTAGGAGTCAGAAGAGATGCCATGTGTGCAGCCACACAACTCGCAGACCCGGCAAACCCACAAAAACCACTTGAGAATGCCTCGAGTGTCAAGTTGGACTGTGTGCTGGCACCTGCTTCAACGACTTCCACACTCTAACAAACTTTTGAAGTGGAAGTGACAACAGTGAAAGTGACTCAAATGTAGGCTAAGAATAATAATATAACTAAGTATAAGTGAAAAGGACACATAAGTAATAATAAGTGCCTTCAATAACAATATGAACAAGTGAAAGTGACACTAAAATATATATTTCTAACAATAAATAAGTGAAAATGACACTCAATAAGCCTAGGCCAGTCAAAGTGACAGTATAATAATAATAAAACTAAGTATAAGTGAAAGAGACACACACAAGTAATAATAAGTGCCTTCATAACAATATGAATAAGTGACAGTGACACTATATATATTATTAGCTTACCTAACAATACATAAAAGGGGAAATGACACTACCAATTATCAAAGTCCAGTGAAAGTGACACTAATAATCATACTAATAATAATAAAACGAAGTAATAAGTGACAGAGACACAAATAAGTTCATATAAATAACTTTATTGAGTGAAAATAACATAATAACTATAATAAATGACAGAATAACCAATAAAACACTATCAAATCTCTTCCCGGCATAATTGCGGGTGGAGCGACGAGTGCAACTGGGCATCGTAGCCGGGGCCGCGGTTGAGTGTTCGGACGCGCCGAGGTAAATACGCGGCAAAAGTTACCTCCACTTCCATCACCATCACTCCGGAACCAGTTGAGCTAGAGAGCTCTACTCAACGCCATTCTACGCAGGAAGGTAAGGCGCTCATTTCTATTATATGTTTGATTAATGTTGGTAATATATTAAGCGAGATTAGCCTTAGTTTACTTTTGTTGATATTCGACCAGATCGCCCGGATACGAGCTCCGTCATTAGGAGAGCCTGCCCGGGCCAGGAGGGTTAAACAAGCTGCTTGAGGTAGTACAATCGTTAATATATAAAATATAAAGTAACGGGCCCAATATGGATCCTTGTGGGACTCCATAAGATATGTTTTGTTTATTTGATGTGCAGTCCTTATATTGTAAATATTGTCTACGATTACTTAAATATGATTGAAACCAATTTTATGCAGTATCTTTAATGCCGTAATATTTAAGTTTGTATAGTATAATCTGATGGTGAACCATGTCGAAAGCTTTAGATAAATCTAGAAATATGCTTATTGTATAGTCTTTATTATCAAAGGTGTTAAGGATATCGCTTTTTAATTTTGTTAGAGCTGATTCTGTAGATCGTCCTTTCCTGAATCCATATTGGGCATCAGACAAAATATTATTTACAGTACAATAATCCATGATCCTGTCAAACATAATTTTCTCCAAAGTTATACTCATAGCAGGTAAACCAGACAATTGTCGATGGTTTTTAAAGAGGGTTGCATCTCCTGATTTGTAAAGCGCTATTACTTTGGCTATTTTAAGATCGTCAGGGAAAATTCCAGAGGAAAATTACCTATTGCAAAGATGTAAAATAACAGGTGATAACACAGGAATGACTCCTCACAATTGACATTGGTATGTCATCGTAGCCTGGAGAAGAATCCTGCAAATTGTCCACGGCATGCAGTAATTCATTATGTGAAATAGGTGACATGTTAAATATTGTTTCTTCTCTGTCTCGTAAGTAAGATGTAAAATCTATGCTAGTGTTAGGTATATTTTCTGCCAAAGATTTACCAACATTAATGAAATATGAAATAAAGCAATTTGCTATCTGGCTAGGGTTATTTAGTTCTATATGTTAATGCATAAATTAATCGTTGATTTTTTGTTTATCTTTATGTAGAACAGAACTAATTATGTTCCAGAGTTTCTTACTATTTCCTGAATGTTCTCTTAATTTAGATATATAGACAAATTGTCTCGCTTGTCTAATTACTTGTGTGACCCTATTACGTAATGCACGGAATTCTTCTCCAAACGTGATGGGTTTTACAGCGTGTTTCCTTGCTAGTTTATTCTTCTCCTTAATCAAAGATTTTATCTCAGGTGTGATATATGGCTTATTAAAGTGGTTATCTTTTATATGTTTCATAATAAAAGAAAAGTATTTGTTAAAAAATGCACTAAAAATACTAATAAAGTTGTTGTATATAACATTAGGATTATTGGAAGAATAAACTAGTTCCCAGGATACGTTCTCCATACAGTGCTTAAAATGCTCAATGTTATCACCAATACAGTTTCGGAATGTTATTGTTATATCTTTATCTTCTATAGTTTTTTTTATTTAGATATATCAGGTTCATAAACTGAAAATACAGGAAAATTATCAGTTTTTATTATATACAATTCCACTGAAACTATTGCTGGTAAAATTATTACACCAAATGTGAGTTATAATTGTTGCTGTGGAGTGAGTTACTCGTGTCGGCTTACATATCGTATTATAAAAAACTGTTGAGTGACATGTAGTAATAAGACCGCCGCTGTGCCATCTTCTTTGTATTTTATTAGGTTGAGATTAAAATCTCCACCAATATAACATACTTTTTTCTCGTTACTAATAACTGAAGTTATATGGTTGAATTTGTCAAGGAAAAATCGGTAGTCTGAATGAGGTCTTCTATATACAATCACTACAATTATATTATAACTGTCTTTCCCGCAAATTTCAATACCTACTGATTCGATACTATTTAATTGCATAGTTAAGTCATTTCTAGATGGTGTTTGTTGATGACGCCCTGTTCAATCTCCACTCTTACGAGGCTCTTCGATAACAAGGGTCCTGTAGTTGAAAAATGCTTGTTTGCCATTCTTCCTTGCTTCACTGAGAGCGCCGAGCTGCAGACGAAGAGCCTGCAGTGTTGATGGGCATAGGTCTTTAGAAATAAACACATATGTCCCCTTCAGAATCCTTCGGTTCCGGTATACAGCATCGCGTTCAGGCAAATTGGAGAATTTGGCTATTACATCCCTTGGTCTATCAAAAGTCGTCCGTCCAACACGATGAACACGTTCAAATGATTTTACGGAGATGTTTAGTTTGTTATGCAGTAATTTTGTAAGCTTCATCTGAGTTTGTTCCCAATTTTCTCCGGACTGTTCGGGAATACCTGAGAATTTCAGATTGTTTCGTCGTCCCTAGTCGTCGATGTAGTCAAGCCGACTTTTCATTTCTTCTAGTTTAGTTTTTAGTTGTTCATTTTCGCCCGTCAGTTGGTGGATCTTGTGTAGACTAGGCAAGGTTTCATCCAACCTGGATTGAGTAAATTCCAGGCTGGTGATGACATCATTAATCCTCTTGTCAGTGTCCTTCAAGGCATCAGTAACTTGTCGGTGTAAGCGATCTATGGAATCACTGAAACATTTCCTCTGTACATCCAGCAGTGTCAGAAATTCCTCCTGCTCCATGTTGGTGGTGAATGATAATATTTGATGTTTTGGGTTCCCTACGTGACGTAGGGAACCCTACTGCGCATGCGCGCAGAACTGGTAACATTTTAACCAGAGAGTGTGTATAGGAGAGAGGAGTCTTCCTATGCATTCTATTAATAAAAAGGTGCCTCTAAACGTTGCCAGTTACCCTTTTTCGACATTTTTTTTCAGCGCCTTCTATTGCAGGGTTCCAGAACTACTCAACGTGATTAAATCTACGGATGTATCCTCCATTCTGTGTTTCTTGTATTCTCTGTACCCTACATATCTCTCTCTCTCTCTGTATGTATGTATGTATGTATGTATGTATGTATATATATATATATATATATATATATATATATATATATATATATATATATATATATATTATTTATGTTTGACCAAAGTTTGAGTGTGGCTGTGTGTACAGTACTTCCAAGTTATAATAGTAACTTATATTTCAATGTAAATACTTTTCTTCAATTGATATTATTGTTATTCATATACATTCATTGTTAATATATTTACAGTCAATATCAAATAATCATCAACAGCCTTCATGATCCATTGCAAACCATATCCGTATTCTCAAGGTCAACCACAGCCTCCTTACATCATCACGGAGGCTTGGTTCAGCTTGGTAAGCTATGTAATTAACCCCTTCTATACCGACGACGTCTTTTGATTTTATTCTGGCTCCTACTAATCGATTATTTTCACTTTAGGAAGGATATTTAGCAATTATAAGGCTTCGAACTATCTTAATCAACACTTTTAATACCACAGATCCTTTCTAAGCTGTATAAAATCGTCTACACATTGCTAGAATAAAATATAACATACGTCGATGGTACAGAAGGGGTTAATGGAGTATTGTTCACATTTCAGTGTAGGCAATACTTGGGAGTGCTTTTGCATATCAGTGTACTCTTAAATCATTGTATTCATAATGACTATGGCTGATATGGTGATAGCAAACAAGTTACATGAGTTTCTATAAACTCTACACGAGACACGTGTACACCATTGCAGCAAGGGAGAGGAACTGTCAAGAAACAGACGACAGAAGTAATTTCCCGAGATAGGGAGGAGCTATGCGCTACCGCCATCTAGTGCAGGGTTCCAGCCAAATCTGTAAATAATGGCCAACTACTATTAACACGGCTGATTTTCCCAGCACGCCCCTCTCCTATACACACTCTTTGATTTTAACCATAGAGTACAGATTGGATAGAGAGGAAAGAAGACGCCACAAATCTGTAAATAGGGATCCGCGCGTTCGAGAGATGGCAGCACGATCGCAAAGGACAATGCGAGGGTCCCCACAAAGATATTATATTGACTATCCTTGGTCCTCCATTAATTCATAATAATCCCTACCTTGTACTAATAACGCTATAAATAATCAATTGAACGTTATCCAGAGACTCTGCAGACATGACATAGTTAAATAGACATAAGTAGAGGCTACGGTAAAGGTGCCAGTCATAGTGAAATTATTGTCATTATGAGGAGGTACACAAGCAAACCTCCTCCAACACCCACCATTGTTCATGTGAGATTCGGGAGTTGCCAACGTCAATGGTGGGGCAAAATATCCCTAGATGTCATAAGTATTAATGTCCAGTTTTAGTGCTACTTTACAAATTAACATCTACATAGCATGTAACTAATAATATACAGTATATTCAAAATGCGATTTTAATTTTTGTTGTGTTGCTTGAAGGTATACAGCTTGCATCATATATGAGTATGTTTTATAGTGTATAATGTATATGTATACTCAATGTTTTCATCTTGCTTTTATGTATCTAATTTATATTAAATAATTTACAAGTGTTTTTACCAACATTAATTATCTCTTAAATACGTTCCCTCTTTAATCTATTATTCCCTCGTTTTGCGGATTTTCCCTTAACTTTGGTAACACTGCAGCAAGCCAGCTGGCAGGCGCACACATATCAAGGAGTATCTATAATAAGGACAAGCCACTGAGGTGCTTTGGTTGTTGTACCGTACAACAGTGCTGCCTCCATATCCCTAGGACGCGCGGAAAAATAACCGTGTGACGTCACGCTTGCCTCTCTATGCAATCTATACTCTATGATTTTAACGTAGGGGATTGATGTTTAGATCGTCACTTTTAACAACAAATTAAAGCAAAGTTCAAACTTATAAAATTAACTTCAATAGACAAAGCTGTATTACGTATCTTACTGTGTCCTTCAGTAAATTGTGGTGTTGGTAGGGCACTGTTTTCATTAAAAAAAAAAAGTATATTCTCAAGAGCTTTGACCGAGCTGTTTACATTGTCTGCCATTATTGACTAATATGGCTCCAACATCCTGTCACTCTTTCAACTCTGGGGGAGACACTCGTCACAGGCAGTTCTGCCTTTTTTCTCCCTTACTCACATTACAAAAAAAAAAAAAAAAAAAAAAAAGGAACACCTTGCAACATATTATGGTAATTATAGGGAATAGGCTCACACCCTTATTTGTCATGTGTTTCCCTCCATATTTTGAACAATGAATGTTTTCATGGTCTTAATTATAATTCCAATGTGGGATACACCATGGGTTTAGGGGGGGCTTTCCCCCCCCCCCCCCCCATGAATTATTGAAATCGTCATCTATGTTGCCAGCAGGGGGTAAATATCGATTATACTGCATAAAGAAGACGTTTGTAAACAGTGAGGATGTCCGAAAGAGCTCCGAGATTGATAAGAATGGGCGTTTTTTCTATTAATATTGGGTTTTATAAATGTGATCAAAATTGTTCTCCCACAGTGGATTATACATGAGTACAGTATAAGGATTCCATAGACCTACATTGTCCCTAATAAATTATGTATAATAAGGCTGCGAGCCTATTCCCTATAATTATCCATATATATATACCAGATCGAGTATGAAAAGACTTGCCAAACATCTCCATCTGCCCGGGATTGAACTTGGGTCCTCTCGGCTATGAGTCTAATGAGCTACCAACTACACCTCAGGCCACCCTGTCTTTACCGTTATCATTATGTCAAATATTAACAGAAACATTAATGAGGGTTGCCTTATTCATTAAGTATAGGCCAGAACAATTTGCCATTACATTCATCTATGTCATCATCTATTATTTTCATTTTAAACCAATACCACATGAGCCCATTTTCAATCAACAGGTATCAGCAACACTAGTCTGGCAACCTATAGGCTCAATAGGTAGCGTTTGTAAGAGAGAGAGAGAGTTGTCCGAGGTTGCAAAATGAGACAGCGAAGCGGTGACGATGCAGCTTTGAGATGTCGGAGCTACAACGGGCATACGAGAGATGATCAGGCGTAGTAGTGAGATGATGTTACACTCAGGATATCAAATGGATACCATTTGGCTTTAACCCCTACAGCCCCAGCGACGCGCCTGACGCGTCGGCGATGTATGTAACGCACAGCCCCAGAGACGCGCCTGGCGCATCACCCTAATTGCGCCGACCGTAACCTCAGGTGTAGCCACTCAAGAGGGCTCAGATTTGTATGGGAACTGTGTACGTATCCCACGCAACCGTGCCGATGGTTGAAAACTCTCAAAGTCCATGTGCGTGCGCGTGAGCGCGCAATAACCTTTTTTTGGGGGATAATTGCCTTCAATTTTTTACTCTTGTAAAATATGTTTTCGGGGGCTCTGTAGGACCATTTTTTAAGCTTTTTGAGCGGTTTTTCGTGGTTTTTCCTTCATTCCTAACCCATTCGCTATTGTTTCTGGAATAAAACCATTTTTTGAAAACCGGCTGGGTTCTGGTGAACAAACATTACAAAACTAGCCGGGGCTGGACGGGTTAAGACTGGAGTAGATGTGAAAAGGAATATAAGAAAATGTACACAATATTTTATTGTTTAGGTAAATTTATTACTTTCAAACACATAGTAAGATTTGCAAAGAATAATTTTAACCTTAGATATTTATTAAGAGGGACTAAAATGACGGGATTAGTTTTGAAAAGTGTCAAGTATTACAGTCTGGTTAAGATTCCCCTGACTCTGACGTCACTACATCTTGATCTTGGGGGGGGACATTTTAGCACAACAAAATTGTCGATCGGCAGACAGGTGTGGGTGTTGATATTCGATGAGGAAGGAGAAGGCAGCCATGAGGTAACCCAGCACCATTATTATGAAGGCTCCTAAGAGGTGAGTCAGTCCTAATACCACTTGTTTGTCATCACCAGTCTGAGAATAAATTTAAGAGTCATTACATTTGTATATCTATATATATATATATATATATATATATATATATATATATATATATATATAAAAATCATCTACTTATCTGTGCATTCATCTACATATCTTATTATTCATCTAAGGAGGCTCCACCAGCTAGAATAGTTAGGATAGGTCAGAGTGTGTGTAAATTAGGTATATCGATCAATAAACCAATAAGTCTACCTACATAACTTTATGTCTACCTATATATGTGTATTATCTGTTTATCTACCCATGGAATACGATAAAGTAAACCAACACTAATAATATGAAGGCCCCAAGCAGATTTGTTAGGCCATTTAATACCTGTCCTCCTTCACCCTGTGTATATAATTATATTATGAAACGGTGAAGTCCCTCAGAGATCAAAATCAGAGTGAAAGCCATGAAGGGCTGGAACTAAGGTTAATATACATGACTAGATCAGGAAGGGTTCTGTACTGAATGATATACTGTGAGGCATAACCTTCCAGAAATTCGTGGGACAATACAAGATCCGTACTTATGAATTGGTAACATAATCAATCGCATTTTAACATGTACAAAGTTATTGCCAAGTGTTAATATGTGAAAAGACTGAATACCAGTAATTTGCTACACACAACATCTATAACAACAAACACCAAATTTCTAGATCTCAAGTGGCAGCGTCTCTTCTGTGGATTGACATCTCTACTGTCAACCTAGGTTGGCAGACTGGGAGCCAAAGCGGCACATTTTTCCCTTGCCCCTCAACTTTCTCTTCATAACTGCTTTGGTGTCCCGGCCGTGTCCGCACTCTCCTCAGCCCCTCGCCTGGGAGCGGCTTCGGTTGCCTGGGCTTTCTTTAGTGGTAAAGCTGTGAGGGTTCTGTGAGGGCGCTCGGTTATGGTCTTGGCCTTGCTCGGGACCTTGAGGCTGCTCGGCCAGACAGCCTGGGGATAAAAAACGACAACAACAACAACAACAACAACAAACACAGCATAACTCATAATAACATCTGTGTTTGTTGGTGGGTGCCCAACCCTGAAAGGGGTTGACATAGGGGAGCTATCCCCCCGCCAAAGGCGGCTTTCTAGGGCCTTTCCTAGCTGATGCTGAGAGGATTGGGTTCTAGTCATGTGGTGATGGGCTGGTTTATCAGAGTGAGAACTGAGCGATCTCTGCCATACCCATAGCTTACTCTGAATGTTCCTTTTACTTATATAATTTTCTAGGACTCAAGTGACGGCGTCTCTTCCGTGGATTGACCTCCCAATCTACCAAGATTGGAAGCCAAAGCGTCACATATTTCCTTTGCCCCTCAACTTTCTCTTCATAATTGCTAAGGGGCACAGGGCCCGGGGTGAGGCTTTGGTTTCCCGGGCTTTTCCGCACCCTCCTCAGCTCCGCACCATGGAGTGGCTTCGGTCACCCAGGCTTTATTGTGGTCGGCAGGGAGGAACCGGTTCTGTGGGGGCGCTCGGTTAGGGCCTTGGCCTTGCTTGGGGCCTTGGGGCTGTTCGGCCAGGCAGCTTGGGAAACAACAACAACAACAACAACATAACATCTGTGTTAACTGTGTTGGTGGTGTAATGGTTTAGAGGCATATGTTCTGGGTGTGGTTCCCGAGTTCGAATCCCGGAAGGACCATATGCTTTCTTTAGTTTAGTTAAGTACATTGGGGTTTTGTAATTGATGATTAATGATAAGAACGGGGTGTTACTTACCAACGCAGGTATGAACAAACACAAAGGTACTGTTGATTCATACATGGGCTAAAGCACACACACATGTATATATTAACCTGTACACACTCAAAACATTCCAGCAAAATGACACACAGTACTGTACATCAAACAAATGGCCAACATAAAACCTTAGTTTCGCAAAAACTTCAAGCTACAGCAGAAGGCTCATTGTGAATACTTTAAGGTTCTCCATACGCCATCAATCATGAGTGCGAAAACATGATTGACGCGAAATATCAAACTGTATCTAACACGCGATTCAGTCAATTGTGCCATCTTTCATCACACCTGTACACGGCGATTATGCCTGCACAAACACCATGTTTGCACACTCATGATTGATGGTGTATGTAGGCCTTTAAGGGAGAGCGCATGTATGTGGTAGGGGCGAGGATTTGGATGAGAATGATAAAAGGTTCTTGGGCTTTTTATTTATACCTATCTGGCCCCCTGTTCAACCCACTTGCCTACATTCGTGCTAGGGAATAGAAAAAAAAAAAAAATCACATCTTGGCCCTAGGTTCAACCCATTCACCTATATTCGCGCTGCACTCACACAAATTCAAAGTACCATTGCACTGCATTTGCACAGCCTTCGCAGTCATTCGCCAAGGCATCGCATTATTCACCAACGCCTTGCACAACATTCGCGAATATTCGCATGAACACTATCGCTATGGGACACAATATTCACAGTAAGTTCACACAGAATGTTCGTAGTATTTTTAGTATTCTCGCACGAACTTGGTGAGGATCACTGTCAAAAAGGTTTGTCGCCGAAAAATCAGGCGAATACCACTGGCGAAACTTTTGCAGCGTGTTCGCCATCCAAGTTCGCCAATGAGGGACAGAGCCTTTAATCAATTAGCTTTGGAGTGTCAAGGTTTGATAGCTGATTTCTTAAGTTATTTAACCCTTATTTAGCGGCGAGCAACATAAGTCGAGTTAAATAAAGCTGGACTATGTGGCGGCGCTCGACATAACTCGAGTGGCAATTTCAGCACGTAATGTGGCTGAGAGAGAGAGACAAGTGGTGGCAGGAGACTAGCGAGCGTATGACTGCTCCAGACCACCGCGGCGAACCTACTGACACAAATCTCAGCTCCCTCCTCCCTCTCTCACTCGCTACATACTCAATTATGTACTGAAAGTACCGAATTACCTGCTTTTTGCACTCGCGTTGCACGGTTATTGCAAGAAAACTATCCATCATACAAGGATCGTTATGGTGTCATTCGAAAGCTCTGTTTATGCCCTTTCAGGGATAGGTACTTGTTTTACGTTCTGGGTCTTATTTAGGCATGAAAATGATCACGTAAACAGCCCTATTTTGGCTAAAAACACCCCGCTGTGCGGTACACATAAATAAACCGCATAGGCCGCTCGTAAGGTGTTAAATCGCTCATGTAAGATAATTCAATGATACTTACTAATGTACATCTACAGTGTGAATAAACTATGACCCGAAACTCGTAAGTGAATACTTACCACTTGCAAGTTTCAGGGTATACAGAAGCTGGAGCCATACACATCGATATTCAATAGAAATACAAAAGTAACATTATTTTGTGATGAACAGAAAGTTTGTAGTACAATCTTATAATTTTATACAGTATATATATATATATATATATATATATATATATATATACTGTATATATGCGCTACAACCATAGTTTTGCTTGTATATTTGATAAATGTTGATGTTCCAACTTCTTTATAGCCCGAACATGCAAGTGGTCAATTACCTTAGACTCGCTGATGGCTTCATACTGAATACCCTCCACCCTGCCTCGCTCAGCCTGCCTGGTCTCCCTCACTCGGGTGTTGATGACGTCATCCATCCAGTAGGTGATCAGCCCAGCCTCCATCAGGTGCTGTCGGGCGTGGCTGAAGTGGCGGAGGAAGGGCGCGCCTGGTCTGGGGATTGGACATTAACCCTCTCCGATATATGACGCGATATTGAGCCTATTGGGGATACTTTAAATCCTTTGTTACCATCAGGGGTATTTAGAAACCTTTTGTTTAGTTACTTCAACCTCTGCAGTTTTCTTTGAGTTAGCTGTGGGCAGAAAAATAACTTAGGAGAGGTAATTGTGTAAGTGTGAGAGTCCGAGTGTAGGGGATGAGACAGTGAAGCACGGGAACGAGATGGCTTCAGAGATGGGGTCGTTTCGGGCCATGAGTGAGCACCATGCCTCATGTGAAGGCAAGATGGCAGGTGCTCGTTGTACTCTACGTGCTTCACATGTCTCACTCCCTAGACTGGAACAAGACCTCACGGGCTTCACTGTTCATTGTAAAGCGATGAATGTTAAGGCTCTCAGCCTATGCCCGAGAGGAAGTAAGTTGGAATATAGAAAAAAAAAATAAAAAAAAATAAAAAAAATATAAGAGTGAGATAACTCTATTTCTTATTGCTAATCTGGCAACCTCTGCGTCATAAATGCGTGAAAGGGTTTACACTCTCAACATACGAGAAAAGCTATGTTTACTCATTTTCAGGTCCATATTCTGTGTTCATTATTTACTTTTCAGTACAAGCCCCAGCACCCTGGGGAGAGTTGTTGCTTAAAGGATGCATAATTGTCTGTGTATGTGCGTGAGGGGGGGGGGGGGGGGGGGATGTTCGTGCGTATGTGTTCTTTGCGAGTGTGGTATCTCAGCAAAATAGAATATAGTTAAGCCACCCTAAATATATTTTGTTTGAAATATTTGAGCTATGGCAATATAAATACTAAGATGGTGAAGGTGATTACGATGGAGGTAAAATGTTAATGAACGATAAAATCGTTATTATTGTTGGCATCATACAGTGACATATTTGTTCACTAAACAGATCATAGTTGTAATCATAACTAATTATTCAAAATATATCGCAGAAATTGAATGGACCTTTAAGTATTAAATATCAATTGAATATAAATATAAAGGCCCACTCATCAAAACCACCAAGAAACAAGAATATATAACTTATCTAAAGATGGATAAAAGTAGAAAATAATTGATTTCACCAACTTATATTGCGAGTCATCATCAATCATTAGGAGTCCGCTGCTAGACAACTTTCCCTTAACCTTTTCCATGACTCTCAAGACTATGCCAGCTATTGCCATGTTACCCTTGCAGTTTGTTTTTATATCTCGTCTCTCCACCTCTTGTATGATCTTTTTTCTGTCGCACTTTCCTTCTCTGGTTGTCCAGTCGATTAGTTTTTTACTCCAGTTACTGTCATCTCTTCTTGCTACATTTCATGCCCATCTCTACTTCTGTTCTGTTATCATTTCTAGAATATCCTTGACTTTGGTTTGCTCTCTTCCTATCTCTAAGAGTTATTTTTTTCCATTGCACTCTGTGCACTCCGAAGCTTATTTGGCATTGAAGTCTCCGATAATCATCATATACACTGTTTTTCTTGGTCTAGGATGCTGGGGATGTCTTCGTAGAATATTTAAATGTCTTCATCGCAGGTTTGTGAAGTGGGTGTGTCGACTTGAATTACATTACGAGTGTATAATTTGTAAATTATAAGCACTGACGCATTGTTGAATTAAATTAAAGTATATTATCAACAATACCGCAATTGATTAGAAATCCTACTCTACTACATTTGCATTTTGTTTTCCACTGTAGTAGAAGTGATGACTGTCTTTAAGTTTAATGAGAGTTTAATTATTATTATTATTATTATTATTATATGAGATGCCGAAGTCTCCAACCAGGGTGCAGAAACACCATCAAGATCAATCCACACAAAACATCCGGAGGCGCTGGAGAGAGACGACGGCAACTTAGGAAAAAATAAAAATATATACTGTATACTGTACTGTACATATACACATATTAAACACAGATAACATGTTATGCAGTGGAGGATATCAAGTATAAATATAATACAATAAAATAGAATAAAATAAGTTTAAAAATTAGAATTAATGCTTCAAAAAAGCATTAACTATAGACTTAAAAATGGAGATATTAGCTGAATTGACTAGCTCATTTGGCAACTTATTCCACAAGTCAACCATGGCCGGCACAAAACACCGTGAAAACTGTGTAGTAGAAAAATTAACACGGCTCATGGCAAGATCACTAAGATTGCTTGTGAATCTAGTTGCACGAGCCCGGACATAGGGCCCAGGCAGAACCCCATGTAAGGGATGCTGAGGGTTGTTAAAAACTTTAAATAAAAGACTAAGGGCACCAACTTTACGTCGATGACACAGGTCAAGAGACAAATGAGGTAGAATAAAACTGATGGAATTTAGCGACCTGTCAAGCAACTTGAGATGGCAGTCAGCTGCTGACAACCAGACAGGTGAGCAGTACTCGAAATGTGGCAAAATAAAAGCATAAAAAGACTTGATAACTGTGGCGTCACAAGCAGATGTTTCATAAACCTTGCGAAGCAGACCAATTTTGGGGGAAATGGAAGAGGAGAAAGAACGAATATACTTTTCAAAAGTAAGTTTGGGATCAAGAGTAAACTCCCAGATAGATTGTCTTCTCTCCAATGAAACTCGCTTACTCCCACAATACCCCAGCTTATGTCATATTGTACTTTTCAATTAGTTCTAATATGTGATCTTCTGAATGTGTTTTGACATTGTAGGTATACATTTGCATAATCTTTATGCTACTTTTCTTGTCTTTTTGGTTGTTATTCTTCTTGTTGTCTTGGTTGTAGTTGCTCTTCTGGTTACTCTTCTCGGACTTGCTTTTTGGTGCATATGCCCGCAGTCATGGGTGGCAATGTGGTTGAACTTTTAGGTGATGTTGATCCAACAGTAATACCCGTTTTATCATTGTGATTGCCATGGCTGGTTAACCCAGGGGGCCCATGTGTACTTTCAAAAGTACACTCCAACATCGCACGCACCGTGGGGCCCGGGTGTACTTTTAAAAGCTATTTGTTTGAATTTGTCATAAAGCCACTTAAAGCCACGTGAGATAGAGCTTTATTGTCATGAGGGCAGTACACGAAACACACAAAAACATACCCTTGCAGTCAGCCCATGTTACCCAATCAATGTTATTTGGCCGTCCGAATCGATGCATGCAAATAGTGGTCAGTGACTTAAGGGGGGGTGACCTGTTTTTGTTGTCCCTTTCTATCTTTCTCTGGCTTGTATCCATTTGGCCCCATTCAGCCTACTCTTTTAAGATGTTTATCCCCATCCAGGTGTCAAGTTTTTACTGGTGAGCGGTAGCGAGCCAGCATTTTTTTTATTTGTGTTTGACAGCAGGCTAAATTTGTACATTTTTCGATAGAAACATTTCTCAGGCGAAGCCGGATTTCTTCATATAATGCTGGCTCGCTATCGCTCGCCAGGAAGAAATAGACACCTAGATAGGGATAAACGTCTTAAAATAGTTGGCTGAATGGGGCCGAATGGATACAAGCCAGAGAAAAAGAGAAAAGGACAGAAATAACAAAAAGCAGGTCACCTGGGTTACAATGGTGAAATGTATCAAAATTCAATATAATTAATAATAATAATAAACAATCTACAGTTGCACGAGGGTTTACTGAGCTGAAGTCTTATCCTGGCCGAATGTTCGAACGAAAATTCACACATAAGTGATACCTTGGCCAAAACTATCCTCGTAGTTTCACCATCAAACCAGAACCACTAAGTGTAGAATGTTTTAGTTTTCTACATTCACAAGGGTGCTGCATTTTGATACATAATTTACTCAGGTTAAGCCATTTCATTGCAGAGATATGAATAAGTGTCCGTCACAAGATTGTTGAAAACCTCCCCGATACAGGTGACACGAAGGCTCAAACCTCCCCGAGGTATCAGGGTGGGGGTTGTGGCAACGAGATCTCACCCCCTTGCCACATCGTGTCTGGTGATATAGTGATTTTTGTGTTACTTTATTGAGTATAATCGGTGGAACCTTATACTATCAATAAACCGTCGCACGGCCTACGTCGTCAATGACATTTCGATCATTACAATCATGCTATGGGTTTGTCATCAGAGTTTCCCTTCACTGAGGCTAGTTGCTGTCCAAAGCTTACGAGCCTAGCCAGCCTGCTGAGTTTTGTTATCAAAATTTCCTTTCCCCTAGACAGATAACCTACCATGGCTAAAGAGTCATGTATATCTGGACACACACACACCCACATGGTGGAATGGTCATGCCACTGGACTGGTAATCCAATGGTCCCGGGCTCAAATCCTGTTGTATCAATGGGAAAATATTATTGGGATGGAATTTTTGCTGTACCTAGTATCAGTGCATTACTACAAAGCCCACCGAAACGCCAATAAAATACCCTCATTGTTCCCTGATTAAATAACACTGTATGAATATTCCCATATTCAAAATATGCTATAGGGGTGCAATGCCTGGTGAGTTAGCTGCTCAACAGGTGGCGTTGTGTGTGTGTAAGAGTGAGGGTCCGAGTGTAGCAGGTGAAACAGTGAAACAGTGAAGCACGGGAGCGAGGTGGCTTCAGAGATGGGGTTGCTTCAGGCCATGAGTGAGCACCGTGCCTCATGCGAAGGCAAGATAGCAGGTGCTCGTTGTACTCTACGTGCTTCACATGTCTCACCCCCTAGACTATATATATATATATATATATATATATATATATATATATATATATATATATATGTGTGTATGGTAATATCCATATAAACTACTACTATGTGTTCAAGGTTTGGTATGCACAATATTGATACGGTGCCTGCCTTCTATAGGCTGTGTAATTGAATGCAACATGTCAGGTCGTTATCTGTACGAAGCAATTGTGTACGCAAATTTGGATGAACATTTGATCACCCAGAAAAGTAAAAAACAAATATGCGTTATACCTGAAACAAAAGGAGTTGCCGTGATACATTCCATAGGTTTTAGTGCTCAGGTAGTAAGGAGTGTAGCCCTTGTGGTCAGTGTAGCGGCTAGCCACCATGGTCTTCATGTAGTACGTGCTGTAGATGTAGGCGAAGTCTTGGGTCAGCAGCAGCTTCATTCCTTCATCGACGCCTATCAACTAGGATATAATATAGAAAATAACAAGTCACTCATTAACACTATCTGGTCCCACGTCCTGGGCTTATTTTGATATGTTTAGTTATTATTAAGGATTTGTATTGTTTTTGACATTTTTGAGCAAACTAACAAAAAATGCCCACCCACACTCCCTTCAAGCTAAATTTGTACTGTACATGTATCGATGGAATAAAGTTTTAGGCTCGCTATCGCTCGCCCAGAAAAAATGGCCACCTGAATGGGGTTAAGTGTCTTAACTTCATCAAATTAATGTTTGTTGTGTTATAGTAGTTGATATTTTTGGCCTTAGTTTAATGAATAGACTATAAGTATAAAGAATCATCAGTACTGTATACACGTTAAACGCAAAACCTTAGACTACTAATTATATAATCTGTATGTACTATACTGTACAGTAATATCTATAGGTAGCTCCAACAAACTTGAAAATAATCTTGACCGCTTAACGTCTTATAACTCGAAATTAATAAAAGCAATCAGGCTGACGTTTCTATCATTTCTATCACCAGGATATAGGTGTGACTATATACAACCTGTTTTCTCTTGGCCCTTTTGAGTTACAGAGAGGTCAGGGATCAAGATTATTTTCAAGTTCGTTGGCGCTACCTATAGTAGAATTACAATCTAAAATACGGACGTGGTGTATATGTAAACACAGCAAATCATATTCAACCTACATTATCATTGTATTTATCTTTAACACTGATAAAGAAAAATCCAAATAGAGCTTGAGAGTCAGGTCAGGTCAGGTGAAGGTATTGAGGGATAAGCCTTTACAACGGCACCTCGTATCTACATTCAACTTTTCCTATTTTTCTGAATAGTGTAGAGAGGGGAGAAGGGGTGTTGGAGAGAAAGGAAGCTGTTGGAGTGGTTTTGTTATGTGTGTTTAGTCTGTATACGTCGTCAGGATATCCCCTGACTAGGTGCAAGCATGTGAAACATGCTAGGACGTACTACCACACCCACTAAATGTCCGCCGTGGCAGGGATTCGATCCCGGGTTGTGCAGAGCAGATTCACACGTGAGCGTGCTCACCACTCGACCACCGCGGCTGAGAGTGAACAATAATGGTAATATATTTCTTACCAAGAATTTTGAGCGAGAGAGAGAGACTGTTAAATTATCAGTCTCACTCGCGCTTAAGGGGGGGTCACCGTTTTTTTTCTTTCTCTCCCTTTCTCTGGCTTGTATCTATTCGGCCCCATTCATCCAACTTTTTTAAGACGTTTATCCCCATCCAGGTGTCGATTTTTTCCTGGTGATCGATAGCGAGCCAAAATTGTATGGAGAAATCTGGCTTCGCCGGAGACATTTTTCTGTCGAAAAATTTACAAATTTAGCTTGCTGTCAAAACAAAAAATATATGTATGCTGGCTCGCTACCGCTCGCCAGGAAAATATTGACACCTGGATGAGGGTAAACGTCTTAAATCAGTAGGCTGGATGGGGCCGAATGGATACAAGCCAAAGAGAGGGAGAGAAAGAGAAAACAGCGAGGTAGGCTCCTTTAAGATTCTGAGTAAGTAATTATCATTACTGTTTACTCTGAAACGCTATGTGCACTATTGCGAGACGATACACATATGATATCGTTCTGTTTTAATCCACAATAAACTCCTTTACATACAATGTATTCTATATCCAAAATAGAGCAAGGACCATATTATTATAAAACCGGAAAAAAAATGTATTAGATAAAATTATCACATACAAATGGCTATATAAGAAATATATAGTGATTTTTGTTCGACTTTACAAGGTCATAATTTCGTGATATGTTGAGCAATGTATTTATATATATACTGTATATATAATATGAAGTATTTTTTATGCACATTCCAAATGTGTTATATGAATATAATAATCGGTACTTGGCGTGTAATAATTATCCAGGCGTAATCAACATTTTCATTCTACATCAGTTTTGAGCATTAAGTATTACGTTTACTATAATCTATTATATCTCAATACAAAGAGGAAATGCCGATCTACCATATTACAGGAGCAAAACAAAACAAAATAAACAATCATTTATAAAAGTGACTCGGACTGAAAACAAATAATGTTTTCCAACATCATCCAACATCATCGTAAATCAAAATGTTGATTAATGACAATAAGATTTATATATGCAATACCAAGTATTCCTAATATTTTTCACGCACTTTTCAAAATTTCAATCAGAATTTGAATATCGTCAATAGTTTATTGTATATGAAGTTAATAACAGAAGTATACCCTCGCAGTTCTCGCGTTCGTTTCTCGTTTACGGTATCATGAATCATTTTTGGTTCATTTTGTTCAAGATGTTTTTGAGCTATAAATTATAGTGAGTGAAAGACAATAAAATGAACCCGACGTCCCTACTCCTCATATTTGATTTTATAAAAATAATTATATACACGCATTCCTCAAGAATATTGTGTAACTCTTCTAACTGTTTAAATTGAAAAAGAGTGATATTGGACACTATTAATAGCTTACAACCAGACGCAATTTCAGCCATGTATAAAGGAGTGGCTGATCGCACATCATCGCTTGACTGGCAGAGATATACTAAGTTCTCCCGAGCTTCCGTGGGACGAAGTGTGACTCAATGCAGTGCTACTAAGGTTTTCATTCAGCCTGCCACTAGCAAAACTTATTGTAGCCCAATTTTGACACATGTTGAGTATACAGTTGTTATTCAATTAACTTCCAAGGTATTGAATATGTAAATTGTGAATAAATATGTCCACCTTGGCTGGAATCGAACTCAGGACAAGCGTGCTGTCCACTTGAACGCCGCTGCTCTTTATCAAAACCCAAAATACCGCTAGATCCGTTCTCAAAACTTGATAAAGGGCTGCTAGATAGTAAATACAAGCTGAACATCGGTAGAATATTGTCACAATCTCTAAAATATTTCTCAAAATGGCTCAAATCTCCAGAATATTGCTATAATTCAGATCGCTAGATTTTGTTTTTCTTATTTGAGTGAGGGAGACAAAAGGCAGAACTGCCTGTAGCGAGTGCCTCCCCTAGAGTTGAAAGTGTGACAGGGCCAAAATCAAGAGACATTCGAGCCCAAATGCCTGGATACACAGAGTTTGAAGTAATTTAAGTCAGAATATTGATGGTAAATCCAAGTAAATGCATCTAGATCTATCAGTAAAGTAGCCAAATTGGCAACACTAAGAACAACATATCAATAACTCTTAATTATTAGCAAGCTCGGATTCTCTTTTTGATGCATATCAATGTTAGTGGTGGGCTGACCCTTTGTCAGAGTGAGGGTTGGTGTCCTCTACTTCCCATAGCCCCTTCTATCTTTTTCTCCTTCTGCATTTCTAATTTATTCAAATGGCGTAGGGATGCGGCGACCCCAACGCCCGCCACTTTCTGGTGCAGGTAGCCTCCTCTGTGATGGAGGGGTGAGAAATTTCCACCACCGTTTCTCTCCGGCGAGATGTAGAAGTTGGCTAAAGGGGATCGGGGGCGGGGGCCTGGTATCCTTCTCCCCTTAAATAAATCTACCAAAAAAACGAGACAGAGATAGGGGCGAGGGAACGCGTTCGTGGTCCCGGACCCTAAGAATAGGAGCTTTGAATGTGCGTGGATGTAGGACGAATGAGAAGCGAGAGGATATTGGAAGGTTATTTGAAAGAAGGAAGTATGATGTGCTTGCACTAAATGAAACAAAGATGAAAGGAGAGGGAGAAGTGGATTTTGGAAACGTGATAGGTAGAAAGTCTGGAGTAGACGAGGGAGTCAGGGGGAAAGAAGGAGTGGCTATTATTGTGAAGGAGGAGTTGAGAGAGTTTATAAAAGAGTGGAAAGAGGTGTCATCAAGGCTAATGTGGGTGCGAATGCGGTTTAAGGGTGGAAGGTGGGTTTTTGTAAGTGCGTATGGACCAGGAAGTGAAAGAGAGTTAGACGAGGTAGAGGGTTTCTGGGAGGATTCGAGAGATTGTCTACAAGGGTTTGATGAAAATGAAAATGTTATAGTTTTAGGGGACCTAAATGCTAGGGTAGGAAATGAGCCTGTTGAGGGAGTCATCGGTAGTTTTGGTGTGGATGGTGTAAACGAGAGTGGAGAAAGACTGAAAATTGTATGCGAAGAGTGCAGATTGAGTGTAGGTAATACGTTCTTCAAAAAAAGGCTTATACACAAGTACACCTGGCATAGACTTGTGAGGGGAGAGATTGTTGATAGGGCATTGATGGATTATGTGCTGGTGACAAGGGAAAGATTGTGTAGACTGCTGGATGTGAATGTGATGAGAGGTGAGGCGGAGGGTATGTCAGATCATTACCTGGTGGAGGGAAAGCTAAGAGTTAAGAGTTACAGGAGAATAAGAGACAAGCGTGAAGTAAGAGAGGTAATAAAAGTTAGTGAGTTAGAGAAGAGTGCAAAAGAGAGGAAGTACAAGGAAAGACTAAATGAAAAGTGGATGGAAGTAAGAGAGATGGAAGAGAGAGAAGTAGAGGTTGAATGGCAACAGTTTAAGGAAGGAGTGAAAGCAAGTGCAGAGGTAGTATGCGGCAAAAGGAAAGTAGGAGGCAGAGGTATCAGGAAGGGAAGCGAGTGGTGGAATGATACGGTGAGAAAGCCAGTTGAGGAGAAGATACAGTGTTTTGAGAGGGTTTTACAGGATGGTAGTGTTGAGGTATGGGAGAGGTACAAGGAGAAAAGGAGAGAGGCAAAACGGAAAATTAGAGAAGCGAAAAAAGATGCAAACGAAAGGTGGGGTCAAAGGTTGAGTGAGAATTTTGAAGAACGAAAGAAGATGTTCTGGAAGGAGGTAAATAAAGTAAGGAAAGGAGGACAAAAGAGGGAAGAGTCAGTGAAAGATGTAAATGAAGAATTACTAGTGGAACCAGTTGAAGTGAGGAAAAGATATGCCGAGTATTTTGAATCTTTGTTAAATACAAGAGATGGAAGAGAAGCAGTGATTGAAGCAGAGGTGGATGGAGATAGGTTACCCAGGCCACCCAGGTGGCAGGGAATGAATGAAAGGATTGAGGAAAATGAGGTGAAAGAAGCAGTGAAACAAATGAGAGCGGGAAAAGCAGAAGGTTTGGATGGTATTGCTGTGGAGTGTATAAAGAAGGGTGGAGATGTGATAATAGATGGGTTGGTGAGACTTTTCAATGTGTGCTTTGCTGTGTCAATGGTACGAATAGACTGGAAGAGTGCATGTATTGTGCCGTTGTACAAGGGGAAGGGAGATCGGCAGGAGTGTTCAAGTTATAGAGGTATTAGTTTATTGTCAGTGGTTGGAAAGCTGTATGGCAGGGTGTTGATAGAGAGGATAATAAAGTGTACGGAAGTTGCAATAGGAGAAGAACAGTGCGGTTTTAGAAGGGGAAGAGGGTGTGTGGATCAGATGTTTGCAGTAAGACAGTTATGCGAGAAGTATTTAGAGAAGCATAAGGAGATATTTTGGGCTTTTATGGACTTGGAAAAAGTGTATGATCGTGTGGACCGTGAAGCAATGTGGAAGGTGTTAAGGATTTATAAAATAGGAGGAAATTTGTGAGAAGCAGTTAAGAGTTTTTATGAAGGGAGCAGAGCATGTGTGAGAGTAGGAAATGGTGAGTTGAGTGAATAGTTTGAGGTAAAGGTAGGTTTGCGACAGGGTTGTGTAATGGCACCATGGCTGTTTAATATGTTTATGGATGGTGTGGTGAGGGAGGTGAAAAGGAGAACTATGGGAAGAAGATTGGGTTTAGTAGGAAAGAATGGTAGAGATTGGGAGTTGAATCAGTTGCTGTTCGCTGATGACACAGCATTGGTGGCGGATTCTGATGAGAAACTGCAGCGGGTAGTCAAAGAGTTTGGTGTGGTTTGTGGAAGGAGGAAACTGAAGGTGAACGTCAATAAAAGTAATGGAATGGTGTGTAATAGGGGAAAGTATAGGGTGAATCTAGATGTGAGGCTGGATGGGGAAATATTGGAACAAGTAGAGTGTTTTAAATATCTAGGAGGAACGATGAGTAGGAGTGGAGGTATGGAAATGGAGGTAAAACAGAGAGTGTGTGAAGGAAGGAAGGTTTTCGGAGCAATGGGAAGTATGTGGAAGACGAGAAATCTCGGAGTGAAAGTAAAAAGTGCACTGTATCAAGGAATTATTGTGCCAACAGTGATGTATGGGGCTGAGACATGGGCTCTGAAGAAAAAGGAGAAAAGAGGGCTGGATTTGATGGAGATGAGCTGCTTGAGGAGTATGTGTGGAGTTACTCATAGAGACAGATTGAGGAATGAAGAGATACGTAGGAGAGTGGGGCAGCAGGAACATTTGTCAGCCAGAGTGGACAGAAGGGTGCTGAGCTGGTATGGTCATGTTGAACGAATGGGAGATGAAAGGCTTACAAAGAGAATATGTGAGTCAGGTACAAGGGGAGATATAAGGGCAGGAAGACCCCCATTGAGATGGAGAGACTGTGTAAGAAAAGCTTTGGATGATAGAGGAATGACTATAGATCAGGCAGGGGTAGTGGTGGTGGACAGGAGTGAATGGAGAATGCTTGTGAATAGTTGAGTGAACACGTGGTCATTTGGAGTAAGGGGTCGGGCGCAAGTTGGACTAGATAATAGTCCATCAGGCGCCTGGCCCGGGGAGACGATTAATATGAAGGGTGCGCCTGGAAGTGTGGTGGGAGGGCTTGTGGCTTTGGCTCCGCTGCATGTCTGCCTGCCGAGATCGGAACCTCTCCGGGTGGTCGGGGGCCGGGGGAGTGCTGGAGCGACCTTGGTGACCCTGGTCTCTGGGTCTTCTCCTGGGTGACCTGGATGTGTGTGAGTTTGTGCTTTTTATCTGTGTTTATTCGTTGTTTTATGTTGTTTTTGTGTTTTCCCTGTTCTTGCTCTGTCTTGAGTCGGCTACCCCCAAAATGGGGATTGGGACTGAGCATATAGATAGATAGATAGATAGATAGATCAATGTTCGATGGGGCGTCATTTTATGTTCTGAATATAACTAAACCACCCTTAAGTAGCCCTATAATATGTACAACTTGATTTATTTATTCATCACTTTAATTAACACTTATCCTTTTTATTATTCCTAGGGGGTTGAGGAGAAACGGATATAAATTAAATAACTAAACCTGGAAAGATGAATTGGCCTAGGCTATAAAATGATACCGGTCGGCGGTTGACTTACGCTACGTGTTAAATTGTATATGTAGGCTATCTGTGGTAGTCCCAGTAATATCTATGAAGTACTTCTAGTATTAAAGGAACTTAGCTGTGATGCAAAGAGTGTAGGTTAGATGATGGACATGTCGGTAGGTGAAGATCAGGGAAGTTCTGATGTTATGTGGCAGCAACTGGTGGTTTGTTGTGAGCGGGACGAAGTCTGTGTGAAGTGTGTCTGAGATTCCCTTTTATTGTGACAATATAAAATATATTTAAGGGTTCTAAATCGTCCCCGTGATTAAATAATAAGGGAAAATAAACTAAGATATAATTGGTGCAACCACAGTAATATTTATCCACAAAGATAAATAAAGTAATGCGTATAAACAAAAAGGAACCAGCTGGTGTGAACCCGGGAAATTCAAACTACGGTATATATACCAGCTATGATTCACGACATATTCCGCCACCAGTTATATACAAAGTATTTACAATTGTCCCGTCCCGATCATGGATCGCCACAACTGGGAGGAACCCAAAGCAGCCCGACGTGACGGTCTCTGAGGGGTATCACCTCGATCCGCTCCAGTAGCAGGAAGGATATTATCAGAGTTCGGCTTGCTGTCGCCATCCACTACCTCTAAATCTATCTCTAGTGGGTATAGCTTAACCACCGGTCTGGTGGTCAAACCGGCTCCTGTTTTTACCTGAACTACCCTACATTCGTGGTCAGGACCACGATGAAGTTTCATTATCCGACCTATACGCCAAAAAGGTCGGGGCCATCATCATGTACTAGAACGACGTCCCCAACTTGTGGCGATGCAACCCCTCTTTTTACCATTAAGTGACGATGTTGCTCCCTGAGTGATATTAAATAATCAGTGCTCCACCTTTTCCACAGGTCATGTGAGAGTTTTGATACATATTGGAAGCGTTGGTTGACGGAATCGTTGTTACGCCACGTCGTGTCCTTGAGATCTTCATCCGTGACTTATCGCCTTGGAAAGCTTCTGATCCGCCTCCCATGAACCAGTTGTGAAGGAGTGATGGGTAGAGGGTCTTCAAGATCACTGTAGGTGTAGCCAAGCGGGCGATCATTGACTGTGGCCTCGAGCTCCAGTAATACCGTATTCAGTTCCTCTGTGGTAACCAATGCTCGACCCAGTACCTTCTTCAAGCCAGCCTTTAGGATGCCAATGACCCGTTCCCATATGGCACCGAACCATGGCGCCCTGGCCGGTATAAACTGCCACTCGCACTTGAATTCCGCTAGAGTACCTTTTAACCTTGCATCATCTATCAACTCCCGTAATGTACTGGCTCCGCTAACAAATGTGGTGGCATTATCACTCATCATAATCTCAGGGTAACCCCTCCTGCTACTAAACCTACTGAACGCATGCAAAAATGATTCGCAGGAGAGGTTAGACACCGTCTCTACATGGACCGTTCTAGTAACTGCACAGGTGAATAAGACTACATATAATTTACTTACAGTACCCCCCTTCTCTTTTACTGGCAAGGCACCTGTGTAGTCAACCCCCATTACCTGGAAAGGACTCACTTCCTGAACCCTAAACTCCGGCAATGGAGGGGCCTGTACAGCACGATATGATGTACCTTGCAATCTTTTGCAGATGATACATCCCCTTAAGGCTTTCTATACTACCTGTCTAATCTTGGGGATCCACCATCTTTGCCTTATGTAATTTACAACATAACTAACACCACTATGGTTACACGCTTTGTGGCAGTAATTACTAAGGAGAGTGGCTATACGATGTTTATTAGGGATAAGGATAGGATACTTGGCGCTATCATGTAAAGCTGACAAGTGTAGCCTACCTCTACAGCGTATCATGCCTCCCTCCATATAGAGGCCTAACTGCTTCAATATATTGCTTGGTGTGCCCTGTCCTTTTGACAAATAGTGGTGTTCCTCAGAGTAAGCATCTCTCTGAGCTACCTTAATCGTGGCTGACTCTGCTGCTCTTAATTCCGGCACTGTCAAGTATGCCCGTTTTGCCTGATAGTTCCCTTGTGTCTTCTCTCTAAGAGTCCTAATAAACATCGTATAGCCACTCTCCTTAGTAATATATTTGGTGCAACCACAGTAATATTTATCCACAAAGATAAATAAAGTAATGTGTATAAACAAAAAGGAACCAGCTGTCGTGAAAACCGGGAAATTCAAACTACGGTATATATACCAGCTAGGATTCACGACAACACTATAAAATATTGTCCTTGTTTCTGGCCATTTTATTGCACAAGGATATACTAAGATATTTAATTATAATTTCTTCACGTATGACTTGCGTCTCTTCAGCATGATTTATTTTGTTCTTTTATGTGCATGTGCTAGAATCAATACAGTATTGTATATGCTTGTATATTTGGTCCATACATGCAAAGTACAATATTATCCCCCATGCATTTATGTTGGTGAATTTATTTTTATATAGAAAAAAATCAACATTTGAAGTTGATTTGCACCCTATATTATCACCTCTAATTTATTAGAACTTAATTGCCATATATAGTGGCTTATATTTCACTAATAACAGCATTCACAAATGCGGGTATTGGATAGAGTCATACGCTAAAAGCATTGAATTGAGGCACAAATGAAGTTTACATTTACTCAACAGGGCCATCCAATATCAACAACTATAAAGAGTAAGGTGATGTATATGATCATACCAGCGTTTCTTCAGCCACTCTCCGCTTGATGGGGTCCGGACTGGATCTAAGAATTCTCATGTGTATTCCCTTGAGATTCGACCTGCCCCAGGTCATGCCCTCCCTCGCCACCATGTCCTCAAAGGAGTTGATGACCTCGGTCTTGCCCGGCACCACCAGGTGGGAGATGATCAGGGACCGGTAGAAGGAGGTCAGGAATAAACAAAACGCCAGCCACCAACCCACCAGCATCTGTAAGTCAAGGTAAAGTGAGGTAATGGCCTGTGCTGTGCAATGCTTATCGCTTTGTGCTTGTGAGAATTCATAACCCACCAACTGCTTCGACAGACAACTTAGCCGAAGAATATTCAGTATGTTAAAGTATGGGTGAGGTATATGTTCGATTACTGGTGTGCCCTGAAACATGAAATGGTTAATGACGAGGGAGTGGTAGAAGGACTGCAGGAGTACGTCAACCATCACTTCTCCAACATCTAAAGATTAATGTTTAATTACACATAACTATAACCATTAACTTGAGGCTATAATTAAGCCTCGCTAACTGGTTTAGAGTGCTTAGAATGATGAATTACTGTGTTTTCTCGTAGAGCAGATACAATATAAAAATGGCCCATCTAATCAGTTATTTGACACGTTTAATGCGCTGGTTCAGCATCTGCTCCTCAACCGTGCATGTATGTAAATGACAGTATGTACGTACATTGTACATACTGCATCTACTCTGGTACATACCCCATTTTATATATATATATATATACTTGTTTTTTTTGTATTGGGGGTGGCCGACACGAGACAAAGCCCGAACAGGGGCATCATAACAAAACAGAACACAAAATAAAAAAAATAAAAAAACACAAAATCACACACGTCTAGGTCGTCCAGGAGAAATATCCAGAGACCCAGGCCCATTTGGGTTCTTCAGCTAGATTCCCAGATCCCAGATCTCCCGGAGAGGCTCAGATTTCTGCAGGCAGGCACGCAGCGAAGCCACCACAACAAGTCCGCCCACCATGCATCCAGGTGAACCCTTCATTTCTACGGGCTCCACGGGCCAGACGCCTGACTGACTATTATCTTGTCCAACTGGCGCCTGACCCCCTCTCACAAACGATCGCGTTTACACTCATGCATTCACTTACAGTCTCCATTCATTCCTCAACCTTACTCTACTTAAATTACCATGAAATAATTTGAATTACAAAAGCCGAGTTTATAGAAAACTACATGCGTGAAGAGCTTACGACTGTTGTCCATAAACCTCAAGAGTCTGTACAGTATGTCTTGGAACACAGTATTGATATGATACCTGTCCAGTCAAATTGTTTGGTGGATCGTAGGGCGGATCCTCCAACAACAAGCCCAGACTGTAGAGTACTGAAGACTTCAGATCAAGAGACTTCCCTCCTAGAGCCTGAGGCCAGATCTTCTGCAGGAGCCAGACCACCGTTCCCCACACCACCACAATCACTGCCACCAGCACCCACACCAACCCTGTAATTAGTTAGTTAGTTAATATCGGACTTCAGAGGCTATCAACCCTATTGGATTATTGAGCCAGCACACTGTAAGTCAAGACTAACGTCAGGACTGGAGCCTCTCTGCGAGAACTCCAGTCCCTTGCTGTCACCTGTAAATGTGTTTCACAGGAGCAAATGTATCAGCTACATGTATCAAAGCTTTGAACCCACTGTAAGTTATCAAATTATTTTAATTGGTTTTGCTGTTTATTCGTTAATTTAATTGTACTGTAAACAATTGTCATAGTGAAAGAGAAAACTGTCAGTTAACAGACCATAATTTAGCTACTTTTGCTGCTAAACTGCCTGTGTGACCCCGATATAAAACACTAATGCGGACACATTGTGAGCCCTCGAACAGCATTTACAAACTTTTGTAATGCAAATTTTAGATAAAACATTGATGGGAAGATTCAATTCAGCTTGGGCTAGCTTTTAAAATTCAAGGACAACAATTTGTGTCTTAGCGTGTACACTACATGCTACGGAGAATTTGTGACCCTAGGTGTTTCACGTAATCCCTGAAATATTCAAGGGTTTCATGAAATCGTTGTGATCATAACTAATATCATGAAATCCTTACTTTATGTAGGAGTTTCATTTGTATTTGTTTTTATTGTGTGTGTGTGTGTGTGTCCCATTTCACAAATTCCATGTTTGCAATGTATTGATTGTGTGTAATCGTTCTCACGAGCTTGGCATTATACATATTATATGCTATGTCCTACTCACCCTCCTACTAAATGAATAGTACACGCTTTTTTAGCGAGGTCAGGGAATCAATCGAGTGCTTTAACGACATCCCTACGTAATTTGGGGATTTCATGAAATCCCGGGTATCACAGATTCCCTGTAACACTCACTCAACGACATATATCCGGGTCCAATATGAACACTTGAACTGCAATGTGAACCTCCCAAATGTAAATATTAGGTAAACAAATTAATGCGACGGTTCAATTCTGTTTGATTTGACTTGTACACTTTGGCCCTAATATGCTGTATGTTGTTGAGTGTACACTTTACATATCAAGGGACTAGTGATCTCGAAAAGGGGTTCCAGTCTTGACCATATTCTTGACTTACAGTGTGCTGGCTAAATAATCCAGAAGGAATGATAGCCTTTGAAGTCCTAATTTAACCATACATATATAATTTAAGACATAAATACTGGCCCAATCTGAAACCTCGAACAGAAAAACAAACCTCTGAATCTTAAATATCAGGTAAATATATTAATGGGAAGATTCGATTCAGTTCTGGATAACTTCAGCAACGCAAAGTGGCGAATTATGTCCTCGAGTGTACAGTACATTCTGGAAAAGAGAGAACTCATCAAGGGACAGGAGTTCTCGGAAAGGGTCTCCAGTCCTGAAAATTTACTTGACTTGCAGTGTGCTGGCTGAATAATTCAGAAGGGTTGATAGCCTCTGAAGTCCTTTTTTTTTAACTAACTAAATCATCAAATATGGACCAGATGGAACTTTGCCACCGCCCCCTCATCTACGTACACAACCACCAACCATGCAGATGTGCAAGGAACATGTTGATATTTAAGTTTAGTCTGGCAAATTCTTGAGCGAAATAAGTAGAAGTAAACTACATTTGTTTATGAATTGGTGATAGCAAGTTCCATTTTACAAAATAACACTTTGTTCCTGAATTTGTGTTCACCATGGTATACATAAAGACCTTTCCACATGTTTAAGAATATGCCTAATAGTCCTGACGGGCTGATTCCCTTGTCCATTTAACAAAAATCCGTAGGAGCTATAGTCAACATAAAACACCATTCGAAAAAGAGCACTTTAATGACAACATATCACAAACGTCAATAAAGTGTTCTCTTCAACTGGTGTTTTTATTCATCCTGTCTACTTTTCGGAGTTCAATTTAACAGCTATAGTCAAGCACACTCGTTGGGTGCGTAAAGGATCAACAGCAACTTTAATTACTTTATGGATAATGAAAACGTAATTGCATCGGAGTAACTGTGCTGCCATATATATTCAGAAATCTACTTTTCAAAATGAGTAAATTAAATTATAGTCACGCTGAACAATAAGAAATATATATTGAAAACATAATAATAATTAATACCCTAAATTAACATGGATACTAAACCCGGCAAGTATGAAGTTCCTTCTGGAAGGTTTTACTGGTTCCTTCCGGAATCTGGCACTTTAAAAAAAATAAATAAATGCCCCAGTGCCGGTGATATGGAAGCAATAAGTATGTGATTAGGTGTTATGTCTCCTTATCACCACCTTCTGTCCTTCACTTACATGTGTCTCCCACCTCCCCCCCCCCCATTTTTCCCTCAATTTCGTCCTCCTCATTTATTCTACTTTTTCCCTCCCTACTTCCCCCTTCCCACCTCAAATACGTCCAGTTATCCACCTCTGCACTACCTCAACCTCCCTCCTCCCTCATTAGGCCTTGGAATAACACAGACAATTGAATTCGATCAGCACCTCGTTATTATTTGCAAAATTTTCTAATGTGCTTACAACTAACTTATAATTACAACATTCATCTCAGCACCACCCCAATCCATCTCAGTTGGCCACACAAGTATTCAATGCATGCTATGTTATGCTACCCTGCTCGGCCCGTGACTTGCGCAATGGCTGGCGTACACGGCTGTCACGATCACACCCCATCTCCTCATGACCCTGTGACAGTCAATCTGCTAGGACATTATCCATTCCCTTTATATGTATAATAATAACGGAAAATTCCTGTAACATAAGGCTCCACCAAGTCAACCGTTTATTCTTGTTCCTACATCTCATACTTCGTATGTTTCTGCCCGGAATTAAGCCAAAACTGTTCTTCGACTTGACAAACATTCCTTCATCAATAATAAATACACTGAACTATCCAACTCTAGCCCTTCCCAAGCCTTTTGGTATCTAGCCAAAAATCTCTCCAACAATTTTTCTTCTTCGTCTTTCCCTCCTCTTTTCCACTCTGATGACACTACCGTCACTTCTTCCTCTGACAAAGCTGCACTCTTCGCTAGCACTTTCGCTAAAAACTCAACTTTGGATGATTCCGGTGCTATTCCTCCCTCTACACTCCCTTCTCTTCTACTTATGCCTAGCATCATCATTTCTTCCAAGGATGTACTTTCCACCCTCTCTGGGCTTAATACTAATAAGGCGTATGGAGCAGACGGTGTTCCTCCTGTTGTACTAAAAAACTGTGCTACCGTGCTGACTCCCTGCCTAGGCAAACTCTTCCGCCTCTGTCTCTCCTCTAACGTATTCCCTTCTTGCTGCTAGTTTGCCCTTATTCAACCTGTCTCAAAGAACGGTGACTGCTCTCAACCCTCCAAATATCGTCCAATTGCTCTCATTTCTTGCATCTCTAAAGTTTTTGAAATTATTACCTCAAAATTTCTTAAGCTTTTAACTTCCCATAACCTACTCTCAGACCGCCAGTATGGCTTCCTTAAAGGCCGCTCTACTGGTAATCTTCTTTCTTATCTTACTAACTCTTGGTCATCCTCCATTCGGGACTTCAGTGAGACTTTTTCTGTTGCGCTTAACATATCGAAGGCCTTCGATAGAGTCTGGCACAAATTCCTTGTTTCTAACTACCCTCCTTCGGATTCTATCCCTCCATCTGTGCCTTTGTCTCTAGTTTCCTTTCCGGCCGTTCCATAGCTGTGGTTGCGGACGGACACCGTTCACTTCCTCAACCTATCAACTCCGGTGTTTATCAGGGTTTTGTCCTTTCTACAATTCTCTTCCTATTATTCATTAACGATCTTCTCAACTGCACCTCCAGCCCCATTCATTCATATGCTGATGACTCTACACTACATTATTCGACTAGACCTCCTCAATATTATCAACTTTGTGAAGCAGAGTGGTATCGCGCACACAGATCCTGCCTGTATTCTGTGCACCATCAATCAGATTGTCCGTCGTCGTCCGTCGTCGTCATCGTCCGTAGTCGTCCGTCTGTCTGTCCGGTAACTCCTACACCGTTCGATTGATTTTCACCAAATTTCACAGGTATATTCATTTGGTCAATGCGATTGTCAGTCAAAAAGAAATGTTCCATTTAACTTAAAGGTTAAGGTCAAAGGTCAAGATTAAAAATAAGGTCAATATTTCATATTTTTTAGTTCAACATTTCATTATTTTTAGATAAATGTTCGAAAGGGTAAGGTCAAAGGCAAAGGTCAAAGGTCAAAATAAGGATTTTTACTAGTATTTCTTAACTGTCTTGATAGCGTAGTGCATAAGTGCGCAGAATTTCGATGTGAGTATCCTAGGTTTGAGTCCTTGTTGTGCCACATGTATTTGTTGATTTCATTAATTGAGTTTAGAAGTGAAGTTGGTTGGTGGAAAAAACATAATAACTAACTATTCGATTTTCACTAGGCTTACCATGTATATTCGGAATACCTAGGCCAAGGTCATACAAGAAACTGTACAAATCCATATGAAAGGTCAAGGTCATAGGTCAAGGTCAAATATAAGGTCAATATGTTATTTGCTTTACTTTTCAGGCAAACTTCACATTTGGCGAGATAGTTGCATTTTAAATGAAAAAGAAAAATAATATATTTTGACACATCATAAAGGTCAAGACAAAGTCAAAGGTCAAGGTTAACTATTCTATTAATATATATGAAACTAACTGATGGGTTTTAATGAAATTAAACATGGCTTATTTGGTTTTCCTGGGCAATGTCAATGACCAAAAAAAATGTACTCTTACATAAAGGTCAAGGTCAAGGTCAAAGGTCAACTTTTACTATTTAGTTTTTAGTTTTTACTCAAATGTCTTCATTTTCACTATTCAAGTTACTGGTAACCTTGACGTCGCATTGCCCAATTGTTAGATAAATAATTCTAAAGAGTAAGATCAAAGGTCAAAATAAGTTTTTACTAGTATTTCTTATGCTAAGTGTTAGATTCTCACTAGGCTTACCATGTATATTCGGAAAACCTGGGCCAAAGTCATACAAGAAACTCTACAATTCCATATGAAAGGTCAACGTTACAGATCAAGGTCAAATATAAGGTCGATATGCTATTTTCTTTACTTTTCATGCAAACCTCACACAATTTGGTGAGATATTTGCACTCTTAATTAAAAGGAAAATAATACATTTTGACACACATATCATAAAGGTCAAAGATCAAGGGTAACTATTCTATTAATATATATGAAACTAACTGATGGGTTTTAATGAAATTAGAGAGAGTCGAAAGATGGAGGGAGTACTTCAACGAGTTGCTAAATGTAAGGAATGAACAACCAGCAAACATAGTTGGATGGGGTACGGGAGGGAGAAGAGGAGAAGTAATGGAGGAGGAGGTGGAGATCAGGAGGTCAGAAGTGTGGGAAGCCATGAAAAGAGTGAAGTTGGGGAAAGCACCAGGAACACATGGAGTGTGTGGGGAAAGGTTGAGGTATGGTGGTGAGATAGTGATCGAATGGGTATGGAAAATTTGCAAACTAGCATGGGAAAAGGGGAATGCACCCGTTGACTGGAAGACTGGCATAATAGTCCCCATATATAAGGGCAAAGGGGAAAGAGGAGTGTGTGGTAACCACCGAGGAATAAGTCTTTCAAGCGTAGTAGGGAAGGTGTACAGTAGGGTAGTGATTGAGAGAGTGAGAGTGAGAACAGAGAAATGGATAGGCGACGAGCAGGGAGGTTTTAGGAAGGGAAGAGGATGTGTAGATCAGATTTTTACCCTGAATTGTGTTGTGGAGAAATATCTGGAGAAGAAACAAAAGGTGTATGTTGCCTTTATGTACTTGGAGTAGGCCTATGACAGAGTGGATAGAGAAGGCATGTGGAAAGTACTTAGAATATACGGAGTAGATGACAAGTTGCTGAGAGCAGTGAAGAGCATGTATGAGGGTGCAAAGGTGGCAGTTCTTGTGGAGAATGAGCAGAGCGAGTTCTTTGACCTGAGTGTTGGGTTCAAACAGGGGTGTGTGATGTCCCCGTGGTTGTTTACTGTATTTATGGATGGAGTCATGAAAGAAATACTAGGAAGAACAGTGGATGTTCGTGTATCGCTGAAAAGGGAGGGAATTGAGTGGAAGCTGCCTATACTGCTGTTTGCGGATGATACAGTTCTGATGAGCGATAATGAATGGGAGTTGCAGGGTCTTGTAAATGAGTTTGGAACAGTCTGCAAAAAACGGAATTTGAAGGTAAATGCGGGGAAGAGCAAGGTTATGGTCTTCGAAAGGGGTGAAGTCACAGAGTGTGAGGTGAAAGTTGAACAGTCAGGCTATGGAGATTGTCAGCTCTCTTATGTATCTGGGCAGTGTGTTGAGTAAAGATGGGACTATGGATGAAGAAGTGCGGGAGAGGGTACAACAGGGGAAGAGGGTTGTAGGAACGTTGAAAGCAGTAACAAGAAATAGAGTGGTCAGTATGGAAGTGAAGAAGTCCTTGCATGACAGTGTCGTAATCCCGACACTAACTTACGGAAGCGAAGCATGGACGTTCGGGAAGAGACTCAGACCAAGAGTGAGAACGGTGGAAATGAGTTACTCAGATCAGATCAGATGAAGTATTGAGGGATAAGCCTTTACAACGGCACCTCTTATATACATTCTATATACATTCCTATTTTTCTGAAGAATGTAGAGAAGGGAGAAGGGGTGTTGGAGAGAGAGGAAGCTGTTGGAGTGGCTTTGTTATGTGTATTTAGTCTGTATACGTCGTCAGGAGAAGTGCGTGCGGAGTTACATGGAGGGATAGACAGACGAATGAGGAAGTAAGAAGGAGGTGTGATGTGGAGGTAGATGTGCTGGAAAGTGTGAAAAGCAACAACTTGAGATGGTTCGGCCATATGGAATGTATGGGAAGCGAGAGATTGACTAAGAGGGTGTACGAGAGCGAGGTGGAAGGACAAAGAGGGAGAGGTGCACCGAGGGAGAAGTGGAAGGATGGAGTGAGGAAGTATATGAATGAAGGCGGTGCTGGTTGGGAGGAGGGACGTCGACTGACTGGGGATAGAGGTGCATGGGGGCGGTTCGTTCGTGGCTACCACTTCGGGGATCACGGCGTCAGGCAATAAATAGATAGATAGACATGCTTATTTGGATTTCCTGAGCAATGTCAATGAACAAAAAATGTACTTTTACATAAAGGTCAAGGTCACAGGTCAAAGGTCAACTTTTACTATTTATTTTTTAGTGTTTACTCAAATGTCTTCATTTTCACTATTCAAGTTACTGGTAACCTTGATTTCGCATTGCCCAAGTTTTAGATAAATATTCTAAAGGGTAAGATCAAAGGTCAAGGTCAAATGTCAAAATAAGTGTTTTACTAGTATTTCTTATGCTAACTGTTAGATTTTACACTAGGCTTACCATCCATATTCGGAATACCTAGGCAAAAGTCATACATGAAACTATACAATTCTATATGAAAGGTCAAAGTCACAGTTCAAGGTCAAATATAAGGTCAATATGCTATTTTCTCTACTTTTCATGCAAACTTCACACAATTTGGTGAGATAGTTGCACTTTAAATTAAAAGGAATATACTAAATTTTAAGACATAAGCGTCAAGATAAAGGTCAAAGGTCAACTATTCTATTAATATATGTGAAACTAACTGATGGGTTTTAATGAAATTAGGCATGTTTATTTGATTTTCATGGGCAATGTCAATGCAAACAAAATGTACTCTTACATATAGGTCAAGGTCAAAGGTCAACTTTGATTATTAACTACAAAAGATTTCTCAAAGTTGGGAAAACTAGCTGTGTTAGTTGCGTATTACTTAAATAACATACAGGTATATATAACATTTTACATAAATATTGTAATAGTTAAGGTCAAAGGTCAAGGTCAAAACAAGAGTGTTTGTCATTTTCCCTAAACTCCTCCTAGACTGTTTATTGTTTAGTGTTTAATGTATAGTCACCAAATTGTACAGGCAAATTCAGTTGGTCAATGCGACTACCATCCAAATATATGTATCTAATTCTTAGTCAAAGGTCAAAGGTCAAGGTCACAGTAAATGATCAATAATTGTAGTCTATAAGTTTATATACAAATTACACCATATTCATAATGCTAGTTAATACGAACATTGGTGTTTAGTTAACTAAATCCTCGATAAGAATTTCTAAGGTCGAAGGTCAAGGTCAAAGGTCAAGGTTAAAGGTCAAAATAAGATTTTTACTAGTATTACCAATTTAATGTAAGATTCTCACTAGGCGTATCATACATATTCAGAATGCCTAGGCCAAGGTCATACAAAAATAAACATAATTCCATTTGATAGGTCAAGGTCACAGGTCAGGTCAAATATAAGGTCAATATCCTCATTTCTTTACTATTCATGAAAACTTCACAACATTCATTGAGACAGTTGTGCTTTTAATGAAAGTTAAAATTTTAAATTTTCAGACATAATGATGGTCAAAGGTCAAGGTCAGCTGTTCCTTTAATACCTCTGGAACTAATTTATGATCTTTAATTATGTTTGGCATGCCTATTTGATTTTCCAGGGTTACATCAATGCAAGCGAAAAACATAATCCTACATAAAGGTCAAGGCCACAGAGGTCAAATACAAAAGTCAACCTTCATCATAAAAAATACTCAAACTTTGATAAGGTGACTGTTAGTTGCATTTTACATAAATCACATATACATCAATTTCATATAAAATAATATTCAAATACTTAAGGTCAAAGTCAAGGTCAAGGTCAAAGATCAAATGATGAGTGTTAATCATTGTTCCCAAACTTTTCCTAGACTGTTTAAACCTTCCTGTACTGGCGGCGTCTTTTTTTTTTATCATATTCTAGCTATAATTAGACAATTTTGCGGAGCTTAAGAAGGATCTGTGGTGGAAAAAGGGTGAATTAGGATAGTTGAAAGCCTGCTAATTAAGCTGACTAAAATCGCCTATTATTATACGGTATAAAATGAAAAGGACAGAACTGGTACTGAACGGGTTAATGTATCGTCACCAAATTTTGCAGGCAAATTCGGTTGGTCAATGCGACGATTGTCGCTCCCCGTTGGGGGCGAGTTGTTTTTGGGGTAAATCCTCCAGTATTCTTGGTGATATTATTTGTGATGATGGTGATAGTAGTAGTGATGATGGTGATAGTACTGTTGATGACGGTAGCAGAGATGGTAGTAACAGCAGGGATGATGGTGATAGCGATCATGATGGTGATAATAATAGTGATGATGGTGATACTTATAGTGATAATGATGACAGTAGTGATGATGATGGTAGTAACGATGGTGACAGTAGTAGTGATGATGGCAGTACTAGTATTAGTGATGATGGTGACAGTAGTAGTGATGATGGTGATAGTATTAGTAGTAGTGATGATGGGTATAGAAGTATTGATAATGGTGACAGTAGTAATGATGATTGTAAGTGATGGTGAAAATAGTAGTGGTGATGGTGTTGGTTGTAGTGATAATGATGACATTAGTGATGCTGATAAACTTAGTGGCGATGATGATAGTAATTGGTGATGGTGACTACCTTAGTGATGATAGTGACAGTTGTAGTGATGATGGTGGCAGTTGTAGTGATGATAGCAATAGTGATGGTGATAGTAGTAGTTATAATGGTGGTAATAGTAGTGATAATGGTAACCCATCGCAGAGTTGGGTATGCCGTTTTGATCTTGGGCAAAGCGGCACTTCTACTTTATTCACAGCAGGAACTCCAAAATTCATGTAAGTAGGCCACAAAGCACCTATCTTCTGACCTCTCTACTATCTCCAATTGGGTCAGAGAAAACCTTGTCACTTTCAATGCTCAATTCCTACTTCTGTCTACTCGTCGCCCCCTTCCAAAAACTATGACCTACTCTTCAACACCATACAAATTAATCCTTCATCTTCTCTTAATATTATCGGTGTCTCTTTTTCTTCCGATCTCTCTTGGAGAGATCACATTACCACTTTTGCTAAAACAGCTTCCCAGAAGCTGGGTGTGCTCAACCGCCTTCGGGGGTTCTTTTACCCCAGCGCAGCTTCTTTCTCTATACAGGGGCACAGTGCATCCATGTATTGAGTATTGTTGACACATATGGGAAGGATCCTCTCAGACAGGACTTCAAAACAAAGTAGAAAAGAAAGCCTTCCGTCTCATTAACTCACGACCACTCACCAATTCTTTGCAGTCTCTCTCGCTTCGCCGCAATATTGCATCTCTCTTACTATTCTACGGTTATTACAATAATTGACCTCAGAGCTCTCTCAGTGTATACCACCCCATCTTTGTAGAGCACGAAGCACCCGTATTGCAACACAATCCCACCCCTACTTTGTGCAACTCTCCAACCCAAGAGTGAAACATTCTCAATCTTTCTTCTAATCAACAGCTGAGCTCTGGAACTCTCTCCCAGAATCAGTATTTCTCTCTTCCTATGACTTAAATTGCTTCAAACTCCGTCTGTCCAGGTATTTTGTTTCGAAAGTCACTTGGTTTTAGCCCTGTCACTCTTTCAACTCTGAGGGGGGGGGGGGGGGGCACTTGCTACAGGCAGTTCTGCCTTTGGTGTCCTTCACTCATATAGAAGAACAAAATATATACAGAGTAAATTAATTTAATTTGTGCAGCAGCGGATTTTCAGTAAAAACTGTTTTGTTTATGATTGGCTATCACTTATCCACCTTAAATGTTAATAATATACTTCAGTACTAACAGTTAAATGGCCTAACGATCGACAGATACTCAGGAAGAGGACGAGGTTTGGAGGATATAATGCTCGCAGACTCTTCAATGTAGGCCCTTGCGTACTGGATCACGGTGGAGCGGGCGGGACTCATTGTCAGATCAAGGCACATGTCCGCGTCCTCCTGTATCAGCGTCTGCACTATTCCATTCCAGACGCCCGGAGACACTTCATTACCCCACTTTCGGTCTATTGGTGCCCGGACTTCATAGCTGTTGAGAAATGTAAAAGCTGAAAAATTAGGTCAATTTGATTGAGATATGGAGAGAAAAAAACTATGAATAGTGATACAAATGATGGAGCAAGCGGGGTTCATGGGCAAATCAAGGTACTAGTCCGCGTCCTCCCGTAGCAGCATCCCCACTATTTGATTCCAGATGCCTGGACTCCCCGGAGACACTTCATTCCCACTTTCGGTCTATGGGTTCCCGGACTTCATAGCTATTGAGAAATGCGAGAGATGAATAGATGGGTCACTTTGATAGAATAACATTAAGAGATAAAGAGACGAAAGGCAAACAGTGATAGTAATTGTGGAGAGGGAGAGTGACGATCAGGTCGAGGCACATATCCGCATCCTCCCATATCAGTTTCCCACTATCCCATTCCATACCCCTGGAAACATTTAGTTTCCCCACTTAAGGTCTATAGGTTTACAGACTTCATAGCTAATGTGAAGTGTGAAGGATGAATAGGTCAGTTTGATAAAGAAAGATTGAGATATGGAAAAGTATATAGTGATGATAATCTATGGAGTGATTGGGATGGCACATGTTGGCATCCTCCCTTCTAGAGGAATTTTGACGGCAAGCCGTTTTACTTTAAAATTCACAGAAACTCAATGGATTCATTCCAAACAAAACAATGACAAGGTTTCCCACAAACGTTCATTGCTTAAATTACAAGCGCATGGAATACAAGGAGGCATGTTGAGATGGCGTGTTGAAAGAAAGCAAAAAGGGTCATAAACCGTAAAGTATCCAAATAAACCAATGTAACTAGGGGGGTACCACAGGGATTGGTACTAGGGCCAATTATTTTCCTAGTTTACAGCAACGAGATGAGGGCCTCACCTCTACAATATCAAAGTTTGCATATGATACATATTTTGCAACTACCATAAATCTCATTGTTTTGCACTATTAATAATGAGCCAATTTTGTTTACATTTGTATCATTATAAACTTAAATCAAGCAAAGAAGATATTTTGATCCAAACACCACCCAAGTGCTATATATATATATATATATGTTAGTAAAGCCAGGTAATACATTTTCTTTAATACATACGAGGTTGAAAGAAATGGCAATTTCTGCGTTGGAAATGTTATTATTCAAGGTTTCCAGGTCTCTGATGAGTTTTCGCTGGGTGGCAGGAAGTAGATGAATGAGGTTAGCAAAATTCATGGTGGTACAGGGTTACATTAATGTACATGATGATACAGGATATACGACGCGTTTCACTTGGCAACCAGCATTATCAAGTAAGGATAGAATGATATAAAAGGTAAACAGGAAGGGTATATAATTATAGAGGGTGGAGGATCAGAGGAGGCGAAAATCATATATATTATATATATATATATATTTTTTTTTTGAATACATACATGCATAAATCTATGAGGACCGAGTGCTCCACACGGAGTGTGGTTCTGGTCTCATGTTCTAATGTGAATCAATGTTATTCGGCTAAGAAAGGAATGAGTTGATTATTATAATGTGTATTACTGATATATTGTTGCGTTCTAAAGAAATATAACATATAAGTGCTAATTTACTTGATTTTACAGTTGACACTTACGTGAAGTTGAAATTTTGAGCCATAGATTGAATAATTCTTGTTCCCAGGGCGTCCTTATGGATGACCACAGACCCTGGCTCGTCACTCACCCTCTCTCCATTGGTGTAGGGGAACATGGTTAACTCCACCAACTTGAACTGGTGCCCTTCATATTTTTCAGGCCGATCTATTATGGGTTAGGTGAATATTCAATTAGTATGATATCCTTTACATGCTACCGTACTCTATGCTAAATGTTCATCGTTCTAAGATGTTCTAATTCTGATAGGCCTAACCAAAAAGCAGTGTAGCCTAATAAATATTAACCCCCTTAGGATCAGAATTATGAAATACCAAACAGAACATTAACATAATAGTAGGTGTAATCATTTTGCGGATATGTCATCATATGCATCTTCAACATCAGGTCACTGTTACATAGCTTTCATTATCTTTCAGTATATAAAGGTAAGTAGTTATACTCAATTAATTATAAGGATGCCGGAAATCGCCATCCCTAACCTCCGTAACTAACAATGGGCTACAGCAAATGGGCTGTAAATGTTCACAACTATCCCCGAATGGCAAATATATCAGCTCGATTCCTCTAGTCGGATTTTGTTTTTGTTATAAAGGTTAGTAGTCAAGATTTTTGGCTTAACTATAATGAATGGACTATAGCATATAAAGAAGTCACCACTGTCTAGTGTGAGCTGCTCGATGGCATGTTGCCTGACTAAATATAGCACGACAACTTCCTGGATGGAATAGCTCTTTGGAGTTTGGAGCTCTCTGCAGTATGCTCATGTGCTTCTTTGATCGGTATATAGCTACACATGTGCCGATGTACTATATATAGTTGATGCATGGTTGAGCAAACATTCTCTTTAAATCCGTTCTCTGTTCTGTCAACCTTCCTACAGAACTATGGTAAAAACAAAATAATAATAACCTATCGGCATATATAGGTAGAAGAACAAAATTATAAACGAAGGTATGTTCTGTCATTGATCCTGGCCTCTGGGCATCAAAATATTGTGCCATTCATATTATAAATAACTTTTCTCCAATACAAGAATATTTATCCGGAAATTTAGTATATAATAATATTATGTTCACCTGTAAATAATTCTGGATATCCTGGAATTTGAGCTTCTTCCACATCCCACCTGCCCAGCACCTCCACCCCGGCCTCCCCTCCCTTACAGTAACCACACCTCCTCCGCACAGTCACCGCCACTGTAACATATCATATCAATGTACTACAGTATATTAATCATGCAAATAAGTTTTCATATATTCCTTGTCACCTCGATGAATATCATATATTTTTCTTAGTCTAATAGATTTAACTCTTGAGTTACTTATGATTAAAAACTCTCTTGCAAGTATAGTTTTGTTATTATATCACTATATCAAATATGCATTAGCTTAATTATATTATCAAAGTTACATATTGGCTACAGGTTGTGCTAGCTGCATTTCTGCTTGGAATAAAGCTCAGCAAAAAAATATGGTGTATCAAATTTTGCAGATAACATATCCATATGTCCTTTATTAAAAAGGTCCATACTGCGGGCGGGCGACGTACTCGTACGTATTGGTAGTACCAGCTGAGTTGGTTACACCAACCTGCCATGCTTGTTGCCAGATGCTTCCATGAGGTTGTCAGCTTGCCACCCATAGTTAAATCAGTGTGCACCATGCATTCATTTTTGGAGGGTGTGTTGCAATGGGTGTTTTAGAAGCTGAAATACACCAATAACATTGCTAATGCTACATTTATTTGTAACAGCTATATACCAACTATGAAAATTAAGTTAATTTCATGTTACAGGACATCACTCTTATTGTCTAACAAACACATTAGTGATTGCAAGTGTAAAAAGACAAGATATATAGAAACTAATATATTTCAACTAGGCCATAACTGACTGAAAACAAAAGGACTTGTACCCCCACCCAGCAAACCCATTGGAGCTAAGAATTAACAATATAGACTTACATAGCTGAATTTTTCAATGAAACCAGTTTTGTTCGGTTTGCTATAATATTTGTTGCACTTGGGTGTGTTATACTTAATGAAAAAATAGCTGGACAAGCCCTGCCCAACTGGGCATATTCTTTCTGATAGAAGTCACTGCAATGAAGGATTAGGCACATTGTAATATCTAATTACCCTGCTACTCATAGAGTAAAAAGTTACTGTTGAGGAGAGCGTCCGGTTCATACTCGTAAAAGTACTCAAAACGGCAATTTTGCGCAACCCGATATATGGCATCATCACCCATCCCTCTGTCTTCAGTTAAAATCCTGAGGCAATATTCCGTCTGGAAGCATGTTATTTCTGGGCTAGTTTAAAGTTTTCGAGGGTCGCGGGTCGCACAGACGCGTAGAAAATGCATTATGGGTTTCGGATCTGCAAAAAAAAAAACTAAAACCATGAATTTTTGGTGAAAATATGACATTCTTAGATATTTTGCCTAACAGTATCTGGTACTCAACCCGGGTAACAACGAAGGGTGTGGTGGTGGTGGAGGAGAAAGAGCAGTGTGGTCCAAGCCGCGAGAGAGGTAGGGTGCGGCTGGCCGGCTGGCTTGCAACAGCTCTCGTGCCTTAGTACCTCGCGTAAGAAAGTTCACTTGTCGGCGCAGTTCTGACGTAACCAAACATGCTACAACAATGCTTCTGGTGTCATTGGAAAGGGCATGAAATTCTCTACAACTCCACGTCGCCATTTTTTTTTTATTTCTTTCCCATTTCGACACAGCACCCCGAGACCTTTGTCACCTAATTTGTAAATGCCCTAATTCTACAATTAGATACAAAATGGAAAAAGTATCAACGTACAATTGAAACTACACCTATTGTTAGTACCCCCAATGCATTAAAACAATCAAGCAACAGCATTTAAATGAGATTCTGATTTTACAAAAAGTCATAAATTTACACACTAATTCTCACCTAACTCAAAAAATAATGGTCCTAGAGAATTAAAATTTTGGAAATTTCTTAGTTGTAAGGTCCCCTATACGTGTACAAAATCTTATGAAATACAGACAAAATCCACTGACACGTTTTAGAGTAAAAGCCGGACGTTCCGCTTAACTCGAGAAGCGCGAAGCTATGGCAGTTCAAAGTGCCTGCCATGCAAAGTTATTGGCTTCAATTCTGAAAAAAATCATCATATTTACCATATACTGTACTCATATTTGTTTTCACCAACTCACCAATTCATTTACAAATAAACCTAACTAATGATATCAATGAAAGTAACATTAACTTCTCTATGTGCACCTATTTTACTTTCAATATGAATATATGAATATTGAAGAGCAATAAAGGAAGTAAGAACAGCAATTGACTGGTGAAAAACGTATTTTCTAGCCCCGCGGTCGTAATCTGAGGCTGACCGGCGAGAGACCTACATCCACCCTCCCCACCGTCTCATATGCTACTGAAAGACTAGGGGAGGACTGATACTGGCTAGAGGGTCAGAGAAAAATTCCCCTCTTCTCTCCCAGCCGTCCTCGCGCGAAAATACCCGATAAATATCAGGAATAATAGGGAAAATACCCAATAATTAATGAGGGGGAAGGGGACACATCTGGAGGCGTGATTGGAGGTACTGGAGGGGAATTATTTCACCTAATCACATATTGCTTTGTTTTGAGTGCCAGTGGGGTGTTTTGAAAGATTTTTTTATGCGTTGGCTCTCAAGAGGACGCTCGCCGTCCACCAGTAAAACCTCTGAAGAGGATGCTCGCCATTCTTGGGTTAAGGATAATAAGGTGAGCTTACTACAGTACCTTGGTTTGTGAGATGTCTTGAGGTGATACTAATGGTGATACAGAGAACCTGTTTAGTATTGGGCAGGGAGGGGTGCAACACAAAGATTAATTTTTGTCTTGTACCTTTTATACTAATATGATATTTGTCCTTAAGGCAACAAAATATGGCTAGCTTACTTTCTTGGTTCTGGGTATGACTTGATCTGTTATGGGTGGCAATATAGAGTGCATTTCTTGTATTGCGCAGGGAGGCGTGCAGCAATACTGTAGCGGCATCCTCAAGGCCACCCAAACCCACAAACCGCGCTCCAGGCTGTGTCCACAAAGCAGCCCATTCCAATATACTGAAAGTAGAGTTGTGAGGAAATTATACATCCTCCTTGTATGTATACCTGCAATTAGAAAAATACTTTTACATACCTGCTAATATTTATGCTATAATAGCTCTTGAAGAGACACAAATGTCAATTATATTATACAACCTTAATCTATCCTATTGATCGTTAAAGTTTATTTCTGAGACTCAATAATATTCAGGTTTATAACTAAAACAGCAAAATACAAAGAACTCTTTAGCAGTTATCTTTGTTGTTGGCTATGCAATATGCTTATGAAAACAAGATCGGGCCTTATTCCTTTTATAGTATAGTATCAATCGGTAAATTAATTATAACACAACACCTAAGTTTTTATGAGTATTTTGGTTCTTGCTCTTTTATGATACTTTTTTCACAATTGATGACTTCTCAGAATATTTGTCAAAATGTTTTAAAAAGTAGACATACATCATAGAAAAAAAATCATATGCAATGATAATTTCATTATTCCAATGCACATTGGTGCTTCGCTAGACACATCAAGGATAGAATAAATTCCCCTTAAATTTAACCCTCTCCGACATATGACGCAATTTTGAGCCTATTGGGGATACTTTAAAGCCTGTGTTACCATCAGGGGTATTTAGAAACCTTTAGTTTATTTACTTCAACCCCTGCAGTTGTCTTTGAGTTAGTTGTGGGCAGAATACTATTTTTGGGGAGGAAATTATAAGAGTAGAAAACAAATCATATGCAATGATAATTTCATTATTCCAATGCACATTGGTGCTTCGCTAGACACATCAAGGATAAAATATATTCTCCTTAAATTTAACCCTCTCCGACATATGACGTAATTTTGAGCCTATTGGGGATACTTTAAAGCCTGTGTTACCATCAGGGGTATTTAGAAACCTTTAGTTTAGTTACTTCAACCCCTGCAGTTGTCTTTGAGTTAGTTGTGGACAGAATACTATTTTTGGGGAGGAAATTATAAGAGTGAGAGAACTATATTTCTTATTGCTAATCCGGCAACCTCTGCGTCATAAATGTGTGAAAGGCTTAAGTGTCAGCCACAACCATAGGTAGGGTAGGGGGTCGCATTAAATGTTTCATGTGCTTGGATGAACAGTGCAATAATATATTTATGTTTAACCCCTGTATTACCTTCATTCCCTGCTAATTTTCATGCATAAAGAAAAACCAGAGCGCAATACAATTATATATCCGTGAGAGTATGGTAATAAAGTTTTCAAATGACACCTGAATCATCCCTGTACGACGTCTTGTTATATTGCAACGATCTTGCAAACGAAGGCCAAAATCGGTAAAATTGAGCAATTTTTAGCTGCTTATGCTATGTGTGGCGCTGCAGAGGTGTGAGGGATCTTGCTGTCATACCTCAGTATGTTCCTGTGCTCCGTCGGGTCCGGACCAAGGTCCCCCCCGCGCTGCTTGCAACAGCTGGTCTGGCTCACACGCTACATAATAGCCAGAAAATCGTCTCCGCCATATGACGGGGCCCCGTACAGAAGGAGTTAAAATACCTACAAGCAAATATTGGTCAATCACACAATAATTGTGAGCATGGATTTCATGTAATACTCTCTAAGAAGGCTACAACTGATTACCTAAATAAGCTTGCTCTGTTACTTTGCATACTTCTTACCTACTAGCCATTTTGATATTCCCACTAGTGTAATGAAGCAATAGTGCTCGACAAACAGCTTCCTTATCCCTCCACAGTCCCGAGATCTGCCTCTTCTGGTGGTATGTCCAAAAGGTTGTGTTATGGTCTAATGGTAATGAATCACCTTCCAGCACCACCCCACCTGATGCCTCTGGTCCAGTCACAGCTCTGGAATACATACCAAGCATATTTTATATCCTGATATATGAATATATATAAATATATATTTGCATGCCAGAAGTAATCTAAATATACAGTAATCCTCATATGCTGGCATATCAAAATAGTGTATATTTGAAATGAGATTAGTTTTTAATTCCTGAAGTTTTCACTGATAGCGAACTCCAAACAGAGTACGCTGTTCTAGTGAACAGGGAATCTAGATCCAAGCAGAGTGCACCTTGATAGTGAAGTTACCCACGAGGAGAATAATGTATAGCCTATATGGTAAACTATTACTCTCTCTCTCTCTCGCTCTCTCTCTTTTCAGTGCGGCTTAGATATCAATGAAAAGTACCAAAAAGTTCCAAACTTTCGGAGCCCTGTACCACGATGTATTGTGACAAACAATAGAAAACATTGATGTCTGAGATGATTTTTAAATACATCATTATTTATTTATATTAATAACATTTTGAGGTATAAGCATACTATTAATTTTTGTTCTTATCAGAGAGAGAGAGAGAATATATTATATATCAGGGTTTTTTTCGGTTGAGGAAAAACAGTATAGCCTACAGTTACTGGCATTTAACCCAAGAACGGCGAGCGTCCTCATATGAGTCTGAGCCCTACGAGGGCGAGCGTCTTCATATGAGCCAAGGCCTAAAAAAAGGATTTTAAAAGACCCCAGAAGAACTCAAAACAAAGGAATGTGTGATTAAGTGAGAGAATTCCACTCCATACCTTCTATCACTTCTCCATATGTGTCAAAACCCCTTCCTTCCCCCCCCCCCCACCTTCAATTATCACCTATTTTTCCTCTTATTACCTTATTTATGTATCGAGCCAATATCTCCAACCCGATTCCAAGGTCATCTGGTACGCATATATAGAGCGAGGGAAGAGAAAGAAAGCAGGAGAGAGACCTCAGTCTCGCTTCAGGCCTCGAGAGGGGAGGGTGTAAGGCTCGTGCGTCTCTCACCTCATGACTTGACGGTCGGCAATAATTCGTCTTTTTCACCCCCCAAATACTATTCCCACTTTTTTTTTTTTTGTTACATGTTAATATCTTCATATTAGAAATGAAATAGGCGCATATGAATAAGTAATAACGATATTTATCGTAAAATGACGAAATTGGTCGGGATTTACCAACAATACGTTCGCCCAGCACGACGTTTTAAATACCATAGGCTCGCCGCGCTCAGGTTAAGATGTTCTCAAGTAACATTTTCTGTGTAATTATGCATATTTTTTCCCGTGTTCTGTCTAACTTAAGACAATCATAATAAACTTGGGAAATGTAAGAAGTAGTTGACGACTTGAGATAAAAGCGTGTTGATGTGTAACTCACCTGACCAAACGTGAGAATGTTGAAGAGTGTTTGGCGACAGTGACCAACACAAGGTGACATCCAGCCAGGTGTTTCTGTACCACCTGAACTACAGTGTTTACCACAACATCTCCCTCCTGGCCCTGTTCGAACTTGAAGCTTCCGTGACCAGGATAACTCCAAAGAAGTACCAGGCACCAGAGACAGAAAGAACGATGGGGCATCATACCTGTAGCAATGAAGTAGTTTCATAATAATAATAATTATAATAATAATAATAAATATAATGAAAATATTATTAATAATATCAATAATAATTGAAATGCCACTAACTAAGCATCTAGTGCCCATGCAACTATATTAGTCTTCAATGTTAATCCTCAAGAGAATCATTAGCCATCAATTGGATCCTCGCAGGTCATGTTCCGGGTAAACCGGTTTATCACAGACTCTAGCTCCCTATGTGTAACCCTTCTTGCTCCAACATAGACGGACCTGGTCATAGAAAAAGTTGCCAGTACCGTGTCGCCAAACCGCAGCACCACCTTTCAATGTACATACTTTAAGACTTCATGCACGTACTAGCCTACTTCATCCAAGACTGATAGCATAAATACAACTTTGTCCATGATATGTTGTTGCCCTGTGTACTTGACGGGACCTATTATTAAAACAAACTTCATCAACAAAGACTTGTTGATTTTTTACCCTGACAGGAATTAAATTTACTTTGTCTACAATGGCAACCTAACAGTACAACAGCAACTCCAAATCATGACCAGGAGAGAACCTGCAACATCTGAGCTTCCATTCTTCCTGGATATGTCAAATCCACCAGTTTCAGACAAAGAAGATGAAGATTTTGCTTGGGGTATTCTCCTCACCGTCGACAGAGTCAGCTAGGGGTTATTTTGGCTTCGCATCTACACGCCTCAATCACCAACAGGAGCATGCTACCCAGCAGAACCTCTGTAATCTACACAAGTTAGTTAAATCAGATAAAATAAACAAATTTTATTGATGGCAATGGTGCTCATTACTAAGAATGAGTGCCACTGCCAAAAGTTTGAAATATTAGGCTAGTATCTTCACATCTTTGCTACTCTTATCACCCTCTCCCATGACTGCCCACTGTTACGAATCTAGACCTCAGTTGCTTAGAGACGTTATACGAAAATAATTACTAATGCAAATGCACCTTGTCTCTCTACCAAACAACACCACGACGCAACAGGTAAGAGCACTATGAACGCTTCCAGGCTCTTCTCAGGGCTTAAGGTGCACACTGCCCTGCTCCTATTCTGAATATGTAGAACAGAACTAATCATATAACTTACTAGCTACGAGAACTCGAAACCAACACCGGGATTAGCAATGCTGGGTTGGATAATCAAAACAGGTAAATACATAGGCTACCAGCAGACATCAAAGAAAAAAAGAGTGCAGGTGTACTTCGAGCATAACAGGCTATGCGCGCCCTCGACAGTACTAAACCGTGCGCAAACCAGCCAACGGTAATCCACTCTCAACCCAAGAGAGTTGCACATAATATTTTATACATATTATACATATTTTATACAATACAAGGCAGTGTCCTAATATGACTACTAACCTCGCGGTGATATTAGTGGAGGCAGGATGCCCTGATCACCTCTAATATCACACCAATATATCCTGCTTCAACCTGGGCCCCCCAGTGAGATACCACCCGAAACTATGAACTCTTAGAGAGTCCACCTCCCACACTCACTTAACTATGGGGGGGGGGGTCCAGACTGAAGCTGGATTCCTAGTTACTATTAAACACTCCGTTGCCTCAGTTCGAAAACCGAGATAGGGAACAAACAATTGCTGGGGCAGAACCGTCATGGTTGCTACCGGGTCCTAAGCACAAACACGGGGAAAATGTGTAGGAGTTATGGATGTGTGTGTGTGTGGACTGTCTCTGGGATTAACGGTGCTTATTATTAAGGACCCCGGCAAGCCTCCCAGCTTTCCCCTATCACGGATCCCGAAGTAAACGACCGGAGGTACAGAACATATGATAAATATCGAAATATAATAAATTCTGATCAGAGGAAAAGAAGTATTAAAAGAGTAAATTAATGTCTAGGATTCTCTGTTAATTACGTTGTTACGTTAATAATTGTGCAAGCAAGGACAAACAAAAGGGGCAGACTGGTGTGCAACAAGAGAGAGCTAGCACCACCTCTACTGTCTGACCGCCTACCAGAGAATGATGAGGCCTGGCATGGCTAGCGGGAGCCAGCCTCAAACCAAGGGGTTGCAATATATCACCACACGATATGATAACACTAAGACACTTCACAAGAATAACTTTTACTAACGTATTCCTGTGTTAACATATTGGCTAAAACAGTGTGACAGATAAAATAAAACATATCTCAATATTGCAACACAACTGAACTGGCAACGGTCACATAATTAAATGAACTCATTGTGCTGGCACGATCGCCCCCCTCCCGAGACAAGAGCAACATTCCTCCCTCACCTACCCACCTCTAGCTTGCAAATTACAATGTTGCCACTAACTAACAACTTCACATACGAAACTAATAACACTCTATTGGCTCATTCTACACAAATGTTTATTGAGACAAAAATGCTTAAAGGTACGGTAAAACTAGTCATGTGCAATTGGAAGGGTATCGGAGTGAGACTCACAATACCAGGTCTTTCTAATAGACTTGGCACAGCTGCTTTCATAAATCTGGCGCCACTCGAGTCTAGCTACTCCTAAAAGACCCTAAAAGACCCTGGTAATTGTGACACCCTCACACAGTGGAGGGGTGGGGGGGGGGGGGGGGGGGGGGTAGTTTTGGAGCTCTGAAACAAAACTTTCATCATTAGTTTACAACTGCAAAATATTTACATTGACAGTCTTTTGTATTTTTACATTTTATAGATTTTTTTAACATGAGTAAATATGACTTACTTACTAAATAGCCTCGTGCTCTCCTATCACCCCTCAGAGGACTCACGGGACAAACAGTCTGCCACGACATTATCAACACCACGGATGTGCCTAACATCGAGATGACATTCTTGCAACATCAAACTCCAGCGAGTAAGTCTCTGGTTTTTGTCCTTGAGCCTATTAAGAAACTGCAGAGGATGATGGTCAGAGTAGATTCTGAGCACGGGCCCATATGGTGGCAAATAAACAGCGAAATGGTGTAAACTCAAAATAATAGCTAGCAACTCCCTTTAGATCACAGAATAATTATTTTGTGCTCGGTTAAACTTTTTCGAAAAGTAAGGAACGGGGTGCTCAACATCATCTCCAAACTCTTGCATCAACACAGAGCCGGCACCCACATCGCTCGCGTCTACTGCCAAGACGAAAGGCCTGTTGAAATCTGGGGCACGTAACATAGGATGGTAACAGAGGAGGCTTTTGACATCTTTGAAAGCCTGCTCACACTCTGTTGTCCATTTAAATGGTTTGTTCTTTTGTAGCAAATTTGTCAATGGGGCAAGCACGGTGGAATAACCTTTGATGAACCGGCAATAATAGCCTATCATGCCAAGGAAACGTTGCACGGCTTTCTTATTATGAGGTGCTCGGAAACTCTGGATAGCCTCCACCTTTGCCCGAAGGAGACAGACCTGGCCGTGACCAACAACATAACCTAGATATTGCACCTGAGCCTGCACAAACTTGCACTTTGCCAGGTTGACCACTAAACCAGCCTCGGACAACTTCCGGAAAAGCTCACCCACATTGGCCAAATGGTCGGTCCAATTTGTGTCATAAACAACAACATCATCTATGTAGACCAAACAATTGGGGACATCATGCACAACCCTGTCCATTAACCGCTGAAATGTGGCGGGAGCATTCTTCACGCCGTACGGCATTACCTGGCACTGATGCACTCCTCCACCCACCACAAAACTAGCGATTTTCTTGGCACGTTCGGTTAGTGGGACTTGCCAATAGCCTTTAACTAAGTCCACTTTTGTGATGAACGTGGCTGTCCCAATCTTGTCTACTGTCATCAAATCTCGGTAAAGGGTAGGTGTCGGTCTTGGAGAGAAAATTTACTTTGAGAAAATCGCACAGAAGCGGATCTTACCATCAGGCTTAACCCTCGTCTAGCGGGAATTTTTTGGGCTATTTTGGGCATATTCAGGCCCTCCTGAATGATCAATCAAATATCTGCATGAAAAGAAATGTATTCAGCAAAAAACTAGGCGCTACAAGCTTCAAAATGAGACCAGAAGGAGCTACGTAGCTCTCGTCGTTTTCATGCATGGGAGTTTAGCGTATAGCGGCATATTTTTTCCAGCTACGCTCACTACTGGCTACACTGCCGGCCTCTCAAGAACAGAGGGAGCGTGAGTCAGTGGGCGGCGGTAAGCCCTGGGTGTCGGACGTGTGGCCTGCTGCGCTCACGGCCATTTGCACTCGATTTTAACCCTTTACAAGCCTTAATAATGCTCCTAACTTGCTGCATTTTAGATACGGACTTAAGTCGGGCCCCGCTCTTTAAGTGTTAAGCTGCAAAGTTACTGGGTTTGACCACTCACTCCAGCCTTTCTTGATTAGGCCCTTGTCAACCATATTCCTCAGCTCAGCGTCAAGAGCGAGCTGCTTCTGTGGATTAACTCTATAAGGTGGTAATTTTATAGGCTTATTTTCTCCCACATCGATGCCATGCACCGCCTAAGATATCAAACCTGGTGCATCCCCGAACACGTGTGGATAAGCCCACAAGGTAGTAAACATCTCCTCAACCCTTTCCGGAGGTAAATGGGTCAATTTCTCCCGCAGGGCCAGGTACCCGTTCTCGGCCCATGTCCCAGCATGCACAGCCTCACCTGGGAAAAGCTCCCTCTCCTCCTCCTGCTCCTCCTTCATGCCTTCTACAACCAGGACAGGGCAACGATACACAACATCCTGGTCCCTGGGACCGGAGAATTGGGGAGAGTGCAGAGGGGGGTTGATAGGCACTGCAGGAGCCTTGCCTGGCGTTCCCACAGTGCATGAACCGCTAGCCCCGGGACCCGGGTTATCCAACCACCATCCACCAGGCCCGGGTTCACCCTGCACCTCCGACTCCAACTCTCCAGTCAATAACATAGGCAAGAAATTGACCGTATCTGACTCAACTTTTCCCACTGACCCGTTCTGAGCGGATACAGTAGCACAAACTAGCTAGCTCTCATAAACACCTCCTCCTCCTATCCACTTCACTACACTAAACATGCACACCACACATCATTCCTCCACACCAAAATTTAAAAAAAACTAAATGATGAATTCTAGCCCAGCCTCGGAGTCCCCAGGGGGGGGGGCCATAAATGCCCCCTCACCCAACCGACCATCCCCTGACGACCCCACACAATTACCTGGACCTCGGCCTGTTACTCTTTCTATTAATTTCTGCAACATTTGCGGCCTTTCCTCTAACTTTCACTCTGTTGAGCACCATCTCTCCTCCTACAAACCTGATCTTCTCTTCCTCACCGAAACTCAGGTGTCTATAGCAACATCCAGCAACCCCTTCTCTGTATCCTCCTACTTTATCTATCCTAGTTTCAAAGCCAAAGGCGGATGTTGTGCATATGTGCACAACAAACTCACTTGCTCTCGTGTTCCCGATTTCGACTCCTCTGAATTCTCAACTTTATGGCTCAAACTTTCCTGTCATTCTCTTACTAAATATTTCTGTGCTGTCTATCTTTCCCCTAACTCTACCAACTTTCCCAAATTCTTTGACTATCTAAACTCTACAGTGGAACACATTCTATCCATTTCTCCTTTCTCAGAAATCTCCATCTTAGGAGATTTCAACGTTCACCACCGCCAATGGCTCTCCTCTCACACTACTGACCCACCTGGTGAACAAGCCTACGTCTTTGCTATCATAAATGACATAGAGCAGTTAGTTCAGCAACCCACCCGTATCCCGGATCGCATCGGAGATCGGCCCAACATTCTTGACTTGTTTCTAACTTCTAACCCTTCTTCTTATACTGTCAATCTTTTCTCTCCTCTGGGCTCCTCCGACCATAAATTTATCTCTGTCACCTGTCCTATCTCTCCAGTATGACCACCCGATCCTCCTAGCCGTCGGCGCTTGTGGCACTTTGGCGCTGCCGACTGGGAGGCTCTCCGGCAGTACTTCTTTGATTTCCCATGGAATGATTTCTGCTTCCGTGGCCTGGGACCCTCGGAGAGTGCTGAACGCATTACCAAAGTAATCCTATCGGGCATGGAAGCATACATTCCATTCTCCTTCTCTCAGACTAATGCTAAAAAATCTTGGTTTACTCACGCCTGTTCTACTGCTGTCCGCAATAAGGAGGAAGCATTCAAACGGTACCGACGCCTTAAAACTCAAGACTCTAATTCTTCCTATGTTTCTGCCCGGAATCAAGCCAAATCTGTTCTTCGACTTGCCAAACACTCTTTCATCAATAATAAATGCACTGAACTATCCAACTCTAGCTCTTCCCAAGCTTTCTGGCATCTAGCCAAAAACCTCTCCAACAATTTCTCTTCCTCGTCTTTCCCTCCCCTTTCCCACTCTGATGGCACAACCATCACTTCTTCCTCTGACAAAGCTAAACTCTTCGCTCAAACTTTTGCTAGAAACTCCACCTTGGATGATTCCGGTGCTATTCCTCCCTCTCCGCCCTCCTCTCTCTTACTTATGTCTAATATCCTAATCTCTTCTAAAGATGTACTTTCTACCCTCTCTGGGCTTAACACTAATAAGGCGTACGGTCCGGACTGTGTTCCTCCTGTTGTTCTCAAAAACTGTGCTTCCGTGCTGACTCCCTGCCTAGGCAAACTCTTTCGTCTCTGTCTATCCTCTAACGTCTTCCCTTCATGCTGGAAGTTTGCTCACATTCAACCTGTCCCAAAGAAGGGTGACCGCTCTCAACCCTCCAACTATCGTCCAATTGCTCTCATCTCTGGTCTTTCTAAAGTTTTTGAAACTATTCTTGCTTCCAAATTTCTTAAGCATTTCTCTTCTCATAATCTGCTCTCAGATCGCCAGTATGCTTCCTTAAGGGTCGCTCTACTGGTGATCTTCTTTCATATCTTACTAACTCTTGGTCATCCTCCTTTCGGGACTTCGGTGAGACTTTTTCTATTGCACTAGACATATCGAAAGCCTTCGATAGAGTCTGGCATAAATCTTTAATTTCTAAACTACCCTCTTTCGGTTTCTATTCCTCCATCTGTGCCTTTGTCTCTAATTTCCTTTCCGGCCGTTCCATAGCCGCGGTTGTGGACGGCCATTGTTCACTTCCTCACCCTATAAACTCCGGTGTTCCTCAGGGCTCTGTCCTATCTCCTATTCTCTTTCTAATTTTTATAAATGATCTCCTTAACTGTACCTTAATTCCCATCCATTCATACGCAGACGACTCAACCTTACACTACTCCATTATTTTTCAGAACGCCCCAGCCAGCAATTCCTCAACGACAAACGTAATGAAGCCATAGAACTCTTAAATTCTGATCTAAATACTATTTCCAATTGGGGCAGAGAAAACCTTGTTAACTTTAATGCTTCCAAAACCCAATTTCTCCATCTATCTACCCGTCAGGATCTCCCAGCGGACTATCCCTTATTCTTCAACAATACAAAAATCAACCATTCATCTTCTCTCAATATTCTTGGTGTCTCTTTTTCTTCTGCTCTCATTTGGAAGGACCATATTACCAGTCTTGCTAAGGCAGCCTCCCAGAAGCTCGGTGTGCTCAACCGCCTTAGGGGGTTCTTTTCCTCTGCACAGCTTCTTGCTCTGTACAGGGGCATAGTGCGCCCTTGTATTGAGTATTGTTCACATCTCTGGGGAGGTTCCTCTCACACCGCTCTCCTAGACAAAGTTGAAAGGAAGGCCTTTCGTATCATTAACTCCCGTCCACTCACCAACTCTCTGCAGTCTCTCTCTCTCCGCCGCAATGTTGCATCTCTCTCGCTATTCTATCGCTATTATAATAATCAGAGTTCCTCAGAGCTATCCCAGTGCATACCACCTCCTTTACGTAGGGCACGTGGTACCCGTCTTGCAACTCAATCCCACCCCTACTCTGTGCAACTCTCCAACCCAAGAGTGAAACGTTACTCTCAAACTTTCTTCTACTCAACAGCTGAGCTCTGGAACTCTCTCCCAGAATCAGTCTTTCCCTCTTCCTATGACTTAAATTGCTTCAAACTCCGTGTGTCAAGGCATTTTGGCTCGAACGTCCCTTTGATTTTGGCCCTGTCACTCTTTCAACTATGGGGGAGGCGCTCGCTATAGGCAGTAATGCCTTTTGCCTCCCTCAATCACATAGAAAAAAAAAAAAAAAAAAAAACTCGCTCAGACAACTCCCCGTTAACACCAGCAGGTGACTGACCGGCGCCCAGGCAACTCTCTCGGCTAGCCCCTTTAGGTGACATAACCTGTGTGCCCGCCGCATGATAGTACCATTTCAACATGTTAATATGGCAGAGCTGATGGGTCTTACGTCAGTCTGGAGTACTCTCCCCGACCTTAGAAAACAAGTGTGTCAATGAAGCATCACTCTGCGGCGCCTCACCAACCTCCCCCGTTGCCACGGTGGTAAGATTAGGTATAGCCTCCAAGTCGATCTGATTCGATTATACAGGATCAACCGGTCCTTCTGTTGGGACCTGATCGCTCCCTTCAGTATCACCTCTGGCACCGGGCAAATGAGTGAGGAGCTTTCCGCTGACCCTTCCTCCTCTTCCTGCACACTCTCGGCATCCTGCAGATCAGTCGAATCTATGGGTGATGCAGATTCATTACTGTACATCCCCTCGATCAGATCTATCTCCTCCCCAAACAATTCCTCCGGCCGTGCAACCTGGGCCATAGATCTCGTGACCTCACACACCGGAAACAAATCGGGAGGTAGCTTCTTAGCCTTCTTGTTCCTCTTCCCCGGCTGTACCTGCTCCGACGCCACTACCGGAGGTGGAAAGACTCTACTCCCTGCCATATCTGATCCAAGCAGAAAATCAATCCTCTCCACAGGTAAGGTGTCCACGACCGCTACCATCGCAGTCGCCATGACTACAGGACACCTAAGATGAACAGGAACGAGGCTATAACAGGCCTCAGTGTCTACACCTCGACATAACACAAACTCGTCAGATTTTATCGGCTTCGCCGTCAAGTTCAAACACATGGACTGCTTAGCTCCCAAATCCCTAATAACCTTGACTGGATACACCTTCCCACACAACTCTACTTCACCCTCATTTTTTTTTTTTTTTTTTTTTTTTAAAGAGACAATGAACGGAGGAAGGAAAAACACAGATAAAACAAAAAGGTCCATGTGCCTAAAGGCATCCTCCATTCATAAAATGTTTGTAACAACTGGATTTAAACATTTGTAGATTGTAAGTTTGTGGAAAGCAATTCGAGGGAAGTGAATTCCAAAGAGTAGTAGCTCTGGGGATAAATGAATTCTGATAAGCAGAAGTTCTGCATTGTGGAGGAGAAAGTGTAAATTCATGGGCGCTCTCAGCTGCCCTAGTTCTACGGGGAAAGATGTGGAGAGGCGGCACAATTGAAGCAAGTTCCTCGGAACAATTGCTGTGAAAATATCTGTAGAATAATGCAAGGGATGCAACGTTTCTTCGTATGGATAATGTAGGAAGGTCCTGTGTGATTGCAGGGTTATTGATTAATCTAATAGCTTTATTTTGAATTTTGTCCAACTGCCTCAATGCAACCACTCCACTTCCACCCCACAGAGGTGAACAGTAATCCATCTGAGAATGCACATGACTTTTATATATCACGGCCAACTGCTCGTCAGTGAAGAATTCTCGAACTCTGTACAGGAGTCCCAGTTTTTTAGAGGCATTCTTAGCAATGCTTCTAACATAATGTGTCCAACTCAAGTTAGTAGTTAATGTTACACCGAGAATGTCAATACTAGGGGAAGTGGGAATATTTACATCATTAAAAAATATATGGGAGTCAGTGAGATTCTGTCGGTTAGAAAATTGAATGTACTTGGTTTTCTGTGCATTAAAGGAAACTCGATTATTTTGTCCCCATCCACTAATTCTAGAAAGGTCCCGGTTCAGAGAAATTGCCGTATTTATTTTTGAATTTATAAGATCGGGTTGGGTGAAAGACTTGGTAAATGTGAAGGAACTGTGGAGTGTTGAGTCATCTGCGTAGGAATGTATTGGATTATGAGTGGTAGATATGAGATCATTGATATGAATGAGGAACAGAATTGGGGCCAAAACTGATCCCTGGGGAACACCAGCATTTATTGAGTGAAATTGAGAATAAAGGCCATCTACCATTACACGTATTTTTCTGTTATGAAGATAAGAAGAAATTAGTGGAACTGATGATGCAAGGCCGTAGTGTGACATCTTCGACAATAAGGATTGATGCCAGACTCTATCAAATGCCTTTGATATATCCAGTGCTATTGTATGTGTCTCACCATGTTGGTCTGTAGCTTGGTTGATTTGATGCGTAAGAAGGCAAAGCATGTCTGCAGTTGATCGACATTGTCTAAAACCATATTGCCTATCACTGATTAATTTATTATTCTCAAGATGCTTAATTATGTGATTATTTAATATAATTTCAAAGACTTTACCAAGAGTGGAAGTTATAGCTATTGGTCTGTAGTTTGATGGATCTGAAGAGGCACCTTTTTTAGGAACTGGATGGATGTTTGCTTCTTTCCAGGGTACTGGGAAGCATGAGGTATGAGTACACAGACGACAAAATTTTGCCAATACAGGAGCGAGCACCAAGGAGCAATTCTTAAGTACTATTGGAGGAATTTCATCTGGACCAGGAGCCTTATCTACCGAGAGATTCTGCAAAATAGTTTTGACATGTCTGGTGTGGATCTTAAGTGAGGGAATTTCAGGCGAATTAAAATTAAGTACAGGGATATCTTGATTTATTTCATCTAAGGTTGAGTTGGTGGAGAAAATATCCGCAAGAAGGTTAGCTTTACCTCGTGGGTCACTTACAAGATTGCCAGTCGGAGATTTTAATGGTGGAATGGATGAAGCAGTAGTGAAGTTGGATTTAAATGAGTTAAGAGTAGACCAAAATATTTTGTTATCATTTGGATTATTTAGAAGTTTATTTGCCTGCTTGTGGAGAAAGTTTGATTTAGTTAGGTTTAATACAGTTTTGGCATGATTTCTGATGTTTCTAAAGTAATTAAAGGCTTCATGTGATTTTGATCTTGTGTATGCATTGTAGGCTATTGGTTTTTGTTCAGTTACTCTAGCACAATTATGGTCAAACCATTTAGGTGAATTAGATCTTTTACTGTACTTTTGATGAGGAATAAAAGTTTCCATTCCAATTTTTACAAAATCTTGTATGTGGCTCAAGGTGGAGTGTGCATCATTAGAAAAGAAAGAGGTCCAGGGAATATCAATAAAGAAACCTTGAAGACCCTCCCAGTCTGCCCTATCGTAATGCCATTTAGTCACCAAAACAGGTTCAGAGTGGGAAGGTGTGGTAGGTGATAGACAGGTGGCCTGTATCAGACAGTGATCAGAAGATCCAAGCGGGGACCTCACTGTAACATCATAATTTTCTGAATTGGTTGTTAAAAATAAGTCCAGTAGGTGGGAATTATGATTAGGATTATCTGGTACACGGGTGGGTTGGTTGACTAGTTGAGTGAGATTAAATGAGTCTGCAAATAGCTCACATTCAAGACCAGCATCATCAGTCCTGGCTGAATGAGTGAGCCATTCAACATTATGGACATCATGAACGAAAGCCCGGCACCAAGCGAGCGAGGCTTCTGGACCTGCATTGGCACCTAGTTGAGGCACTTTGTCGGGGGCAGGCTGTGCCACGGCCGTTGGCACCCCATGCTTCACCCTTCGGTCTGCCTCCAACCTCGGTAACAAAGATTCATCCCCTCCTCCCTGGATACCAACCACTAACGACACAGGCTTAGCAAGCGCTGCAGAAGACTTTGCCTGGGGAGAGTTTGGTTTAATATGTCCGGTCTGTTTACACCCATAACACTAAACAACACTGGAATCAGGTCGGGCTGAATTTTGTGATTTTTGTTTTTCTCCACCGTTATTATTACGTGTGGGACCAGGGCCACTATTACTGTACCCTCCACTTCCACCTGCTCGGTACTTCTCGTCACGTGCAGTCGTGGGGGGGGGGGGGGGGATATCTGGCACGATCAGTAAAACCCCTGGTTGCCAACACTCGATCGTCAGCCCACACGGCAGCATCAGACAGCTTGCCGGGGCGCTTCTCACGGATCTTTTGGCAAATCTCTTTGTCGACATTGTTGGTAAAGTGTTCTAGCAGGAAAAGCTCAACTGCCTCATTTACATTGGTTACATTTTCACTCAAAAGTCAACGAGACAAACAATCACGGAGGTACTTAGCAAACTCAACATGAGTATGATTAGGCTTCTTCCTTGCATTACGAAATTTAAGACGATAGGCTTCTGGTCTGAGTTCATAAGCCTTAAGGATAGCCTGCTTTAAATTATCATACTCTGCTAAGTTCTCCACTGACATCCTAACATATGCCTCGAGCGCTTTTCCCTTGAGAACATTTGCCACCAATGCCGCCCAGCGTTCCCGTGGCCACTCGAACTCCCGTGCTTTCTTTTCAAATCGCTGGAACCATTCAGTGACTTTTTCCTCGTCAAAAGCGGGAACGAGCTTCAGGCTACGAGACAACTTTAACTCGCTAGATTCCTCCTTGTGTACCGTGCCCACTTGTCCCCTTGTGTACCTACCCCTGTCTACCTCTACTTTGGTTCTTTGTAATTCTATTGTCTTTCTCTGTGTTTCTAACCTCTCCTGGATCTCTCTCTCTTCTGTTTTCTCCTGCATTTCCAATCTCTTCAACTCTAGTTGTACTAGAGCATCACTCGATAGCCCTACCGGGGCAAAAGTAAGGGGTGGTGTAGGAACGTAAGCGGGACGGTAACGTGGCTGAATCGTAGAAACTCCGGCTGGGATAAATGGGGGGGGGGGAGGTGTAACCTTTGCTCTTTGCTGCCCAGACAGCGGCAGGAGTGGAGTGTAAAGGATAAAAATGGGGTTGAGTAAGTTGGGGCACACCAGGGGGCACGTCAGGCAACAACGGGGGAATAACAGTAGGACATGTCAACTGGGAAGACACAATGCTATCATTAAGAGGACTGGATGTGCGTGGCGGAGAGCGTGCAGGTGAGATATAGCCTCCTGCCGGCACAGTTGTTTGCTCAGCCCCCTCTGAAACATCATAATAATACTGCCATATATACTGCTGACATGCTTCCCTCGTGGTAAGAAGAGACCCCTCTACTCCAACACTGATGCTATCAACCTCAATTCCTCCACCCTTCTCAACTGCATCAGTTCCCATTCTGGAGAACCCCGAAGGAACACTCTCGCATCCTCCTCACTGGTGATGTGCAACGGCACAACACTCTCCCCCTCCTCTCTTGCTTGTTGTTCAGACATAGTAAAATATATAATGCTAGACACCTATTCTAAACAAAAATCCTCTGATAAAAATAAATCTTATTAACACTGCTGGTAAAATTCTGATTATCCTGGGCAAGGTCGCCAATGTTACGAATCTGGACCTCAGTTGCTTAGAGACGGTATACGAAAAGAATTACTAATGCAAATGCACCTTGTCTCTCTACCAAACAACACCACGACGCAACAGGTAAGAGCATTATGAACGCTTCCAGGCTCTTCTCAGGGCTTAAGGTACACACTGCCCTGCTCCTATTCTGAATATGTAGAACAGAACTAATCATATAACTTACTAGCTACGAGAACTCGAAACCAACACTGGGATTAGCAATGCTGGGTTGGATAATCAAAACAGTTAAATACATAGGCTACCAGCAGACATTAAAGAAAAAAGAGTGCAGGTGTACTTCGAGCATAACAGACTATGCGCGCCCTCGACAATACTAAACCGTGCGCAAACCAGCCAACGGTAATCCACTCTCAACCCAAGAGAGTTGCACATAATATTTTATACATTTTATAATGATCTAACAATACAAGGCAGTGTCCTAATATGACTACTAACCTCGGGGTGATATTAGTGGAGGCAGGGTGCCCTGACCACCTCTAATATCACACCAATATATCCTGCTTCAACCTGGGCCCCCCAGTGAGATACCGCCCAAAACAATGAACTGTTAGAGAGTCCACCTCCCACACTCACTTAACTAGGGGGGGGGGGGGGGTCCAGACTGAAGCTGGATTCCTAGTTACTATTAAACACTCCGTTGCCTCAGTTCGAAACCCGAGATAGGGAACAAACAATTGCCGGGGCAGAACCGTCAAGGTTGCTACCGGGTCCTAAGCACAAACACGGGGAAAATATGTAGGGGTAATGGATGTGTGTGTGTGTGGACTGTCTCTGGGATTAACGGTGCTTATTATTAAGGACCCCGGCAAGCCTCCCAGCTCTCCCCTATCACGGATCCCGAAGTAAACCACCGGAGGTACAGAACATATGATAAAAATCGAAATATAATAAATGTTGATCAGAGGAAAAGAAGAATTAAAAGAATAAATTAATGTCTAGGATTCTCTGTTAATTACGTTACGTTAATAATTGTGCAAGCAAGGACAAACAAAAGGGGCAGACTGGTGTGCAACAAGAGAGAGCTAGCACCACCTCTACTGTCTGACCGCCTACCAGAGAATGATGAGGCCTGGCGTGGCTAGCGGGAGCCAGCCTCAAACTAAGGGGTTGCAATATATCACCACGCGATATGATAACACTAAGACACTTCACAAGAATAACTTATACTAACGTATTCCTGTGTTAACATATTGGCTAAAACAGTGTGACAGATAAAATTAAATATATCACAATATTGCAACACAACTGAACTTGCAATGGTCACATAAATAAATTAAACTCATGGTGCTGGCACGATCGCCCCCCTCCCGAGACAAGAGCAAAATTCCTCCCTCACCTACCCACCTCTAGCTTGCAAATTACAATGTTGTCACTAAGGGGAGGTGTGGTGGAGTGGTCATGCCACTGGATTGGTAATCCAATGGACCCGGGTTCAAATCCCGATATGTCAATGGGAAGATATTATTGGGATTGAATTTGTGCTGTACCTAGTATCAGTGCATTACCACAAAGCCCACCGAAATGCCAAAAAAATACCCTCATTGTTCCCTGATTAAATAACACTGTATGAATATTCCCATATTCAAAATATGTTACAGGGGGACAATGCCTAGTGAGTTCACTGCTCAATAGGTGGCGTTCTGAGAGTGAGGGTCTGAGTCTGGAGGGTGAGACGGTGAAGCACTTGAGCGAAGCAACCAGCCGCTTCAGAAATGGAGCTGCTTTGAGCCATGATGGATGCTTCACATATCTCACTCCCCAGGCTGGAACAAGACCTCACGGGCTTCACCGTGTTGAGCGGTGGAATGTACAGGCTCTCAGCCTATGCCCGAGAGGGAGTAGTTGGAATATAGAAAAAAAAAAAAAAAAAAAAAAAACTAACAACTTCATATACGAAACTAATAACACTTTATTGGCTCATTCTACACAAATGTTTATTGAGACAAAAATGCTTAGAGGTACGGTAAAAACTAGTCATGTGCAATTGGAAGGGTATCGGAGTGAGACTCACAATACCAGGTCTTTCTAATAGACTTGGCACAGCTGCTTTCATAAATCTGGCGCCACTCGAGTCTAGCTACTCCTAAAAGACCCTAAAAGATCCTGGTCATTGTGACACCACACTTCTATCAATATTCCACCCTTCAACCCGACATTCTAAGACATTAAACAGTACTTGGCAATGGTCACTTTCTACATCTTCGATAATGAGCCAAGTATAATAGCTGCCCTGACTGATAGCATAGAGCCGGAAATTTATAATCGCCCATCCCTGAGATGTTCGAGCCACTCAAGGTGATGTTAACCACATCACTATTGCCAAGACTGAACTGAATAGCCGTGGTGGTCGAGTGGAGAGCACGCTAACGTGTGAATCTGAAAGACCCGGGATCGAATCCCTGCCACGGCGGACATTTAGTGGGTGTGGTAGTACGTCCTAGCATGTTTCACATGCTCGCACCCAGTCAGGGAACATCCTGACGATGTATACAGACTAAACACACATATCAAAGCCACTCCAACAGCTTCCTCTCTCTCCAACACCCCTTCTCCCCTCTCTACACACTTCAGAAAAATAGGAAAAGTAGAATGTAAATACGAGGTGCCGTTGTAAAGGCTTATCGCTTAATACTTCATCTGATCTGATCTAGCTGTTCTCCCTTCATCTTCCCTCAACATTCTCGGTGTTTCTTTTTCTTCTGCTCTCACTTGGAAAAACCATATTACCAGTCTCGCTAAGGCAGCCTCCCAGAAGCTAGGTGTGTTCAACCGCCTCAAGGGGTTCCTTACCCCTGCGCAGCTTCTTGCTCTGTACAGGGGCACAGTGCGTCCTTGTATTGAGTATTGTTCACATGTGTGGGGAGGATCCTCTTACACTGCGCTCCTAGATAAAATAGAAAGGAAAGCCTTTCGTATCATCAACTCCCGTCCACTCACCAACTCTCTGCAATCTCTCTCTCTTCGCCACAATGTTGCATCTCTCTCACTATTTATCTCCGGATTTACACCAGTGAGGAACGGTGCACGGCCAACGCAGAAAAGGTCTCATCTACCAGTCACAATGTCAAACAGATTTGAGATCTTGGTAGAGATGGAAGACGAACCAGAAGAGACCAGGCTCGTTGGGGATTCCATACTACGAGGAGAGGTCGAAGAGTTCTGCGTTAGAGTTCCAAATCGACGAAAAAGATTTTGCATCCCATGAGCTGGACTGGACGACATTGTGGAAGCCTTCGAAGATACCACAAAGGATGCAAATGAAAATACCCTTTTTGTCATCCATGCTGGTTCAAATGACGTCATGCGTACCAGATCCGAAGAGTTGATGGAGAAATATCGCAAGATGATCCAGCACTACAAAAACAAGTCAAGGAATATCATAATCTCAGGCATTCTCCCCAAGATCGACGCACCTGACAAATTCTACGACAAGGCCTTCACCACAAATAGCCGACTAAAATATTTGTGTCTGAAGGAAGAAGTTGAATTCATCAACCTCTGGGACAACTTCTACAACCAGCCTACTCTGTTCCGCAAGGATGGCACTCATCTAAACCCTGTGGGTTCCGCACGCATAGGTCGTCTCCTACACGAAGCAGTCCGCAGCCATGGATCAAAAAACGCCATCCGAGAAGAATCAGCAGTGACATAAATCATCCAACGCCAAGCAAAAAACAGAGGCAACCGAGGACCACCAGCGATAAGGACCGAAGACAGCGAGGACCGAGGACAGCCATGAACATAAACGTAGATCCGACAAGAACCAAAAATATTATTAAAAAGCGTTCCATGAGATCTAAAATAACAAATTTAAAGGTTTTCTATACAAACGCTCGTAGCATACGCAATCAATTTTCAGATTTAGAGGAGCTAGTGTTTACAGAAAATTATAATGTGATTGGCATAACAGAATCTTGGCTCAATACCGAAGATAAAGACTTTTTAGCAGAGTATTCACTTCCCGGTTATGTAATGTTTGAGAAAAGCCGAATAAATAGAAATGGAGGTGGCGTTTTACTTTATATCAAAGAAACTCTTAACCCTACCCTCTTGTCAAAACTTCAAATTGTGAACGTCGACACATCTTTTGTGCTAATAAAGAATATAAAGGTACAAAAATAATACTTGCGTTAATATACAGACCTCCAGCTCAATCAGTGCAAACTGACCGAGAAATTTACGAACAAATATCAGATGTAAGTAACTCACAAGATACCGTAATTTTTGGCGACTTTAATTTACCTGTGACTAAGTGGGGCGATACCCTTACTTCACACTACGGACATGACTTGTATACGAACTTGCAAGAGAGTTCGCTTTATTAATTTGTTCGAACGCCGACCCGTGGTAATAATGTTCTTGACATTGTACTTGCAACAAAAGAAGAATTAATAGAGAATTTAAATGTTGGTGATGAATGCAGTAACAGCGACCATCGTACGATAACTTTTACTTTAAAGTTTACTAGTAACGAACCAAATACTAGCATCGAAAAAGTCCCTAATTTCAAGAAAGCAAACTTCCATAAACTTAGAGCTATGTTTAAAGAAACTGACTGGAGCTATTTAATTAACAATAACGACATGAATACATCTTGGAAGTTATTCGAAACCACTTACCTAAAAGCAGTGCAAGACTGCATACCATCGAAAATACGGCATCCAGGCCATAATAATAAGCCCAAATGGTGGAATAAATATATTTCAAACTGTCTGCTTGCTAAAAAAATTGCTAATGATAGATTAAAATCCTCACAAAATGATGAAGAACGGGTGAAATTTGTAGAGCTACGACGCAAAGCCAAAAAGTTAATTAAGCAAAGTAAAAAGACCTTAGAGTTACATATTGCGAATCAAAGTAAAACCAACCCGAAAGAATTCTATAATTATATCAGAAAGAAAAAAGTAGTTACTTCAACTGTTGGACCGTTAGTCGATGAAAATGGAGAATACACCAAAGACGAAGTACAAATGAGTAATGCCCTCAATACCTTCTTTGCATCAGTTTTTACAACATAAGACCCCTACACCATCGCCGATTCAGATTGATAATTCAGATGTTCTAAGCAATATCACCGTTACAGAGAGAGAAGTATTGAATTGTTTAGATAAACTCAAGGTAAATAAAAAGCCTGGACCTGATACAACCTCGCCTAGAGTTCTAAAGAAAGCTAAGGATGAGCTCTCCAAACCACTGACATTACTATTCAATAAATCCTTGCAGTCTGGAACTATGCCTGATCAGTGGAAGCTAGCCAACGTAACACCGATATTCAAAAAAGGCAGCAAATCCCTACCCGGTAACTATCGTCCAATTAGCTTAACCTCAGTTGTATGTAAAATGCTAGAAACGGTCATAAGAGACAGACTCGTAAATCACTTAGAGGAAAACAACACACTTAAAGATACTCAACACGGCTTTCGTAAAAAACGTTCCTGTTTAACAAACCTCTTAGACTTCTTCCACGATATCCTCAACCTCTACGATGAGGGTAAAGCTGTAGATATTATATACCTTGATTTTCAAAAGGCCTTTGACAAAGTTGCCCCACAAACATTTACTGCTAAACTAAATGCGCATGGAATACAAGACGGTGTGTTGAAATGGATAGAAAATTGGCTCAGCGACAGAAAGCAAAGAGTAGTCATAAACGGTAAGGCATCTAAATGGACCAATGTAAGTAGCGTGTACCCCAGGGATCCGTACTAGGATCAATTCTCTTTCTAATTTACATCAACGACATAGATGAGGGTCTCACCTGTACAATCTCAACATTTGCTGACGATACAAAAATTGCAAATAGCGTACTCTTAAAAGAACAAGTTGAAGATATGCAACACAATCTAGATAAATTGTCATGTTGGGCCCAAATTTGGCAAATGAGTTTCAATGCGGATAAATGTAAAGTACTACATATCGGATACCTAAATGAGAAAGCAAACTATTCGATGAATGGCACTCAGCTCAAGAATGTAAACAGAGAAACCGATCTGGGAGTAACAATATCGAGTAACCTAAATCCGAGTCAACAATGTTCATAAGTTGTTAAGAAGGCAAACAAAATAATTGGCTTTATAGGCAGGTCATTTGAGCATAAATCCAAAGAAGTTATCCTAACCTTTTACAATTCCTTAGTCCGCCCTCTTCTGGAATACTGCGTTCAATCCTGGTGCCCTTATTACCAAAAAGATATAAACAAGCTAGAACGAGTTCAACGTAGAGTTACCAAAATGATACCTAGCCTAAACAACAAACCATACGAAGAGCGTCTTAGAGAATTAAATCTATTTCCTTTAACCCAGCGCAGATTAAGAGGTGACTTAATTCAAGTGTTCAAAATCATCTAAGGCATGACAATATGAACTGTAGTAAGTACTTCACTATCCACCAATCTAATTACACGCGGGGAAACGGTTGCAAAATTATTGGTAAATCTTTTAACTCACACGAATCTAAGAATTTCTTCTTCAATCAAGTTGTCAACTTGCGGAATGGGCTTCCCCGAGACGTTATAGACTGCATCACCGTTGATTCATATAAACTCCGCATAGAAAAATATCTCGCATCAAACCCGCGACTGACTGCGTTTGTAAATGAATAACTTTATTTTATCCCCCCCTCAGTTACTAACCCGTCTGTCCCCTACTAACTTCCTAATCCTGCCACAGACATTAGTTCCAGGGCAGTAATTCACTTTCCAATGTTCCCTTACCCACTCTAAAACACTGTTTGGACACTTGATCCTCAGTGTTTTGGAGGACAAGCAGCCTAGAAGGGTCACTAGATATGTTGTTGCTTGATTTCCTTTGTACTCCTTTGTACTCCTTTGTACTATTCTATCGCTACTACAATAATCAGTGTTCCTCGGAGCTTTCTCAGTGTATACCACCTCATCGACGTAGGGTACGTAGTACCCGCCTTGCAACACATTCCCACCCCTACTCTGTGCAACTTTCCAACCCAAGAGTGAAATGCTATTCTCAGACTTTCTTCTATTCAACTGCTGAACTCTGGAACTCTCTCCCAGAATCACTCTTTCCCTCTTCCTATGACTTAAATTGCTTCAAACTCCGTGTATCCAGGCACTTTAGCTCGAACGTCCCTTGATTTCGGCCCTGTCAATCTTTTAAATCTTGGGGAGGCACTCGCTGCAGGCAGTTATGCCTTTTGTCTCCCTCATTCACAGAGAAAACAAAAGTTGTTCTTCTCTGGCGACTTTTAATCCTCTAGTTTCCACATACAGCAGATAGTTAGGCTAGCCTACCTCGATGCTACCTCTGCAATACAATTATACCCTCCTGAAATCTTGGTAAATTTCTTGTCCTCCACCATCTTCGACCATTTTGTCATCCAAGACCCAACTGACTTAATTGACCCACAATGTTAACTTGATGGGAGTATCTAACCAAGATTGCTGCCCATGACTATGCTGGGGCCATCTCTCAGATCCCTACAAATTATTTCAATAGTATATAACTGTTATGCCGCATCCCCGAGAGCACCAGTAACAAAAACAACTACCATCACCAAGATTGTATAAATCAGGACGCCACCTCCAGGAAAGGACAACAAAGAAATCACCAATCCTCTATACTCTATGAACATGTGTCCTCCAGTATTTTATATTTTACATAATATGGGCCAAACTCATTATTAAAAATGACCATCAGGCTTTGCAATTGCTACACAAGTCACAGCAGACGAACGCTCTCTTGTTAAGATGGGATTACTAATAAGTTAAGTTAGTCTACGCAAATCTTAGCAATCTGTATTGTTAGTGCCGACAATTGTGTGTAGGCATAATTATCAGGGTAATTAACAATAAAATATTCCTTCTAATAATGAGGTAAAATTTTAAGTAGTGTATCTAGCTATTGGTCTGGCATACCTCTAAATTTACTTGAGGATGGCCAAGTTTACCAATTTAAGGACCGATGTAGGCCTATGTTTGTCTTGGAAGTTGTCACTCTAAGCGAGGGTGACTAAGTCTTGGAGAGCGGCCATGTGGTCCACGTTTAGAGGAAGTATGAATATCAAGATAACTTTACACTTTTTGGAGTGTCTAGAGACTCTAGACGTTTGAAATGAATTGGACCACTTTGTTAAAACTGTTAGGGCTCAAGTTATTTGTGACTCAATTTTTTTGCCTCGTCTGTCTCAAAGTTGTGCTTTAGAGCAGGGGTAATCATAATTAGATACTGGGAAACGTTCTGACAGGCTGGGCTAAATAGCTGAATGGAGATAGTATCCTTAGCTGCTACGATTAAATCAAGAAGTACTCAGAAGGTCTGGAAGTTATTAGAAGGTTTGGAAGATCTTGTCAGCTATCTTTCTAATTACTAATCCCTTTAACTTTCTTTTGATGAGCTCTATACATTGCTACCACTAGTCAAAATACTGCAAGTGCATATACTGTGTTTGAAGTAGCATAATCACAATGGTACTGCAAAGCATGTTTCAAGATTAATAGTTATTTCTAAATGGTCAGACTGCTCAATACCTGATCTTACGGTCCAGCAAAAATGCTGGGTGATAGCGCCCATGGAACTGTATAGTCAGCTGTCCTTACCAAGCGTGGGAGGTAGATATTCGATGACTGACACACACTTTGACGTCACTTGCGGCATCAGGGCTCTCTTTGGGCTGCTTGAAGATGGCAAATTTATTAGAAGACTCGTCTGTGTCTACAAAGAAATTGCTGGTGCCGTAGCTGGGGTTTGGTAGAATGCTGGTTGATGACACAGTTTGCACCTCATCGCTCGTTTTATCAGAAATGGGATTGTTGATTGGCGACACAACAGTGCTGGTTAATGACACAAGTTACAGCCCACTACATGTTTCTGCAGTGAGGTTGATGACATAATGGGGCTGGTGACACCTCTAAATTTACTTGAGGATGGCCAAGTTTACCAATTTAAGGACCGATGTAGGCCTATGTTTGCCTTGGAAGTTGTCACTATAAGCGAGGGTGACTAAGTCTTGGAGAGCGGCCATGTGGTCCACGTTTAGAGGAAGTATGAATATCAAGATAACTTTACACTTTTGGAGTGTCTAGAGACTCTAGACGTTTGAAATGAATTGGACCACTTTGTTAAAACTGTTAGGGCTCAAGTTATTTGTGACTCAATTTTTTTGCCTCATCTGTCTCAAAGTTGTGCTTTAGAGCAGGGGTAATCATAATTAGATACTGGGAAACGTTCTGACAGGCTGGGCTAAATAGCTGAATGGAGATAGTATCCTTAGCTGCTACGATTAAATCAAGAAGTACTCAGAAGGTCTGGAAGTTATTAGAAGGTTTGGAAGATCTTGTCAGCTATCTTTCTAATTACTAATCCCTTTAACTTTCTTTTGATGAGCGCTATACATTGCTACCACTAGTCAAAATACTGCAAATGCATATACTGTGTTTGAAGTAGCATAATCACAATGGTACTGCAAAGCATGTTTCAAGATTAATAGTTATTTCTAAATGGTCAGACTGCTCAATACCTGATCATACGGTCCAGCAAAAATGCTGGGTGATAGCGCCCATGGAACTGTATAGTCAGCTGTCCTTACCAAGCGTGGGAGGTAGATATTCGATGACTGACACACTCTGTGACGTCACTTGCGGCATCAGGGCTCTCTTTGGGCTGCTTGAAGATGGCAAATTTATTAGAAGACTCGTCTGTGTCTACAAAGAAATTGCTGGTGCCATAGCTGGGGTTTGGTAGAATGCTGGTTGGTGACACAGTTAGCACCTCATCGCTCGTTTTATCAGAAATGGGATTGTTGATTGGCGACACAACAGTGCTGGTTAATGACACAAGTTACAGACCAATACATGTTTCTGCAGTGAGGTTGATGACATAATGGGGCTGGTGACACAGATGCGTTGTCTATTGGTGACACAACTTCTGGGGTCCCTAATTTCCTGGGATTTTGTTTGCTTCAGGTCTTTTGTTTGTGGTTAGAGTACAGCTTGGCTAGTAGCATCTGGCTGATCTCTTGTAGTGGGCATAGTTGTTTGGTCAGAGTCCTGAACTAGTACATTCCAGGCATGAAATGCTGCCACGCATGGGGCAGCAGTAAGCGCATATGCCCTAGTGGCTTGGAAATGCACATGAGCTGGGGATAAGCAGGTGCCTTTCCAAAGTATCCCTTCTCTGGACATAGGTTAGCTTTCAATGTGTGCCATAATAGTAGCTATTATTGAATACAGATTTTATATAACACCTTGAAAATTTTCGATTTTAAAGTATATGCCTAATTATTTTTGGGATATAAACGAACTTCATTATTTACCATTTTATTCCCTATTACTAGGAAAAACAAATAATTACAACACAAATTGTGTGTTTCATTGCCGATACTTGCGATAAGCACGAGCGTGTGAATCAATTATTACTTTTATTAACCCTCTCACGTTCTTGACGCACTTTTGAGCCTATTAGGGATACTTTAAAGCCTTTGTTATCATTAGGGGTATTTAGAAACCTTTAGTTTAGTTACTTTAACCTCTGCAGTTGTCTTTGAGTTAGCTGTGGGCAGAAAACTAATTTTGGAGAGGTAATTATAGGAGTGAGAGAACTCTATTTATTATTGCTAATCTGGCAACCTCTGCGTCATATAGTCGTGAGAGGGTTAATAATAGCTATATAATAACTATCATCATCCCAAGTAACCCCCTTGGATATATGTTAAGTATTTTCTTAGCATCCAACCAGTCATCCATTAAGTTGAGAAGTGCTTAAATTTTGATTTTTTTTTTATATATTCCTATTATATTTATCATACATTGTTTGCAGCAGATTTGTTAGGGTAGAATATGTTATAAATTATTAGGTTAGGTAGGCTAAGTTAGGTGAGCTAAGTTATTGTAATAATGTATTGCTTTAACATGTTGCCATAAACTTGCAAGTCAACTATATATCTGGCAGAGCAGGGCTTTGTAGTGATTGGCTGGAGCAGTTGTCACTTGTGTAATTATGTATATGGGATTAGACAACATAACTTGCATTAGTTTTTAGGTGGCAGTATCTTATCCTGCCCATTTGGATTCCTCCCCAAGTGTGAAACCCTGTGTCGTAAGTTTATAGTTATAAAGTTAGTCTTCGTTGCTTGATATTGATAGTATAGGCATATTTTTTAAATGGGAATACCAGAACCATGGTTCTTATTGGCCAAACGTGCCACACATATTATTGCTGTATTCAGGGTGTTCCGCAAGATTATTTTTAGATATTTGCAGGAACGAATGATTGCACTATTCTGATTATAATATTTACTATACAAGACAATGGTTTTTTTAGCGTATTTTTGTAGTTATAGCCACCCACAGCTGAGTAGTTTTACGATTCTCGACGTTGTTAACCCAGTTTTCCCTGTAAAGGAAAGGGATGGGGAAAAATTAAGTATATACTGTTCAGATCGAGAAGCAGTAACACCCTTCTTCAAATATTTGCTTCATAAATTAGTGGCCTCATAACATGTTGGGAAAGATAGGATAGTAGGCAACGAGTAACGCAAGCTGTCGCAACTGCATTGAAGGGCCGTATAAGACTGAATACAAGTAGTGTTGCCAGGTTAGCTACTTTCCCGCTAGATCTAGAGGTATTTACTTCGACCTAGAGACAAATTTTTACATCTAGCGACATGATTCTAGTGATATTCTGGAGTTTGAGCCATTTCAGAGTGATATTCTAGAGATTGTGGCAGTATTCTAGTAATTTTCGGCTTTTATTTACAATCTAGCGGACTTAATTTGGTAACACTGAAATTTGTTGCTGGCAGTATCTTATCCCTTACACCTAGCATTGTGTGTCCATGGTTGATTATATAATTAATGTTCTCATCTTTGTACTAGATGCAGTGAGATATATTTTTATAAGATAGATGTAGTGTAGGGATTAAGATGAAAAGAGAACAAACAGGGATTTAGGAAAGGTCTGCCTCGTAATGGGCCAGTAGGCCTTCTGCAGACTTCTATGTTTCTTATGGTCTTACATTCTTACAGTGGCTATCCAAAAGGAACGAACAATATTGTATACCACCAATGAAACACTTCCTATATTTCTTATACATTATCAGTGATCTCATCAAATGTTGGTAAACATTGGGTAATAGGTATTAGGCAACCTACTCCTACAGTACAGTTGGCTCCTAATAATACTCACTTCGATATCAAAAACAAGTAACGCAACCTGTAGCAAATGTATCGAAGGGTCGTAGGACACTGGGTACATGGAGCTGCACGATTTTTCAGCTGGTAGTATCTTGTTTTTCGGAACTTGCCCTCTACCCAAGCGTGAGACCCATCGCCGTACGGTCGTGGTGCTTGAGCCTGTTTGTTGGGCTATTTCCCGTAAGGTCAAGCCTTTCTCCCGCAGAGCCACGAAGCGAGCCCGATCCGCGCCGACTGTCATTTTAAACAAGCGCCTTCTTTCCATGTGCTTGTGTTCTTAACCCCTGCAATCAGACAACGGTTTTTGTAGTTTATTAATGGTGTAGCCATATGGTTTTAATACATCTGGCTTGATGGTGCTAATGGTTAGAGCATGTAAGTTCTATATGAGATAATCCTAGGTTCGAATCCTGGGAGAATCACATGCTTTCATTAATTTCATTTGTGGGTTATTGGTGTTAAGAACGATGTTATACAAAAAATAAAAAAGGACCTCTTGGAATCAGGCGGTTAAATAGTATCTCAAATAACCATGTACAGTACCTCTACATAATTATGATGATGTTTATATTATATAAATCCCTTCTGTACCGGTGATATACTTTACATTATATTCTGGCTACTATTGGACGACTTTATTCAGCTTAGGAAGGACGTCTACTCATTAAAAAGGCTACAGAATAACAACTAATCCTTTTAGCTACCACATATCCTTCCCAGGCTTCACAAAATCGTCTAAATGTAGCCGAAATAAAATAAAACAGATGTCGTCGGTAAAGAAGGGATTAATGCTTTCGGCAGCTTAGAAAATCTCTTGGAATATGACAGTTAAACCTATTTAGACCGAGGTGGGCCTTTCTGGTGTTCTCCTAATTCGCTTCATTAGTTTGGAGATTTTAAGAAATGTTACCCAATTATTATGGTGATAATAAGATGCTTCACCTTATGTATGTGTTTTTTTCTGACTTTCTTTCTGGACGAGCGATAGGGAGATTATTGACACCTGGATGGGGATAAACGTCTTATAACAGTAACCTGAAAGGGGCCGAATGGATACAAGCCAGGGCAAGAGAGAACAGGAGAGAAAGATACAAAACAAGCCGGAGACCCCCCTTAAACAAAATATAATTATAACCCACAAGACGTCGGATCAATTAGTGTTAGGTAAAAGGAGAAGTAGCACATATACAGTACAGTACAGTACGTGTATAAATCACTAGGTATTACTTCACCTTCTCGGCAGGCGTAATTACTCACATGTATTAAGGGAGCCCACCTCGCTTTTTTTCTCTTTCTCTCCCTCTCTCTTTGGCTTGTATCCATTAGCCCCATTCGGCCAACTGTTTTAAGACGTTTATCCCCATCCAGGTGTCGATTTCTTCCTGGCGAGCGATAGCAAGCCAGCATTGTATGGAGAAATCCGGTTTCGCCGGAGAAATGTTTCTATCGACAAATGTACACAATTAGCTTGCTGTAAAAACAAATATATATATATATACTGTATATGCTGGCTCGCTACCGCTCGCCAGGAAAATATTGACACCTGGATGGGGGTAAACTTCTTAAAACAGTAGGCTGAATGGGGTCAAATGGAAAAGAGCGAGGCGGGCTTCCTTAACCTCATGCTGTACCGGTGACGTCCTTTTCATTATATTCTGGCAACTAATAGAGGATTTTATGAAATTTAGGAAGGACATCTAACCATTAAAAGGCTACACACTATCACATGTTATCCTTTTAGCCACCACACATCTTTCCAAAGCTAAATATAATCGTCTAATAGTTGCCAGAATATAGTGAAAAGGACATCGCCAGTACAGAGTGGGTTAACTCTACAATGTACAGTCGCGCTAATAAGTGATTCCTCGGCACGAAGTATTTTTTGATCAATAATTGGTATCAGTAATATCTAAGCTTCATTACTTAATATCGAGTGAACTATACAAACATGTTTCTACACTTACCCACTTTATTCAACATCTGATGGACAATAATACAGCGCAGAGCAAGCCAAACGTAATGACAGCTGGGACATGACTTATTAGCGCGACCGTACTTATATCGATTTTTTCTAAGCTGGGGAGAAATTTACTTGTTCCCATCGTAATTACGTGGCTATAACAACATTTGTACCGCTAAATATGATGTTAAGGAGACAGTGGCTGTTTGTCTGGTCTATTAATTCATTAATTCATATATTTTTTGTTTTTAGTTTCCTCCCTAGACCGCCATCAAGCTTAGAAAAACACCCCCTAGACCCCCCTTCAAGATAGATTTGTAAATTTTTCGGTAGAAAAATGTCCCAGCCAAAGGCTGACTCCTCCAAAAAATTACAGGCTCGCTATCGCTCGCAGGAAAAAATCGTCACCTAAATGGCACGAAGGGTCCTAATATTGACAAAGAAATGAGGTGAAAGGTCATAAAATCCCCAATCTAATGGAACCAATGTCTTAAAATCTCAAAACTAGTGGGCCTAAACACTAGGGAGAAGGGGGTCATGAAAAACGGTCTGTCTCCCCTTAACTACGAAAACATGTTCGTAATATGACGCAGAAACTCGGTTGTTTCATATTAGGCCATTAATTATCGAGAAATGAGCTGTTAAAGGAGTAAGATTTCCGCCAACTTAAAAACAAAAATAAAAAAATATAGAGAGCATAGTATGAAGTGGTTAGTACCGGCGACATCTTTCTGTATATAGAGAGCATAGTATGAAGTGGTTAGTACCGGCGACGCCTTTCTGTATATAGAGAGCATAGTATGAAGTGGTTAATACCGGCGACGTCTTTCTGTATATAGAGAGCATAGTATGAAGTGGTTAGTACCGGCGATGTCTTTCTGTATATAGAGAGCATAGTATGAAGTGGTTAGTACCGGCGACGTCTTTCTGTATATAGAGAGCATAGTATGAAGTGGTTAGTACCGGCGACGTCTTTCTGTATATAGAGAGAATAGTATGAAGTGGTTAGTACCGGCGACGTCTTTCTGTATATAGAGAGCATAGTATGAAGTGGTTAGTACCGGCGACGTCTTTCTGTATATAGAGAGCATAGTATGAAGTGGTTAGTACCGGCGACGTCTTCCTGTATATAGAGAGCATAGTATGAAGTGGTTAGTACCGGCGACGTCTTTCTGTATATAGAGAGCATAGTATGAAGTGGTTAGTACCGGCGACGTCTTTCTGTATATAGAGAGAATAGTATGAAGTGGTTAGTACCGGCGACGTCTTCCTGTATATAGAGAGCATAGTATGAAGTGGTTAGTACCGGCGACGTCTTTCTGTATATAGAGAGCATAGTATGAAGTGGTTAGTACCGGCGACGTCTTTCTGTATATAGAGAGAATAGTATGAAGTGGTTAGTACCGTCGACGTTTTTCTGTATATAGAGAGCATAGTATGAAGTGGTTAGTACCGGCGACGTTTTTCTGTATATAGAGAGCATAGTATCAAGTGGTTAGTACCGGCGACGTCTTTCTGTATTTAGAGAGCATAGTATGAAGTGGTTAGTACCGGCGACGTCTTTCTGTATATAGAGAGCATAGTATGAAGTGGTTAGTACCGGGCGACGTCTTTCTGTATATAGAGAGCATAGTATGAAGTGGTTAGTACCGGCGACGTCTTTCTGTATATAGAGAGCATAGTATGAAGTGGTTAGTACCGGCGACGTCTTTCTGTATATAGAGAGCATAGTATGAAGTGGTTAGTACCAGCGACGTCTTTCTGTATATAGAGAGCATAGTATGAAGTGGTTAGTACCGTCGACGTTTTTCTGTATATAGAAAGCATAGTATGAAGTGGTTAGTACCGGCGACGTCTTTCTGAATATAGAGAGCATAGTATGAAGTTGTTAGTACCGGCGACGTCTTTCTGTATATAGAGAGCATAGTATGAAGTGGTTAGTACCGGCGACGTCTTTCTGTATATAGAGAGCATAGTATGATGTGGTTAGTACCGGCGACGTCTTTCTGTATATAGAGAGCATAGTATGAAGTGGTTAGTACCGGCGACGTCTTTCTGTATATAGAGATAATAGTATGAAGTGGTTAATACCGGCGACATCTTTCTGTATATAGAGAGCATAGTATGAAGTGGTTAGTACCGGCGACGTCTTTCTGTATATAGAGAGCATAGTATGAAGTGGTTAGTACCGGCGACGTCTTTCTGTATATGAAGAGCATAGTATGAAGTGGTTAGTACCGGCGACGTCTTTCTGTATATAGAGAGCATAGTATGAAGTGGTTAGTACCGGCGACGTCTTTCTGTATATAGAGAGCATAGTATGAAGTGGTTAGTACCGGCGACGTCTTTCTGTATATAGAGAGCATAGTATGAAGTGGTTAGTACCGGTGACGCCTTTCTGTATATAGAGAGCATAGTATGAGGTGGTTAGTACCGGCGACATCTTTCTGTATATACAGAGCATAGCATTAAGTGGTTAGTACCGGCGACGTCTTTCTGTATATAGAGAGCATAGTATGAAGTGGTTAGTACCGGCGACGTCTTTCTGTATATAGAGAGCATAGTATGAAGTGGTTAGTACCGGTGACGTTCTTCTGTATATAGAGAGCATATTATGAAGTGGTTAGTACCAGCGACGTCTTTCTGTATATAGAGAGCATAGTATGAAGTGGTTAGTACCGGCGACATTTTTCTGTATATAGAGAGAATAGTATGAAGTGGTTAGTCCCGGCGACGTTTTTCTGTATATAGAGAGCATAGTATGAAGTGGTTAGTACCGGCGACGTCTTTCTGTATATAGAGAGCATAGTATGAAGTGGTTAGTAACGGCGACGTGTTTCTGTATATAGAGAGCATAGTATGAAGTGGTTAGTACCGGTGAAATTTTTCTGTATATAGAGAGCATAGTATGAAGTGGTTAGTACCGGCGACATTTTTCTGTATATAGAGAGCATAGTATGAAGTGGTTAGTAACGGCGACGTCTTTCTGTATATAGAGAGCATAGTATGAAGTGGTTAGTACCGGCGACGTCCTTCTGTATATAGAGAGCATAGTATGAAATGGTTAGTACCGGCGACATCTTTCTGTATATAGAGAGCATAGTATGAAGTGGTTAGTACCGGCGACGTCTTTCTGTATATAGAGATCATATTATGAAGTGGTTAGTACCGGCGACGTCTTTCTGTATATAGAGAGCATAGTATGAAGTGGTTAGTACCGGCGACGTTTTTCTGTATATAGAGAGCATAGTATGAAGTGGTTAGTACCCCGGCGACGCCTTTTTGTATTTATTTCAGCTGCATTTTAGACTATTTTATGAAGATTAGGAATGATATATGGTAGCTAAAAGGATTTTAGTTGAAATAGTGTGTAATCTTTTAGCGAGTAGACATCCTTCCTAAGCTGAATAAAGCCGTCTAATAGTTGCCTGAACATAATGAGAGGTATGTCACCGGTACTGAATTGGTTAAGGACGTGTTTAGAATATACTAAAATAATGTCATGTTCATTGACATTTCTTTCATAATACTATAGCTAAGTGTTTCAGTACTTCCATTTGACTGTCATAGTGAGGTTGGGCTTAGTGTAACACCCAGTGCATGTTCCTATATATCAACAAGGGATATGTACTATTGTGGACATAAGTCCTGCTACACATGCCTGAGAGGGATCCGCGAATTGTGTTGGTAACATTGGTAACCCCCCGTCCCCCACCCCATCCCCACTATACCACCCTCTCTCAGCCAAGCCCTCCCTTCCTCCTCTACTTTCGTTCTTGTTCACGTCTATAAGCCGTTCTTTATTTATGCCTCTCTCATCAAATCATTGTATTTTTATGAATGTTTTCCAAATCTTTCAAAAATTAAATAATATATCGTTACATACTTCATACTGTATACATTGAATATTTGTCATTTTATACAAACGTAGCAGAATATAAAGTTTGATAATCCATTCGAATATGGAAGTTTATTAACAATATATGTTATTTAAGTCAAATACAACTGAGACTTTAATTTACTTTTGCATTATCGTATTTCAATTCAGTTATAAGTATCTATACCCATATATCCCACTGTTTGGAGTAAGCATTGATTTCACTGTCAAAGTTTATAAATTATTGAATGAAATAATTGACACATAAAATGGGTTCCTATATTAAATTAATTGAATATTAAAAGTTATAAATATATGGTCTCGTGTGTATTCTCAATACTCGCCTGTCAACCAACCTCCCCCTTAACTATGGTAGCTCACACTAATCTATTCATATTTCGTAACTAGTCAACTCAGACACATGGCCACACACATTAATGTAACATTACATTACACAAACTTGCATGTTATTTCCATACTTAAGGATAGTTGGCGTCTTTCAACTGCCTCAGCGAACACTGCTCCCTCCGAGATTAACCCCTTCCGTATCGGGGTTGTGTTTTGTTTTATTACAGCTGTATTTACACAATTGTGTGCAGAAAAGGAAGGATCTGTGGCGTTTAGAAGAATTAATTGAGCTAGTATGAAGCCTTTTAATTGTTACATTTCCTTCCTTAATTGAATAAAAACTTATAAATTTAGTTATTCTCCATTCACTCGAACCATACATCTGGCTCCTAGTTGGTGTTTGTATCGACGCTCATGATTTCCCATTTTATCAATACCGTAGATTACTGGCCCAGAAGAGTCGCAGAACTGATAATGTCTGTGTTATTATCTTTATTATTCTATGTTCATTCATTATACACGTTTTAATAATGTTAATGATTACTTAACTATCTACAGTGATATCCCAATCTTAAGAGTCATGATATATTACAGTAATACACATTTATCACATATATAGCATACAGTATACACAACCGAAATACAGAAATGATAAACCCAAAAAGTACGGTAAGCAAGAGATGAATACTGACTGACTTGGCCCACGTGTCTTAGAGCCAATCACAGGCCCTGCTTCACTTATTATTTGCTCCTAAGGTTTGGATATCACTCTAGATTATCACATTACTTAAATTAATTAAACATATCTTTATTATTCTATATTTGGTCATTAATCTAGATAAGTAATGGTAATTATAATTATAATGCTAATGTGATGTTATATCCAAACCTTAAGAACTATAAAATATCACATAGAACACATGTATAACGTAGATATCATACAGTAAACACAAGCAAGGGAAGAAACGCCATCACTGCCTATTTAAATGTGTAAATGTGTGGTAGAGGTATTAAGTGTTCAACACAGAGCTAAAATGTTTCGAGTTTGAATATTGCCACCGACAGGAGGAGGATATTCTTTGGTTTATCCTTGCAACACCATTTACCCCTTGAGATTCATGACGCATTTTGACATGGTGGTCCTTTTTCGACGATGTTATACAGCATAAGAAGAACCTTTGGGATGTAGGAAAAACTATAATTTATTAACGGTGATTAAATTATAGAAATATTTCTATATATATATTAATCACGATTGAAGTAGCTTAAATGATGCAGGACAAGCTATCACATGTATTATTATGATAGTTACAGACACAAATACTTATAATGAATTGACAAGTAGAATCTGTGTCATCTTGATATGCCTTCATTTACTACCATTTCACACACACTTTTGTTTTCACTCACGCCATCACCTCCATTAGTTATAATGGTGACACAAGGTTACGTAACATTGTTTAGGTTGTAACTGTTCATACATTACTTCCACTTATGTGTTTTAATTAAGTGCACGTCCGTAATTGTTAACAAATAACCTATAACTCAAATAACAATAGCTACACTGCATTATATTATTATAATCATCAATTTTGAAACAAACTGCCTGGGGAACTTAGTCTATGGTGAAACCACAACAAACACTTCGGCTTAGGACTCGATAAAACGTGTTTTTTTCTTCTCTTAAGTACCGTAAATAAAGCCCAGAGCGAAGAAGTGATTTTATATAATTATTTTATTTATATTTTATTTTTCTGTTTATTTTTGTTATCCTGGTATACAACAGGTTCGGCCTTACATGGACACTTCACGTAATACGCTATATACGAACACGTGAACATTGTGTATATCTATCTATATCAATTAATTGCACGTGGAAGAAAGAAAATGGTACCGGTATTTTATAATAATTATGTAACCAAACCTTGCATTTACTTTTCACAGCATGAATTTGAGAAATATTGGATTGAAAAATATATTCAACAAAATGATGGTGTATACAGCTGATAGCTACAAACAAAATTAATATAACAATATTTAGGACAAAAAAAGTATACAAATAAATGCCACCGTATATAAATTAGGCTATATCAATAGTGTTATTAGTTTAATAATGTTATTAAAATTAGTTTTATAATGTTGCATAGGAAACCAAAACTTTACCGGTAATCTTATTGTTGGACAAGACGATAATCAAACGCAAAACATTTCTGCTGCGTGTTTAACAATACCTCTACCACTCCAGTGTAAATCTAATCTCTTTGGAGGACAGCCTAACTTTATTATCATTAACATAAATAATAATTCAATGTTTTATTGTATGATCTGTTTGACCCAATAGCAATTTTGTTGAAAAATATTTGGACATTACATATTTAAAGTTATAAAGGGACAACAATAATCTGATTTACATTAGGTGAATTCTCACTGTTTCAGTATTTACAAGATTCCTTATCCATTACATTTATATCCTACTTCATGAATCATTAGGTTGTTGGTTTTTGTATTAGTTTTTTTTGGTTGGTGTTTTATTATAATGATATGGGCAGGAATCTCCCCATCCAAATAACGCTACGATTATGAGGTTTAACTCATTCAGTACCGGTGATATTGTTTTCATCATAATATCATTCTGGCAAATATTAGACGATTGTATTAAGCTAAAGAAGGGCGTCTACTATTTGAAATGCTACAGACTATCGCAAATAACACCTTAGCTACCACAGCCCCTTTCTTATCTACATATAATAGTCTGAATATAGTTATAGTGAAATATATATGAGATGTCCTCGGTACCAAAAGGGCTACTAAAATGTCTCTATTTATGACCTAGCTAAGATTCACCAAGGTCCTCCTTTATATGATATATAAATTCACCTGCAGCGGAACGATATCCCTTAAGCTACTTCACACGTGATTAATATAGCTATATAAATATTAGTTCTATACATTTGTCATGTTTAAGGAATTATAGTCCGTTTTGTCTTACAAATCTCCACCGCCTTATGTTCGACTTACTAATTCGTGTCAACTGCCATATTTAATATAGCCTACCCAAATTTCATACCATATATTGGCATTTTGCCTCAACGTTATGATGAAACAGAGTCGAAATTAATTTGGTGCAAATTTACCCCAGACCAGATGGCTGGAGTAAAGTAGGAAAGAAGAGCAATTGGACAGAAGAAGAACAAGCGGAGAAGTGAGAAGTACAGTAGAAGACTGAAAGTTCTCGGGCTCAACCAAGTTGCTTCATTGCAAATTTACATACATGCAATCCAATATTATATTTGACTAAACTGCACTTCTGTATTTTTTTATGGTAATCGAAGGGACAAGAAGAACCAGACCCACTCTCGTGGGTCCATCTATCCGCTCGGAAGGAGGGAGAACCGTAGCACTCCCTTCAACACTTACAAGTGGCCTCTCCCAACAGTTTAATCTCACCCTCTCCAGTGAACGGAGTATAGTTATTTATTAACATTATTATTCAGTAAAATAAGGAAGTGTAACAGTCAAACATCTTTATAGCATCTCAATTAACCCTTCTTAATACCACAGATCCTTCATTAACTGCATACAATTGCTTAAATATAGCTAAATAAAAAATAAAGGGAACCCTGGTACGGAAGGGGTTAATCTCGGAGGGAGCAGCGCTCGCTGAGGTAATTGAACGACGCCAAATCTCCTCAAGTAAGAACATAACATGCAACTATGTGTAAAGTAATGTTACATTAATGTGTGTGGCCCTGTGTTTGCGTTGACTAGTTACGAAATATGAATAGATTAGTGTGAGCTACCGTAGTTAAGGGGGTTGACAGGCGAATACTGTATTGAGAATACACACGTAACCATATATTTTTAACTTTTAATATGCAATGCATTGAATCAAGGTACCCATTTTAGATATAGGTCAATGATCTTTTTTAATAGTATTGTATTTATACAGTAAAACACATAAATACATGCCTACTCCAGATATTGGGATATATTGGCTTAATTAATCATAACTTGATTGAACTATGAGAATATAAAAGTATATTAAAGTCTCAATTGTATCTGACTTAGATAACATTATATCGTTAATATACTTACATATTCAAATGGATCATAACACCTAACATTGAGCTAGGTTTATAATAATTGGCAAATATGAACATGAGCTACGTAACCTATTGCTATTTTAACGATATGTTCTATCATTTTAGGAAGAAAATTTGGAAAGCATGCATAAAAATACATAGATACGATGCTAGAGGGAGACATGAGAGAAATGAAGGAGAGAGAGGTTATCGTGATATTTATCATACTATGGTTATAGTCCGGGCCCTGGTTATAGTCAGGGCCCTGGTTATAGTCACAGTGGTGGAAACAATACAGGGGGAGGGGCTTACAGACGTGAAACAGGAAAGAAAGAGGAAGGGAGGGTTTGGCTGAGAGGGGGTAGTAGAGTGGGGGCGGGGGGTGTATCAATGTTACCAACACAATTCGCGATTCTCTGCCGGGCAGGTGTATCAGGACTTATGTCCACAATAGTACGTAGAGTGTTTGCTAAACCTTTAACCTTTTTTGCAGTACAGTGGTAGAGCGCTGTCGTCCTGTTTGGAGGTTCTGAGTTCGATTCTCGGCAGTCGCAATCACTCGTCATTAATTAACCCAACGATGTACTTCGAGTGGAGGGGTTAGATGTTAAAGCACGTTTGTAGATAACAATGATATAAATAATAATCTAGTGTTCATTGGCATTTCATTCACATACACACACACACACACACACACACATATATATATATATATATATATATCAGTACATATTTGCCATTTAAATTCTTATAATTATTGTTATGGGGGAAGTTTTATTTAGCCTAGGTTGTAAACTATAAAGTACATTACTCGAAAACGGTAGAAGCAATCAAAACCTTTACAATAATCAAATAAAGACAATAGTCCCCAAGACGACGCACCTAATAGTGTAAAGGGCCGACATGTCACAAGCTCCCTAAGCTTGTGGACAATGGAGCATATCAACGAGAATTGTTCATTGGTAATACTCTTTGTTTGTAATTGCAATATAGCCTGCGAGAGTAAGGTATGTTGCAACGCTATAATCTGAAGAGAATTGCGATCACGATTTGTTGGCTATATGTAAGAAGGAGGCAAAAGGCAAAACTGTATGTAACGAGTGCCCCCCCCCCCAAAAAAAAAAAAAACACAAACAAAAAAACAATTTGACAAAAAGGCAAACTAAAGGTAATTTAGGGTCAATATGTCTCGACACACGAAACTCGAAACAGTATCGTAGGATACGAAACGGTAGATTGAAAAAGAGAATTCCAGAGTCTACCTTTGTTGAGTGTAAAAAATACTGGGAAAATCAGTTCACTCTTGGGCTAGAGGGTTGGGCAGAATAGGTGTGGTGATTTATTAAAAGGCAAGTGCCATCTACTATCCGGAAGGGAGGAAATATACACCGAAAAAAGGCCTGAATAACACCGATAATGTAATAGCAGAAGAAGAGTGAGGGAGTTATTACGTAACAATGTGGCATGTAGATAGAGCTTGTAGATAAGTAGTAAGAGGAGAAGGGTTCATAAATACATATGACATTAGATAGACCTTGTAGATAAGTAGTAAGAGAAGAGGGGTTCATAAATACATATTACATTCATGATACTCTTGTGCCATGGAAGGGAAAGGTGATGACGAAGATAATGTGTTATTATATCCGTAAATTGGCCCCAATTGCACAGTAATAACGTTTAGGGGTTAATTTAGTTTCGACCATTCACCATCTAATGCACTAGAAAAAGAATTCGGACACATTACACTTTATATTTATATCCAACAAGGTTTAAATTAATCTTTTGATTGATAGATCCGATATAATTTATCGCTAATCATACTAATTGTTACTTCTAAAAATACACTCACAACGGTAATGAATGTGGTAAACTCTGTTTGAACATGAATTTATAGACATAATAAACCAATTTAGTGATCATATGTAATTACATCATAACCGGTAAGCTTTGCAAAAACTGTGTTGTATTTTTGTATTGCAACTTTCCCTCGGGACATAGGCTTATATTATAGCTTGTATGATCTATCACTCGAGACGATGAAGTCAGGAGACCTTTTTCCTCATGACGAGTGAGACGACGATACAATTTTGTTGCATCTGGTTTGTTTATTGGCTTGCCTTCACCGACCTACGCCGCCTGGCTGTCTCCACCTACCTCAGTACAGTTTCAACTTCTTAAGTCATCCTGTTTCTCATTGCCTCCTTCCATAGCCTAACATTCTGAGAAGTGTTGTAACTAAAGCCGGTATCACACCAACACCTTCATACTCAGCAGTTTCAATGATTAACATTTTCCTGGCAACATTTCTGGAGTATTATGCACTGTTATCGGAAACTAGACTGATGATAGATGAATTTAGGTAGCCGTATTATATTAAATGTTGACCTCATAAGCTGAAAGACCAGTGTTGTGGATAAATGTAGAGGGAAAAAGCTCTCGCGTGATACCGGCTTAAATAACACTTCGACGAATATATTTACGAAACAAATGTATGTTTTATAGTCCAGCTTAGGTTTGGCAAACGAAGTACCAGTAAACGAGTGTACAAAAGTTAGCCATTAACTAATAATAAATACAATTTATGTTGTTTTAATCTAACGAGTTTCCATTTGTTTTATTTTTGTTTTATTTTTATTTGTTTTAAATTAATAGCTACAGAACTTTATTTCGTGCTTTTTGGCTAATGGCACTGTGGTATCTATTACTTGTCTTTGTTTTGGCAACTATACTCCAGCTGACGGTATATTGCAAAGTTCCCATCGGTTATTTTGAAGATTTATCATGAAATATGGTGCTGATTATATAAACTTGGTCATAATATGATGCAGACACATAGTAATCCGTCAAGCACCACAAATTTGGATACATTTCCATCAACAAGACCCACATTAAAAAACCACCAGGGATAACGAACGAAGATCGAGGACAGCCATGAATGTAAATGTAGATCAGACCAGAACCAAAAAATCGATTAAAGAGCGTTCTGTGAGTTCTAAAACCGCAACTTTAAAGGTTTTCCATGCAAACGCTCGTAGCATACGCAATACGTTTTCAGATTTAGAGGAACTAGTGTTTACAGACAATTATGACGTGATTGGCATAACAGAATCTTGGCTCAATACAGAGGACGGAGACTCTTTAGCAGAGTATTCACTTCCCGGTTATGTAATGTTTGAGAAAAGCCGAATAAATAGAAATGGAGGTGGCGCTTTACTTTATATCAAAGAAAGTCTTAACCCGACCCTCTTGTCAAAACCTCAAATTGTGAACGTCGACACATCCTTTGTGCTAATAGAAAATAATAAAGGTACACAAATATTACTTGCATTAATATACAGACCTCCAGATCAATCAATGCAAACTGACCAAGACATTTACGAACAAATTGCAGATGTAAGTAACTCACAAGATATCGTAATGATTGGCAACTTTAACTTACCTGTGACCAAGTGGGGCGATACTCTTACTTCACACTCAGGACATGACTTGTATGCGAACTTGCAAGAGAGTTAACTATCAATTTGTTTGATCACCGACCTGTGGTAATAACGTTCTTGACCTAGTACTTGCAACAAAAGAAGAATTAATAGAGAATTTGAATGTTGGTGATGAATTCAGTAAAAGCGACCATCGTACAATAACTTTCAGTTTAAAGTTTACTAGTAACGAACCAAATAGCAGCATCGAGGGTGTCCCTAATATCAAGAAAGCAAACTTTCGTAAACTTAGAGCTATGTTTAAAGAAACTGACTGGTGCTTTATAATTAACAATAACGACATAAATACATCTTGGGAATGATTTGCGACCACCTACCTAAAAGCAGTGAAAAACTGCATACCATCGCAAATACGGCGTAATGAAAAGCCCAAATGGTGGAATAAAGATATTTCAGACTGTCTGCTTGCTAAAAAGTTTGCTAATGATAATTTAAAATCCTCACAAAATGACGAAGAACTGGTGACATTTGTAGAACTACGACGCAAAGCCTAAAAGTTAATTAAGCAAAGTAAAAAGAACCTGGAGTTACATGTTGCGAATCAAAGTAAAACAAACCCGAACAAATTCTATAGTTATATCAGAAAGAAAAAAGTAGTTACTTCAACTGTTGGACCGGATGAAAATGGAGAATACACCAAAGACGAAGTACAAATGAGTAATGCCCTCAATACCTTCTTTGCATCAGTTTTTACAACAGAAGACCTCGGTGATATCCCTACAGCATCGCCGATTCAGATTGATAATTCTGATGTTCTAAGCAATATCACCATTACAGAGAGAGGAGTATTGAATTGCTTAGATAAGCTCAAGGTAAATAAAAAACCTGGATCTGATACAATCTCACCTAGAGTTCTAAAGGAAGCTAAGGATGAACTCTGCATACCACTGACATTGCTATTCAGTAAATCCTTGCTGTCTGGAACTATGCCTGATCAGTGGAAGCTAGCCAACGTAACACCGATATTAAAAAAAAAAGGCAGCAAATCCCTACCCAGTAACTATCGTCCAATTAGCTTAACCTCAGTAGTATGTAAAATGCTAGAAACATTCATAAGAGGCAGACTCGTAAATCACTTAGAGGAAAATGGCATACTTAAAGATACTCAACACAGCTTTCGTAACAAACGCTCCTGCTTAACAAACCTCTTAGACTTCTTTCACGATATCCTCAACCTCTATGATGAGAGTAAAGCTGTAGATATTATGTACAGTTGGTCAAGGATGAAAGTATACAGTTTTTCGTCTGCTATAGCCACACATGGTTTGTCATGTTGGCAGCCATGACAGCCTTTCCACTAGCCCAAACCATCCCAACACACATGGGGTTTTCATTGGTAAAGATAACTTTCTGGTGACGCCCATTAGGAGGAGTTGTTTAGCAGTTGTGAAGACTGTAACATAAACTTACAGCTTTGTTCAGTAACGGAGATGCACTACTACTATTATACCGGTATATAATATTACTATCATTATTACAATAATTTCGGTTAGTATTAAATATTTCTAGGTTTATATTATATAAAATATTAACAATATAAATGCATCACTATTATTATTATTATTAGTAGTAGTAGTAGTAGTAGTAGTAGTATTATGCTTAATGGTGTATTATATATATTTACTGTTAATGTTATGATCATTATTATTGTTGTTAAGGTAATTAATAATATATTAATCGTAGGATATAACTTATCAATATTTATAATGTATATTTATTACTATTATTAATTATTTAGAAATATGCGATTCTTCTTCTTGACCAGTTACTTTAAATATTCCTTGACTAGAAGACAGTTACTAAGGTTAGGGACTAACCTTTGGTGTGCAAGCAATAAATCGGATTCGTAAATTATATACGAGTTATTTGGTTCGTTCTGATAGACTGTCACTTACGAATTATAGCTTAAAATATAGGTTACGTAGGTAAGAAATACAAATACAATTGTTTTTAGTTCATTATATATTATATATTCAATATCTGTCCCATCCCCCCATCATGTTTATCACTGCCTGAAGCCTATCGGGCATGGACAGAGCATGGTTCCGAGCGGTCTCAGGTCGTTTTCGGAACATCTGAGCTCGGGTTCTGAGATATGGCTACCAGGGCTGCCAACATGACAAACTATGTGTGGCTATAGCAGACGAAAAGCTGTATACTTTCATCCTTGACCAACTGTACCTTGATTTTCAAAAGGCCTTTGACAAAGTTCCCCTCAAACGTTTACTGCTAAAATTAAAAGCGCATGGAATACAAAACGGTATGCTGAAAAGGATAGAAACTTGGCTTAGCGACAGAAAGCAAAGAGTAGTCATCAACGGTAAGGCATCTAAATGGACCAATGTAACTGGAAGGGTACCCCAGGGATCGGTACTAGGACCAATTTTATCTCTAATTTACATCAACGTCATAGATGAGGGTCTCACCTGTACAATCTCAAAATTTGCTGACGAATACAAACATTGCAAATAGCGTACTCTCAAAAGAACAAGTAGACGATATGCAACGCAATTTAGATAAGTTGTCATGTTGGGCCCAAATTTGGCAAATTATTTTCAATGCAGATAAATGTCAAGTACTACATATCGGATACCAAAATGTGAAAGCAAACTATTCGATGAATGGCACTCAGCTTAGGAGTGTAGACAGAGAAACCTATTTGGGAGTACCAACATCGAGTAACCTAAAACCGAGTCAACAATGTTCAGAAGTTGTTAAAAAGGCAAACAAAATAATTGGCTTTATAGGCATGTCATTTGAGCATAAATCCAAAGAAGTTATCTTAACTCTTTACAATTCCTTACTCCGCCCTCTTCTGGAATACTGCGTTCAAACCAGGTGTCCTTATTACCAAAATGATATAAACAAGCTAAAACAAGTTCAATGTAGAGTTACCAAAATGATTCCTAGCTTAAAAAAAAAAAACGTACGAAGAGCGTCTTAGAGAATTAAATCTATTTCCTTTAATCTAGCGCAGATTAAGAGGCGACTTAATTCAAGTGTTCAAAATCATCCAAGGCATCTACATTATGAACTGTAGTAAGTACTTCACTTTCGACCAATTTAATTACACGCGGGGAAACGGTTGCAAAATTATTGGTAAATCTTTTAACTCTCACGAATCTAAGAATTTCTTCTTCAATCGAGTTGTCAACATGTAGATTGTAGAATGGGCTTCCCCGAAACGTTATAGGCTGCAGCACCGTTGATTATTTTAAACTTCGCATAGACAAATATCTTGCATCAAACCCGCGACTGACTGCGTTTGTAAATGAATAACTTTATTATATCCTCCCTCAGATTCATCAAGGATTATTGCGTATATATACTACTAAGACGTTACTCTCTTTTTCCCAGATATACGAAAGATCACTTATAACTGTGTTATATTACTAACCCATCTGTCCCCTACTAACTTCCTAATCCGGCCACGGACATTAGTTACAGGGCAGTAGTTCCCTTTCTAATTTTCCCGTACCCACTCTAAACCACTGGTTGGACACTAGACCATCAGTGTTTTGGAGGACAAGCAGCCTAGAGGGGTCACTAGACTATTGTTGCTTGATTTCCTTTGTACTCCTTTGTACTAGTTTCATATTTTGTCATTAAGTATCGAGAAAACAGCTGCTAAGAGATTCAATTTATCTTCAGCTAAACAGAAACAGAGTATTAGAAGATATTATTCGGACAGTACAGTCTGCCAAATATGAGATGTCGCGGTATCAAGTATATTTCGATCAATAATTGGTTTCAACACTATCTAAGCTTTAATTCGTCGTTTAGAGTGAGATATACAACCATGTTCCTATCTTTACAAAAACCCTATTCAACATCTGACAGACATTATTACAGTACACAGCGAGAAAAACGTAATGCCAGCGGAGACACGACTTATTCGGACACTACCATCAGCCAATCAGCTCGAAGGAGATTTTGTTTTATCTTAAGGGGAGATGGGTCGACTTTCTGGCCCCCCATTCTCCCTCATGTTAAGCCCCATTAGTTTTCAAATTATAAGACGTTCGCCACGTTACTTTGGCGATTTTAAGACTCTTCGACCTATTTCTTTGTTAATATTTAGACTTTGTGTCATATACAGTAGGTGTCGATTTTTCCTGGCGAGCGAAAGCGAACCTGTAATTTAAGAGGAACCGGTCTTTGGCCGGGAATTTCTACCAAAAAATTAAAAAATTGAAAGGGGGTCAAAGGGGTGTTTTTATAACCTTGATTGAGGTCTAGTGAGGAAACTACAAAGTATATAAATTAATAAATATATAAAACAACAAAATAACCACTACCCCCTTTAAGCAACTGAGTGTAAGCTCGCCATGTTAAAAATAATAGATTATAGTTAATATTAGCTGATAGCTAACTTTTCTAAGTCTGTACACTTATGCCTGGTTTGCCAAAGACCAACCTCGTACCAGACAGGATTAAGTACTATAAATGAGCATGACGGAGAAGCCACTCATTGTCCTACACCCTAAATACTCTGTGTGTGAAAGGATTCATAAAGTCCTACACCCTAAATGCTCTGTGTGTGAAAGGATTCATTAAGTCCTACACCCTAAATACTCTGTGTGTGAAAGGATTCATAAAGTCCTACACCCTAAATACTCTGTATGTGAAAGGATTCATAAAGTTCTACACCCTAAATACTCTGTGTGTGAAAGGATTCATAAAGTCCTACACCCTAAATGCTCTGTGTGTAAAAGGATTCATAAAGTCCTACACCCTAAATACTCTGTGTGTGAAAGGATTAAAAAAGTCCTACACCCTAAATACTGTGTGTGTGAAAGGATGAATAATGTCCTACACCCTAAACACTCTGGGCATGAGAGGATTTATAAATTCCTACACCCTAAATATTCTGGGTATAAAATGGATTTATAAAGTCATACACCCTAAATACTCTGGGTATGAAAGGATTTAAATAAAGTCCTGGAGAGATTGTAGGCACCAATCGATCAGGGCTAGACCCAGGTGAGGTTATAGGCATGTGATAAAGAGTCGCTGGAACTTCTGTTTAATTTGCTTGGCCTCTCTTACTGATTTTATTTGTGCCTCATTTACACTGAGAGCAATCCAGCTAGCTCTCACAAACACTTCCTCCTCCTATCCACTTCACTACACTAAACATGCACACCACACTTCATTCCTCCACACCATTTTTTTTTTTTTAATATGAATTTTAGCCCAGCCTCGGAGTCCCCAGGGGGGGGGGTGGGGGACATAAATGCCCCCACACCCGACTGACCATCCCCTGACGACCCCACAAAATTACCTGGACCTCGGCCTGTTACTCTTTCTATTGATTTCTTCAACTTTCGCGGACTTTCCTCTAACTTTCACTCTGTTCAACACCATCTCTCCTCCTACAAACCTGATCTTCTCTTCCTCACCGAAACTCAGGTGTCTGTAGCAACATCAAGCAGCCCCTTCTCTGTATCCTCCTACTTTCTCTATCCTAGTTTCAAAGCCAAAGGCAGATGTTGTGCATATGTGCACAACAAACTCACTTGCTCTCGTGTTCCCGATTTCGACTCCTCTGAATTCTCAACTTTATGGCTCAAACTTTCCTGTCATTCTCTTACTAAATATTTCTGTGCTGTCTATCTTTCCCCTAACTCAATCAACTTTTCCAAATTCTTTGACTATCTAAACTGTACAGTGGAACACATTCTATCTATTTCTCCTTTCTCAGAAATCTCCATCTTAGGAGATTTCAACGTTCATCACCACCAATGGCTCTCCTCTCACACTACTGACCCACCTGGTGAACAAGCCTACGTCTTTTCTATCATAAATTACCTAGAGCAGTTTGTTCAGCAACCCACCCGTATCCCGGATGGATCGCATCGGAGATTGGCCCTACATTCTTGACTTGTTTCTAACTTCTAACCCTTCTTCTTATACTGTTGATCTTTTCTCTCCTTTGGGCTCCTCCGACCATAAACTTATCTCTGTCAACTGTCCTATCTCTCCAGTACGGCCACCTGATCCTCCTAGCTGGCGGCGCTTGTGGCACTTTGGTGCTGCCGACTGGGAGGCTCTCCGGCAGTACTTCTTTGATTTCCCATGGAATGATTTCTGCTTCAGTGGCCGGGGACCCTCGGAGAGTCCTGAATGCATTACCGAGGAAACCCTATCGGGCATGGAAGCATACATTCAATTCTCTTTCTCTCAGACTAATGCTAAAAAATCTTGGTTTACTCACGCCTATTCTACTGCTGTCCGCAATAAGGAGGAAGCATTCAAACGGTACCGACGCCTTAAAACTCAAGACTCTCATTCTTCCTATGTTTCTGCCCGGAATCAAGCCAAATCTGTTCTTCGACTTGCCAAACACTCTTTCATCAATAATAAATGCACTGAACTATCCAACTCTAGCTCTTCCCAAGCTTTCTGGCATCTAGCCAAAAACATCTCCAACAATTTCTTATCCTTGTCTTTCCCTCCCCTTTCCCACTCTAATGGCACAACCATCACTTCTTCCTCTGACAAAGCTAAACTCTTCGCTCAAACTTTTGCTAGAAACACCACCTTGGATGATTCCGGTGCTATTCCTCCCTCTCCACCCTCCTCTCTCTTACTTATGCCTAATATCCTAATCTCTTCTAAAGATGTACTTTCTACCCTCTCTGGGCTTAAAGGTGGGGGCTCATGGGTTGAGATAAACACGGAATGATAATCGCCAAGCTGTACATAATTATCTTGCAAAATGCAATGGCACTGAAATAATTATTAACAATGGTATAAAGGATTTTGTGGATCGTCTATACCGGGCCTGTGACGTCACAAGAGTATAAGTCCACCATCCAGTCTAGGCTAAGGATACTGGTGTGACGTCACTATGACGTGACAGGCCCGGTATAGACGATCCGTAAAATCCTTTATACCATTGTTAATAATTATTTCTGTGCCATTGCATTTTGCAAGATAATTATGTACAGCTTGGCGATTATCATTCCGTGTTTATCTCAACCCATGAGCCCCCACCTTTAATACTAATAAGGCGTACGGTCCGGACGGTGTTCCTCCTGTTATTCTCAAAAACTGTGCTTCCGTGCTGACTCCCTGCCTAGGCAAAGTCTTTCGTCTCTGTCTATCCTCTAACGTCTTCCCTTCATGCTGGAAGTTTGCTCACATTCAACCTGTCCCAAAGAAGGGTGACCGCTCTCAACCCTCCAACTATCGTCCAATTGCTCTCATCTCTTTTTTGTGCCTCATTTACACTGAGAGGAATCCAGCTAGCTCTCACAAACACATCCTCCTCCTATCCACTTCACTACACTAAACATGCACACCACACTTCATTCCTCCACACCAAAATTAAAAAAACACAAAATGATGAATTTTAGCCCAGCCTCGGAGTCCCCAGGGGGGGGGACCATAAATGCCCCCTCACCCGACCGACCATCCCCTGACGACCCCACACAATTACCTGGACCTCGGCCTGTTACTCTTTCTATTAATTTCTGCAACATTCGCGGACTTTCCTCTAACTTTCACTCTGTTGAGCACCATCTCTCCTCCAACAAACCTGATCTTCTCTTCCTCACCGAAACCCAGGTGTCTGTAGCAACATCCAGCAACCCCTTCTCTGTATCCTCCTACTTTCTCTATCCTAGTTTCAAAGCCAAAGGCGGATGTTGTGCATATGTGCATAACAAACTCACTTGCTCTCGTGTTCCCGATTTCGACTCCTCTGAATTCTCAACTTTATGGCTCAAACTTTCCTGTCATTCTCTTACTAAATATTTCTGTGCTGTCTATCTTTCCCCTAACTCTACCAACTTTCCTAAATTATTTGACTATCTAAACTCTACAGTGGAACACATTCAATCCATTTCTCCTTTCTCAGAAATCTCCATCTTAGGAGATTTCAACGTTCACCACCGCCAATGGCTCTCCTCTCACACTACTGATCCACCTGGTGAACAAGCCTACGTCTTTTCTATCCTAAATGACCTAGAGCAGTTAGTTCAGCAACCCACCCGCATCCCGGATCGCATCGGAGATCGGCCCAACATTCTTGACCTGTTTCTAACTTCTAACCCTTCTTCTTATACTGTCGATCTTTTCTCTCCTTTGGGCTCCTCCGACCATAACCTTATCTCTGTCACCTGTCCTATCTCTCCAGTACAGCCACCCGATCCTCCTAGCCGGCGGCGCTTGTGGCACTTTGGCGTTGCCGACTGGGAGGCTCTTCGGCAGTACTTCTTTGATTTCCCATGGAATGATTTCTGCTTCCATGGCCGAGGACCCTCGGAGAGTGCTGAACGCATTACCGAGGTAATCCTATTGGGCATGGAAGCATACATTCCATTCTCTTTCTCTCAGACAAATGCTAAAAAATCTTGGTTTACTCACGCCTGTTCTACTGCTGTCCGCAATAAGGAGGAAGCATTCAAACGGTACCGACGCCTTAAAACTCAAGAATCTCATTCTTCATATGTTTCTGCCCAGAATCAAGCCAAATCTGTTCTTTGACTTGCCAAACACTCTTTCATCAATAATAAATGCACTGAACTATCCAACTCTAGCTCTTCCCAAGCTTTCTGGCATCTAGCCAAAAACCTCTCCAACAATTTCTCTTCCTCGTCTTTCCCTCCCCTTTCCCACTCTGATGGCACAACCATCACTTCTTCCTCTGACAAAGCTAAACCCTCCAACTATCGTCCAATTGCTCTTATCTCTTGTCTTTCTAAAGTTTTTGAAACTATTCTTGCTTCCAAATTTCTTAAGCATTTCTCTTCTCATAATCTGCTCTCAGATCGCCAGTATGGCTTCCTTAAGGGTCGCTCTACTGGTGATATTCTTTCATATCTTACTAACTTTTGGTCATCCTCCTTTCGGGACTTCGGTGAGACTTTTTCTATTGCACTAGACATATCGAAAGCCTTCGATAGAGTCTGGCATAAATCTTTAATTTCTAAACTACCCTCCTTCGGTTTCTATCCCTCCATCTGTGCCTTTGTCTCTAATTTCCTTTCCGGCCGTTCCATAGCTGCGGTTGTGGACGGCCATTGTTCACTTCCTCACCCTATAAACTCCGGTGTTCCTCAGGGCTCTGTCCTATCTCCTATTCTCTTTCTAATTTTTATAAATGATCTCCTTAACTGTACCTTAATTCCCATCCATTCATACGCAGACGACTCAACCTTACACTACTCCATTAGTTTTTCAGAACGCCCCAGCCAGCAATCCCTCAACGACAAACGTAATGAAGCCATAGAACTCTTAAATTCTGATCTAAATACTATTTCCAATTGGGGCAGAGAAAACCTTGTTAAATTTAATGCTTCCAAAACCCAATTTCTCCATCAATCTACCCGTCAGGATCTCCCAGCGGACTATCCCTTATTCTTCAACAATACAAAAATCAACCCTTCATCTTCTCTCAATATTCTTGGTGTCTCTTTTTCTTCTGCTCTCATTTGGAAGGACCATATTACCAGTCTTGCTAAGGCAGCCTCCCAGAAGCTGGGTGTGCTCAACTGCCTTAGGGGGTTCTTTTCCCCTGCACAGCTTCTTGCTCTGTACAGGGGCATAGTGCGCCCTTGTATGGAGTATTGTTCACATGTGTGGGGAGGTTCCTCTCACACCGCTCTCCTAGACAAAGTTGAAAGGAAGGCCTTTCGTATCATTAACTCCCGTCCACTCACCAACTCTCTGCAATCTCTCTCTCTCCGCCGCAATGTTGCATCTCTCTCGCTATTCTATCGCTACTATAATAATCAGTGTTCCTCAGAGCTATCCCAGTGCATACCACCTCCTTTACGTAGGGCACGTGGTACCCGTCTTGCAACTCAATCCCACCCCTACTCTGTGCAACTCTCCAACCCAAGAGTGAAACGTTACTCTCAAACTTTCTTCTACTCAACATCTGAGCTCTGGAACTCTCTCCCAGAATCAGTCTTTCCCTCTTCCTATGATTTAAATTGCTTCAAACTCCGTGTGTCCAGGCATTTTGGCTCGAACGTCCCTTGATTTTGGCCCTGTCACTCTTTCAACTATGGGGGAGGCACTCGCTATAGGCAGTTATGCCTTTTGCCTCCCTCAATCACATAGAAAAAAAAAATCTCTTGTCTTTCTAAAGTTTTTGAAACTATTCTTGCTTCCAAATTTCTTAAGCATTTATCTTCTCATAATCTGCTCTCAGATCGCCAGTATGGCTTCCTTAAGGGTTGCGCTACTGGAGATCTTCTTTCATATCTTACTAACTCTTGGTCATCCTCCTTTCGGGACTTCGGTGAGACTTTTTCTATTGCACTAGACATATCGAAAGCTTTCGATAGAGTCTGGCACAAATCTTTAATTTCTAAACTACCCTCCTTCGGTTTCTATCCCTCCATCTGTGCCTTTGTCTCTAATTTCCTTTCCGGCCGTTCCATAGCCGCGGTTGTGGATGGCCATCGTTCACTTCCTCACCCTATAAACTGTGGTGTTCCTCAGGGCTCTGTCCTATCTCCTATTATCTTTCTAATTTTTATACATGATCTCCTCAACTGTACCTCAATTCCCATCCATACATACGCAGACGACTCAACCTTAGACTACTCCATTAGTTTTTCAGAACGCCCCAGCCAGCAACCCCTCAACGACAAACGTAATGAAGCCATAGAACTCTTAAATTCTGATCTAAATACTATCTCCAATTGGGGCAGAGAAAACCTTGTTACCTTTAATGCTTGCAAAACCCAATTTCTCCATCTATCTACCAGTTCCCAGCGGACTATCCCTTATTCTTCAACAATACAAAAATCAATCCTTCATCTTCTCTCAATATTCTCGGTGTCTCTTTTTCTTCTGCTCTCAGTTGGAAGGACCATATTACCAGTCTTGCTAAGGCAGCATCTCAGAAGCTGGGTGTGCTCAACTGCCTTAGGGGGTTCTTTTCCCCTGCACAGCTTCTTGCTCTGTACAGGGGCATAGTGCATCCTTGTATTGAGTATTGTTCACATGTGTGGGGAGGTTCCTCTCACACCGCTCGCCTAGACAAAGTTGAAAGGAAGGCCTTTCTTATCATTAACTCCCGTCCACTCACCAACTCTCTGCAATCTCTCTCTCTCCGCCGCATTGTTGCATCTCTCTCGCTATTCTATCGCTACTATATTAATCAGTGTTCCTCAGAGCTTTCCCAGTGTATACCACCTCCTTTACGTAGGACACGTGGTTCCCGTCTTGCAACTCAATCCCACCCCAACTCTGTGCAACTCTCCAACCCGAGAGTGAAACTTTACTCTCAAACTTTCTGCTACTCAACAGCTGAGCTCTGGAACTCTCTCCCAGAATCAGTCTTTCCCTCTTCCTATGACTTAAATTGCTTCAAACTCCGTGTGTCCAGGCATTTTGGCTCGAGCGTCCATTGATTTTGGCCCTGTCACTCTTTCAACTATGGGGGAGGCACTCGCTATAGGCAGTTCTGCCTTTTGCCTCCCTCAATCACATAGAAAAAAAATAAAATTAATACCCTGTGTGTAAAAGGATTAGAAAAGTCCTACACCCTAAATTCTCTGAATATGAAAGGATTTATATTAAGTCCTACACCCAAAACACCCTGGGCATAAACAAAGATTTATAAAGTCCTACACCTTAAAGGAGCCCACCTCGCTTTTTTGTATCTTTCTCTCCCTCTCTCTTTGGCTTGAATCCATTCGGCCCCATTCAGCCAACTGTTTTAAGACGTTTACCCCCATCCAGGTGTCAATATTTTCCTGGCGATCGGTAGCGAGCCAGCATATATATATTTTTGTTTTGACAGCAAGCTAAATTTGTAAATTTTTCGATAGAAAAATGTCTCCGGCGAAGCCAGATTTCTCAATACAATGCTGGCTCGCTGTCGCTCGCCAGGAAGAACTCGAAACCTGGATAGGGATAAACGTCTTGAAACAGTTGGCTGAAAAGGGCCGAATGGATACAAGCCAGGGAAAGAAAGAAAAGGAGAGAAAGATAAGGAAAAGCCGGTGACCCCCCTTAAACACCCTGAGCATGAAAAGAGATTATAAAGTGTCCATAATACTGGTAATATTATACCCGTATCAATTAAGTATATTGGCAGTAATAAAGGGTGCCGTAGATATCGGTTACCCAATTGACTTAAGGAGAGATGGGTCGTTTTGCTGGTCCCCTTTCTCCCTCGTGTTAAGCCCCATTTGCTTTCAGATTATAAGACGTTCGGCCCATTAGTTTGGTGGCTTTAGAACCTCTCGACCCATTTCATTGTCAATTTTAAGACCTTTCTTGTCATTAGGTGTCGATTTTTTCCTGGCGAGCAATAGCGCGCCTGAAATTTTAAGAGGAACCGGCCTTTGGTCGGGACATTTTCTACGGAAAGGTGTACAAATTTATCTTGAAAGGGGGTCTAGGGTTTATTTTTCTAAGCTTGATGGAGGTCTAGCGAGGAAACTAAGAAATAAAGGAATACATAAATTAATAGACCCCCCAAAACGGCCCATCTCCCCTTAAAAAAAAAAAAAACACAAAAAAAAAAATTGATTTTTCATTTGCTCCCTAGACCCCTATCAAGCTATTAAATAAACCCCTAAGATACATTTTTGCATTTTTCGGTAGAAAGATTTATCGGTCTAAGGCCGTTTTCTTTTTACTGACGGTGGATATCGCTCGATAGGAAAAAAATAGACACCTAAATGGCACGAAAGGTTTAAATATTGGCAAACAATGGGGCAAAAGTCTTAAAATAGCTAAATTAATGAGGGGAACGCCTTCACATCTTAAGACTATTAAGAGGGAGAGGGGGGTCCAGAAAAATTAAATGCTCCCCTTAATCGAGGCCTAGACTGGGTAACCGAATTGTTCACCAGCCTGTATATCAGTTTAAGGGGAGTTGGATAGTTTTTCTGGTCACCCTTCTACCTTGTGTTTAGCCAAGTTAGTTTTCAAGCTTTAAGACGTTCGGCCCATTTATGAGTTTGGCGATTATAAGACCTATCGCACCAAATCTTTGCCAATATTTTTAGTTTTCATGTCATTTAGGTGTGGATTCTTTCCTGGCGAGCGACAGTGAGACTGTAATTTAAGAAGAATCAGATGGGACATATATCTATAAAAAATGTACAAATATATCCTGAAGCAATATCTTGGGGTGGTGTTTAATTTAAGTGAGGAAAGTTAAAACAAATAATAATAAAAAGATACATAAATAAGCAAACCCCTACTGTACCGGCAACGTCTTTATTATATTATGCTAGCTATATTTGAGCACACCCCTACTGTACCGGCAACGTCTTTATAATATTATGCTAGCTATATTTGAGCACACCCCTACTGTACCGGCAACGTCTTTATTATATTATGCTAGCTATATTTCAGCAAACCCCTACTGTACCGGCGACGTCTTTATAATATTATGCTAGCTATATTTGAGCACACCCCTACTGTACCGGCAACGTCTTTATTATATTATGCTAGCTATATTTCAGCAAACCCCTACTGTACCGGCGACGTCTTTATAATATTATGCTAGCTATATTTGAGCACACCCCTACTGTACCGGCAACGTCTTTATTATATTATGCTAGCTATATTTCAGCAAACCCCTACTGTACCGGCGACGTCTTTATAATATTATGCTAGCTATATTTGAGCACACCCCTACTGTACCGGCAACGTCTTTATTATATTATGCTAGCTATATTTCAGCAAACCCCTACTGTACCGGCGACGTCTTTATAAATTATGCTAGCTATATTTGAGCACACCCCTACTGTACCGGCAACGTCTTTATTATATTATGCTAGCTATATTTCAGCAAACCCCTACTGTACCGGCGACGTCTTTATAATATTATGCTAGCTATATTTGAGCACACCCCTACTGTACCGGCAACGTCTTTATTATATTATGCTAGCTATATTTCAGCAAACCCCTACTGTACCGGCGACGTCTTTATAATATTATGCTAGCTATATTTGAGCACACCCCTACTGTACCGGCAACGTCTTTATTATATTATGCTAGCTATATTTCAGCAAACCCCTACTGTACCGGCGACGTCTTTATAATATTATGCTAGCTATATTTGAGCACACCCCTACTGTACCGGCAACGTCTTTATTATATTATGCTAGCTATATTTCAGCAAACCCCTACTGTACCGGCGACGTCTTTATAATATTATGCTAGCTATATTTGAGCACACCCCTACTGTACCGGCAACGTCTTTAATATATTATGCTAGCTATATTTCAGCAAACCCCTACTGTACCAGCGACGTCTTTATAATATTATGCTAGCTATATTTGAGCACACCCCTACTGTACCGGCAACGTCTTTATTATATTATGCTAGCTATATTTCAGCAAACCCCTACTGTACCGGCGACGTCTTTATAATATTATGCTAGCTATATTTGAGCACACCCCTACTGTACCGGCGACGTCTTTATTATATTATGCTAGCTATATTTCAGCAAACCCCTACTGTACCGGCAACGTCTTTATAATATTATGCTAGCTATATTTCAGCAAACCCCTACTGTACCGGCAACGTCTTTATAATATTATGCTAGCTATATTTCAGCAAACCCCTACTGTACCGGCAACGTCTTTATAATATTATGCTAGCTATATTTGAGCACACCCCTACTGTACCGGCAACGTCTTTATTATATTATGCTAGCTATATTTCAGCAAACCCCTACTGTACCGGCGACGTCTTTATAATATTATGCTAGCTATATTTTGACAATGTTGTGCAGTTTGAGAAGGATCTGTGGTAGTAAAAATGGATTGTGATAGTTCGAAGCCTGCTAATTGCTGGAGGCCCTTTTTAAGCTAAATATAATCGTCTGACAGTAGCCAGAATATAGTTAAAAAGACGTCGCTAGTACAGAAGGGGTCAATAGAAAGGTATATCACTATATATATACCCAATTATCTTTTATACCTTTATTGTAGCTCTATATTTCTACATAGGTGATGTTTCCGTGTTCCTGGCAGCGACTATACGAATAATAAGAGTGTAATATATTGCTAAGTGGATTAACTCTTTCATGATCTGATTACGCATTTCTTTTTCTTTATTTTTGCTATTATTATTATTAGATTTTATTCAGAATATGAAGGGTATATGACAATCAGGGATGGTCTTTACCCTTATCATTCACACAGATCCGTCCTAAACTATCTATGTTCGTCTAATTATAGCCAGAATAAACTGTCAAATTGCGTCGTCATCTTGAAAGGGTTAATTCAATGATCTTATGCAGGCTTCGTGAACTCAAAATTATGAAAATTACTATTCCTGCTATAATAATGAAACGCTTTAAAATGCCTTCAATTTCATCTGTTTAAAACATCGATGTGTTGTATGTTAACACCAATATTGTTGTGGGGTTAACCCTCTCATGAAGCTAGGACGAGTTTCTTTAGTTTATTTTGGCTAATAGTAGACGATATTTTCAGATTAGGATTGAATCGTCGGAGTGAAAAAGTTAATTAAGGATTAATGTTACCACTTTGGTGCTATGAGACCCTTCTAAAACTGAATAAGATCGCCTAATGTGCGCCAGAATAAAGTGAAAATGGTTCCTCATATGCTAATAGGGTTAAGTTGGCTGGGTACTTTGTAAACTTACCTCTGTCCTGGGAATCAAATGTCAGTCAGCACCGGACAAGTAGTGACCCGTGCAAGGTGAGGCAGACACTGACCCACTCACTGACGGGGATCCATTATTTATGGTCTTCGTGTTCTCCCCTTGTTTATGGTCTTCGTGTTCTCCCCTTATTTATGATCTTCATGTTCTCCCCTTATTTATGGTCTTTGTGTTCTCCCCATATTTATGGTCTTCGTGTTCTCCCTTTATTTATGATCATCATGTTCTCCCCTCATTTATGGTCTTTGTGTTCTACCCTTATTTATGGTCTTCGTGTTCTCCCCTTATTTATGGTCTTCGTGTTCTCCCCTTATTTATGGTCTTCGTGTTCTCCCCTTATTTATGATCTTCGTATTCTCCCCTTATTTATGATCTTTGTGTTCTCCCCTTATTTATGGTCTTCGTGTTCTCCCATTATTTATGATCTTTGTGTTCTCCCCTTATTTATGATCTTTGTGTTCTCCCCTTGTTTATGGTCTTCGTGTTCTCCCCTTATTTATGATCTTCGTGTTCTCCTTTTATTTATGGTCTTTGTGTTCTCCTCTTATTTATGGTCTTCATGTTCTCCTCTTATTTATGGTCTTCATGTTCTCCCCTTATTTATGGTCTTTGTGTGCTCCTCTTATTTATGGTCTTCGTGTTCTCCTCTTATTTATGGTCTTCGTGTTCTCCTCTTATTTATGGTCTTCGTGTTCTCCCCTTATTTATGGCCTTCGTGTTCTCCCCTGATATATGGTCTTCGTGTTCTCCCCTTGTTTATGGTCTTCGTGTTCTCCCCTTATTTATGGTCTTCGTGTTCTCCCATGATATATGATCTTCGTGTTCTCCCCTTGTCTATGGTCTTCGTGTTCTCCCTTATTTATGGTCTTCGTGTTCTCCCCTTATTTATGGTCTTCGTGTTCTCCCCTTGTTTATGGTCTTCGTGTTCTCCCCTTATTTATGGTCTTCGTGTTCTCCCCTTATTTATGGTCTTCGTGTTCTCCCCTTGTTTATGGTCTTCGTGTTCTCCCCTTGTTTATGGTCTTCGTGTTCTCCCCTTATTTATGGTCTTCGTGTTCTCCCCTTGTTTATGGTCTTCGTGTTCTCCCCTTGTTTGTGGTCTTCGTGTTCTCCCCTTATTTATGGTCTTCGTGTTCTCCCCTTGTTTATGGTCTTCGTGTTCTCCCCTTATTTATGGTCTTCGTGTTCTGCCCTTGTTTATGGTCTTCGTGTTCTCCCCTTATTTATGGTCTTTGTGTTCTCCCCTTGTTTATGGTCTTCGTGTACTCCCCTTATTTATGGTCTTCGTGTTCTCCCCTTGTTTATGGTCTTCGTGTTCTCCCCTTATTTATGGTCTTCGTGTTCTCCCCTTATTTATGGTCTTCGTGTTCTCCCCTTATTTATGGTCTTCGTGTTCTGCACTTGTTTATGATCTTCGTGTTCTCCCCTTATTTATGGTCTTCGTGTTCTCCCATTATTTATGATCTTCGTGTTCTCCCCTTATTTATGGTCTTCGTGTTCTGCCCTTGTTTATGGTCCTCGTGTTCTCCCCTTGTTTATGGTCTTCGTGTTCTCCCATTGTTTATGGTCTTCGTGTTCTCCCCTTGTTTATGGTCTTGTGTTCTCCCCTTGTTTGTGGTCTTCGTGTTCTCCCCTTGTTTATGGTCTTCGTGTTCTCCCATTGTTTATGGTCTTCGTGTTCTCCCCTTGTTTATGGTCTTGTGTTCTCCCATTGTTTGTGGTCTTCGTGTTCTCCCCTTGTTTATGGTCTTCGTGTTCTCCATTGTTTATGGTCTTCGTGTTCTCCCCTTGTTTATGGTCTTGTGTTCTCCCCTTGTTTGTGGTCTTCGTGTTCTCCCCTTGTTTATGGTCTTCGTGTTCTCCCATTGTTTATGGTCTTCGTGTTCTCCCCTTGTTTATGGTCTTCGTGTTCTCCCATTGTTTATGGTCTTCGTGTTCTCCCCTTGTTTATGGTCTTGTGTTCTCCCCTTGTTTGTGGTCTTCGTGTTCTCCCCTTGTTTATGGTCTTCGTGTTCTCCCATTGTTTATGGTCTTCGTGTTCTCCCCTTGTTTATGGTCTTCGTGTTCTCCCATTGTTTATGGTCTTCGTGTTCTCCCCTTGTTTATGGTCTTGTGTTCTCCCCTTGTTTGTGGTCTTCGTGTTCTCCCCTTCTCACATGTTCCTCCTGTGTTAGCATTGACTACTTGTGACCTTAAGGGGAGATGGGTCGTTTTTCTGGTCCACCTTCTTCCTCATGTTTAACCCCATTATTTTTCAAATTATTAGCCGTTCGGCCTATTAGTTTCTCAATTTTAAGACCTTTCGTCCCATTTATTTGTCAATATTAAGACTTTTCGTGTCATTTAGGAGTCAATTTTTTCCTGGCGAGCCATAGCGAGCCTACAATGTATGAGGAACCAGCCTTCGGCCGGCACATTGTTCTATCGAGAAATGTGCAAATTTATATTGAAGGATGGTCTTGTGAGGGTGTTTTTTTAAGCTTGATGAAGGCCTAAGGAGGAATCTAAATAACACATAATAAAAAAAGATACATAAATGAGCAAATAAATACGCTCATCCCCCTTAAGGATATGAGAAACCGAATGGTGGAGAAATACACATATATTCGAAGTACTGGCTGAGATCTGTTTAAGCTATTGTAATTAGTAGCAAATGTATATGAATATTCACATCAATTCCATTCACCAACATCGCACATTTAATTTCTTCCGAATAATGTGATATCTACAACTTAAAATTCCTTAGAATCCGAATCTACCAATACATCAATTGTTCTGGTATAATCACTTATAGACAAATGTAAATATTTTATGTTATTCGTTATGCAAGTGTGTCATTAAGAGGTGGTTATGTTTTTCCCTTCATTTTTTGTCTGTAAACAAGATTTATCAATAAGTTAATATCCGATGTTCGTGAAGATTGGTAGGCAGATAGATGTGCCAATGAATATATTATTCCATTTAGAGGCGATCGGTAGAGCTCATACCTACGCGAGCGTAGGCGAAGATATGTGCTCTCCCAAGTTCCCCTTTAGTTACGGAATGAAGTGTGTGGCTGATTTTGATAAAACATAAATAAAAAATCCATTTACACATCTGGTCCGACCTCTTGTTGGTTATAATATTTAGTTTAATTTTTATTATTGTAGATTTTAATTGTTTTGGTATTTTTTAGTATTTTCGGGGCGTTGTTTGGGGTTAGGGAAGTACATGTGCCTGACGTCTACCTCTCGAAAGTCCACCTCCTGCACATAAGCCACGTACATCTTCTCGAGGCATTCAGAGTTCTGGGGTGCACGTAATTCGCTCCTGTGCTGGGCTGCCGTGGAAGCTTGGATTGGGGACGGCAGGGGGGAGAGTGATGTGTCTTGGTCAGGTCCCACAATTTTATTTGCACAATGAACACATACATTATAATCTTTACGATGTGTTATAAGTGGCTGTTTTTTGTTTTGTTTTTCTCGGTCTTATATATATAGATATATACCGGTATATATACTTGTATACATAAAAATAAATATATATTCATAGTGTACCCTGTTAATTATAGATTGCTCACATATCGTGACTCCTAACCTGTGTAACTCAAAAATTCCTCGAGCCAATGGGCTGTTAATTACCACACATGTTCTTTGGTTGACCCTTCCTAAATGTCACAACTATTAGCTTGGGTATTCAAGTCGTTGTTTAGTTATTTCGTATTAAGTTATTGAGGTTAGTGGTCAGGATATTTGGCCTACCTATAATGAATGGATTATAGGGATCACGTTGTAAGAAAGATGGGTCAGCTTTTTTTGTTTTTTTGCTTTGTTATGTCATTTTGGTGCCATAATTATATAAAAAGAAAAAAGTTAATTTGTTTTTTTCTGAGCATGTAGAATCTAGCTCCACAACCCAACTATATTGCACAATTATCATGTATGAATATTGTCGAACTTATAGTATAGGTATTGACATGGATTAACCCCTTCTGTACGGGTGCGGCGCCGTCTTTTCAACTTTAATCCCCTATGTATCGGCGCGTCTCTTTAATTACATCTATCTATCTATCTATCTATTGTCCGACACCGTGATCCCCGAAGGGGTGGCCACGAACGAACCGCCTCCATGCACCTCTGTCCCCAGTTAGTCGACGCCCCTCCCCCCAACCAGCACCGCCTTCGTTCATATACTTCCTCACTCCATCCTTCCACCTCTCCTTCGGTCTACCTCTCCCTCTCTGTCCCTCCACCTCGCTCTCGTACACCCTCTTAGTCATTCTCTCGCTTTCCATACGTTCCATATGGCCGAACCATCTCAAGTTGTTCCTTTTCACCCTTTCCAGCACATCTACCTCCACACCACACCTCCTTCTTACTTCTTCATTAGTCTGTCTATCCCTCCATGTAACTCCGCACGCACTTCTTTAATTACATAATAGCTATAATTACAACAAAAAATTATGCAGCTTAAGAGTTATCTGTGGTAGTAAAAAGGGTTAAGTGAGATAGTTCAAAGCCTGTTAATTTCTATAGGCCCTTTTTAGCCCATTGGCTGCGGCTATGTTTGGGTTAATTGATAAATCAAGCATCTGCATTAAATTAAGTGTATTCTGCCGAAAACTAGGCGAAAATAGCTTCAAAATGAGACCAGAATGGGCCCCGTACGTGGTCTGGTTCACCCGCAGTGGTGCCAGTGAAACGCGGGAAACCCGGTATTTGGTAGCACAAGCTCGCTTGGCTACACTGTTGTGAGACACAGAGAGAGACCCGCGCGAGACACAGTCAACCTCAGTGAGCCGCTCGCTGCTCTGAGGGTCGGAGGTGGGCCCCTCACGTTCCCGCCCACTGACACTCAATTTTTACGGTTTTTACAGGCTTTTAAAGCCTGGAAATTGCTGTAACTTGCCAGGACGTTACAGAACATCACCCGCAATGAAAGGGTTAAAGAGTAAAATCGTCTAATAGAAGCCACAATAAAGTTAAAAGGACGGCACCGGTACGGAACGGGTTAATCTGGCTATTATTAGACGGTTAAATTTAGTTTAACCCTTAACTGGCGGCGCGCAAACTATGTCGAGTGAAATAAATTTGGACTATGTGGCGGTGCACGACAGCTGTCGAGTGCCATTTTCAGCACGTAATGTTGCTGAGAGAGAGAGCTGAGCGGTGGGACGAGCGTAGTAACCTTATGACCGCTCCCCATGACCACCGTGGACCTACTGAACTGTATTCCACCCTTTTCCCCCCTTTCTCACTCGCTACAGAGGGAATTATGTACGGAAATTACCTTATTTTAGGGTTTTTGCACTCGTGTTGCACGATCGTTGCAGGAGAACCAGCGGTCGTACAAGGATGGTTCGGGTGTCATTGGAAAGCTCTGTTTACGCCCTTTCAGGGATAGATACTTTTTTATGCTCTAAGTCTTGTTTATGCATGAAAATGAGCACGGAAACAACCCTATTTAGGGTAAACAAAAAAACGCTGTGCGGTACGGTGTAAAATACACACCACACGCTCTTAAGGCGTTAAAGAGGACCTCTGTCAATAAACAGGATTCGATTTATTTCACTTAACCTTTTTCCTACCACAGATTCTTCCAAACTGCACAAAATCGTCCAAATTTAACTAGAACAAAATGTAAAAGACGTCGCCGGTACATAGGGGTTAATGTAAGAGAGGCTGATGACACCAATGGCACCAGTATGGCGGAGGTTGGCCGATCTCTGTTTGTTTATGATCTCTAACTCTTACTTGCCTTGATACTTTCAACCAGATGACGCCTTTTTCAATTAGGTTACCCCCAAGTCGATGTTCCTGAAGTAAATCCGGTATCACATAGGCGAATTTTCCCTCAACTTTTTTCTTCAACGCTAATCTGGGAGCTTTTGAGGTAACTTTTAACCCCTTCTGTCTGCGACATCTTTTTAATTATATTTTAGCTATGTTTAGAAGAATGTATTAAGTTTGAAAAGGGCCTCAGGCAAGTAACAGGCTTGGGGTGACCAGTAGCGGCATTGGTAGAGCGCTTGGTTTCTAACCGGGAGGACCGAGTTCGATTCTCGGCTGGTGGAGATCGTTTGGGCAATCTCCTCACACCCCTTGCCTCTGTTTCGCCTGACAGTAAAATAGGTTACGCGGCAGGGTGAAAAGGGGTCTTCGGATCCTCCGGCCCTTCAACCCATCAAAATAAAAAATAATAAAATAACAGGCTTCAAACTATCTAACTTAACCTTATATACTACCAAAGATCCTTCTTCAACTGCACACAATTGTCTAAATATAGCTAGAATAGAATACAACATAACAAGAACGTCGCCATCACAGAAGGAATTAGGGATAAATATATTGCCAAAGTGAACCTATCTTCAGCTTGTCTAGTTTCTGATACCAGTGTAAAACATTCCAGAAATGTTGTCGGGAAAATGTTGACTGCCGAGAGTTGAAGATTAACCCCTTCTGTACCTGCGATGTATTTTATTTATATATTTATTATTTTGTGTTTTTTGCTTTTTTCTACCTATATACTGTATAGAAAATTTTATGAAGCATGAGAGGAATACATAATAGCGAAAATGATTGATGGAGATAGTGTAACCTTCTAATTGGTAGATGCCCTTGCTATTCATATAACAACATAATTCTATATTTGTGTAATGTGTTTTTGTTTGCATACAATTATGCTTGATACATTCACGTCTGCTTGGGAGCCTTGCGGCTCAGCAGACTAGGCTACATCTTAGTATAGTAACTACTGTTTTGTATAATGCGTATGTATGTATTATAATGGCAATACACTTTAATAGCTTTAAACGGAATAAAATCTAAGAGTTGCCAGAATATATTGAAAATTATATGACCGGTACTGAAAGGATAAAAACTCTCGCATGACACCCACTTTGTATTGATCGAACCTGTAGTCTGTTTGTTATAACGCATTTTGACAGTATATTATGACTATCATTAAGCGATCTTATACACCTTAAGACAGATCTGTGGGCAATAAAAGGGTAAAGACTCTCTCAAATTACCTTCTGACTTCCATACCTCCTTCCTAATCTAAATACAATCGTCAATAACACCCAGCAAGCAGAAAAGAAATGCGTAATAGTATCTTGAAGTATACTTAGCCATGATGATGCTATGGCGATACTTGTTGTATATTAAGAAAGAAAGACATAATAGGTATTTCATATTTTTCCATTGAGTATCGATAGATCAGTTGTAAAGAGATGCAGTTTACCGCTAATTGTAATCAAATACATTAATATATACGCCAGAGAACTTTATTGACAACGCTTCGCAGATTGTTTCTTCAGGGCAGCTATCACAGAATAGTTGTCAATAAAATGCTCCTCTTGAAATGGTGTTTGTATTCATTCTGTTAACTTTTCGTAGTTCATTTTAACATTGCAGCGATATTTTCTGTTAACAACTTCAGTACGAGTGACTTCTTTTCGTTATTTTCTGGCTGTTACTAGATGATTTTATTCAGTTTAGGATGGACCTCTAGCAATAAAAATACTACTAACTACTACATCTCAATACACCATCTTAGCTACTACAGATCCTTCCTAAGAGGCTAAAGACCCTCTAAATATAGCGAGAATACAATTAAATTAACGGCACTTGCACTGAAAGGGTTAATTTGTGACGGTATCTTTACAATTTCATTCGCGGTAAAACAAGGCTATTATCTTCAGCTTAAGAGGGACATCTAATTATCAAAGAGGTAACTGGTAAGGACAAAAACCAAGAGTGAGACGGGTGTAAATTAGTTACTTGAGAAGTGCGTGCAGAGTTACATGGAGGGATAGACAGGCGAAGAGGAAGTACGAGAGCGGTGTGGAGTGGATGAAGGTGTGCTGGAAAGTGTGAAAAGGGACACCTTGAGATGGTTTGACCATGTGGAACGTATGGGAAGCGAGAGAATGGCTAAGAGAGTGTACGAGAGCGAGGTGGAAGGCATAGAGGGAGAGGTAGACCGAGAGAGAGGTGGCAGGATGGAGTTAAGAAGTATATGTATGAAGGCGTTGCTGGATGGGAGGAGGGGCTGTCGACTGTCTGTGGACAGAGGTGCATGGGGGCGTTTCGTTCGTGGCCACTCCTTCGGGGATCACTGCGTCCGGCAATAGATAAATAGATAGACATGGTCAGGAATTTCTGAACACTTTTTGGAGGCAGAGTTACGATACACTATCGAACCATTTTGATAAGCTGCTTTAACCGCATATAATATTAAGGGGAAATTTCCACTTGAGGGATTTATTTAATTGACCCCTTTCTCCCTCATGTTTAGCCCATTGCTTTTGAGATTTTAAGACGTTCTCCCCATTAGTTTGGTAATTTAAAGAACTTTCGCCCCATTGATGTCAATTTCAAGACATTTCATGTAATTTAGGTGTCGATATTTTCTTGGCGAGCGATAGCGAGCCTGTAATTTTAAGAGGAACTGGCCTTTGGCTGGCATATTTTTCTACCGAAAAATTTACAATTTTATCTTGAAAGGGGGTCAAGGGCCTGACATTTTAAGTTTGATAGAGGTCTAGGGAACAAACTAAAATCTCCACTTAAAATACTGGGTTTGACTATACAGTTTCTTTTCAACTGACGGTAAATTGCAAAGTTTCTATCAAGATTTATCGGTCAATTTGAAGATTTGGTAATGAAATATGGTGCTAATTATATAAACTTTGTCTAGATATGATGTAGAGATGTAGAAATTATACAGTATATTTGTCCATTAAGGGGGAGGTAGTCACTTTCTCTGGACTCACACTCTCCCTCATGTTTAGCCCCATTAGTTTTGGAATTTTAAGACGTTCTGCCCATTAGTGTTGGCAATTTTAAGACCTTTCGTCCCATTTTGTTGTCAATATTAAGATTTTTCGTGTCACTTACAGTACGTGTTGATATTTTTCTGGCGAGCGAGATCGAGCCTGTAATTTTAGAGACATAGTGAGTTTTTTATATCGAAAAAGGTACACATACTGTATACAGTATAGTGAAGGAGGGTTTTGGGTGAGTGTGTTTGTAAGTTTGATGGAGGTTTACGGAGGAAACTAAAACAAAAACCAGTAAAAAGATACATAAATTAGCATATTAATACGCCCATCGGGGGCCCCCTTAAGTATCGATAAATTAGCTGCTAAGGGACTCAATTTATCGTCAGCTGAAAATAAATACAGTATATAATTATAATGTTTACTAAATATTGGGTATCAGTAGTTAACCCCTTCTGTAGTGGCGATGTTTTGACGATTTTGTGTAGTTTAAGAAGGATCTGTGGTGGTAAAAAGGGTTATGTGAGATAGTTCGAAGCCTGTTAATTGCTGGAGGCCCTTTTTATACTGCACAAAGTCGTCGAATATAAGTAGAATACAATACAAAAGACATCGCCGGTACAGAATGGGTTAAGTCTTTGAATATCACGACGCGTTTTGACAGTTAATTATGGCTAACATGACAAGATTGTATACAGTTTAGAAAGTATCTGAGGGAATTAAATGGGTGAAGACTACCTCAATTAATCCTCCATCTTCCATATACCATTCCTAATCTATAAATAAAGTCGTCTAATGGTAGCCAGAATAAACTGCCAAAATGCGTCATCTACCTCAAGGTGCTAATGTTCACTAAATGCTGGGATCTCTCTAATTAAGGGGTTGTTTTCTTTGGACCTCCTTGTCCCTCATTTTTAGGTCCCATTCGTTTTTAGATTTAAAGACGATCGCCCTATTGGTTCGAGTTTGATTATTTTAAGACTTTTGCCCCATTCCTTTGTAAATTTTAAGGCGTGTCGTACTATTTAGGTGTCGATCAGGTGGCTCCTTTATCCGCCTCTGTTTCGTTCGATTACTTTTGAGATTTTAAGACATTTCACCCCATTAGTTCGGCGTTAATAAGACCTTTTACCTCATTCAGGCGTTGATTGCTTTTTGATCAAGCATTAGCGAGCCTATAACTTAGAAGTTGGACTTTGGCCTATCTTTTTCTATCGAAAAAGGTACAAACTTAGCTTGAAGAGGTTCGAGGTAGGCCTTTTTAAGTTAGAAGAACATTTTGGAAGGCGTCTTTGTTAGCTTAAGGGGGAGGTAGTTGCTTTTTCTCTTTCATGTTTAGTCCCATTAGCATTGCTATTTTATGACGTTCGGTTCATTAATTTCGCGATTTTAAGACCTCACCATTTCCTTGTCGATATAATAATATTAATGCCATTTAGGCTAGGTGTCGATTGTTTCATGGTAAGTGATAGCGAGCCTGTAATTTTAAGAGCAACCGGCCTTCGGCGGGGACATTTGTCTACCGAAAAATGTACAACTTTATCTTAAAGTGGAGTCTAGGGTGTGTTTTTTAAGTTTGATGGGGGTCTAGTGAGGTTTCTAGAACATAGCTATATAAATAAATGAGTACATAAGTCAACACAAATAACCACTACCCCCTTAAGGGACGAACTAAATTACACTGCCCGAAAATGGCAAAAACATGCAAATCCTCAAATTAATTGTACAATAAAATAGCATAATATCCCACAAGAGGTCGGATCATATACTGTTAACACTTTCACTACCGGTGCCGTCCTTTTAACTTTACTCTGGCTACTACTATACTATTATATCAGTTATAACAGGGCCTCCAGCAATCAACAACCTTTGAACTATCGCACTTAACCCTTTGTACTACCACACATCCTTCTTAAAAACTGCACAACATCGTCTATATACAGTATACTGTAGCTAGAATTAAATATGAAAAAAAACATCTCCGGTACGGAAGGGTTTAATGGGTAATTACAAGCACCACAATCAGCCACACCTCAGCACCACACACAGCACTCACCAACAGACAGAGGAAAGTCAGCCAAAGACGGAGGAGCAGCACAGGTCTACTTGCTGCTAAGTTTGGATAGACACTGAATCACCACAGATGATTGTGACCTACTTATAACCCCTTGCATGAATTTATACACGGTTTCGGGAACATGGCTGCGCGTGCCTTGTGTGGAGATAATTAAAGGTTACACTGTAATTGTGTGTTGGTAGATATAACACATACAGACACGCACACGAGGACCTCTACATTATAACAATATGGGTATGAACAGAGGTATTTAATGCGTCTATAATAATATTCAATTATAATATATCAGTTCGGTATATTGGCAATATTACTATATACCCGTTTATAATACGGATAAAAAGGTAAATCACTATAAATATGCCCGTCTAATATATGGATAGAATGGTATATCATTTGCAATATACCCGTTTAGTAAAAGGATAGAAAGGTAAATCACTATCAATATATCAGTTTAGTATAAGGATAGAAAGGTAAATCACTATCAATATATCAGTTTAGTATAAGGATAGAAAGGTAAATCACTATCAATATATCAGTTTAGTATAAGGATAGAAAGGTAAATCACTATCAATATATCAGTTTAGTATAAGGATAGAAAGGTAAATCACTATCAATATATCAGTTTAGTATAAGGATAGGAAGGTAAATCACTATCAATATATCAGTTTAGTATAAGGATAGAAAGGTAAATCACTATCAATATATCAGTTTAGTATAAGGATAGAAGGTAAATTACTATCAAATAAATCGGTTTTATATAAGGGTAAAAGTTAAATCAGTACAAATATATCCGTTTCATATGAGGATAGGAAGGTAAATCACTACAAATATACCCGTTTAACATAAGGATAGAATGGTATATCAGTATCAATATTCCCAATTAACTGATATCCCTTTCATTATTTCTGTCTTTTTTTTGACAGAATAGGTGATTATTATGGGCTATTCTCTCTTTCCCAATCCTGTAATTTCCTTTCCCAATCTCTCCAAGATTCCCTCCTGTCTTATTCAATCCCATTCCTAATCCTTTACATCCCTTTGCCAGTCCCTCTCCAATCCTTTCTTTTCTTTTCCAAAATTTCTCCAATCCTTACGTTTCTTTTACAATCACTCCAATCCGTTCTTATATTTTCCAATACCTCTCCAATCATTTCCTTTATTTTTCAATCCCTCTCCTAATCATTTCCTGTATTTTTCAATCCCTCAACCAATCCTTTCCTTTCTTTTCAATTACCTCTCCCAATCGTTTCCTTTCTTTTCAATTCCCTCTCCCAATCGTTTCCTTTCTTTTCCAATCCTTCTACCAATCCTTTAATTTATTTTACAATCCCTCTACCTTTCTTGCGAGTCCTTCCATTTCAATAGTTCAATTCCCTTCCTTTCTTTCCCAATCGATTACATCCCTTTCCCAATCCCTCTCAAAATCCCTTCCTTTCGTTCCCCAATCCCTTTCCTAATCCTGGACCTCCCTATCCCAGTCCTTCCAACCCTTTCCCAATCTTACTACCAATCCCTTATTTTCACTTTCCCAGTTCATATTCAAATCCTTTCACTTCCTTTCCCAATTCCTTTCCTAAACGTTTTCCTCCCTTTCCCAATCTTACTGCCATTCCCTTCATTTTATTTCCCAGTTGCGTTACGTTAGGTTACGTTGAGGGGCCCGCAGAGGGCCGCTCTCGGGCGGCATGATATGCGGGGGGTTATGCTTTAGGACTAGTGATTGGGGACAGGATCAGGATTAGGGATGCAATGATCGGTGATCCTAGTTCTAAATGAATTGGGGGCTATTAACTACATGATATGGGAGGTGGTTCCACTCTTGGATGCTGCGGGGAAAAATTTATTGTATAAATATGTCCGTGCTTGCCTGATACTTGTGGTATTTTAGGTTCATATACTGATCCCTTCCCTTCCAAATCCTAATCCCCTTCCTAAAGCCTGGTTCATAAACGAGTCGAGTCGGTGCCCGAGTCCAACACGAGTGATGAAATTTTGCTATTCGGCAATGACTTGTCAATACTCTGCAACACTCGTGTAGACTCTTGTTACACTCGAGTATACTCTCCGTGTATTGGGGTGTGTCCTGGGTACTCGCCACGTGGCCCAAAAATGTCATACATGCATGAAATTTCTTGTCCCCGTCAAGAGTCCGAAGGACATACGTGTAGACTTGTGTTGACTCTTGTTGACTCTTTGTGACTCCTGTTGACTCCTGTTGAACTCTGCATAACTCTTCGTGACTCGTATTGACTCTTGTTACACTCTTGGTTGAATCAGACACCTGCACTCTTGGGAGCACTCATTGTGACTCTTGTTACACTCTTGTTGACTCTTGTTACACTCTTGTTGACTCTTGTTACACTCTTGTTGACTCGTGTTGTCTAGTACCGACTCTTTGTTTTCGTACCATGGAATTTGACCGTTATTTTTCAAATTTATGACACTCGTGTTGGGTTCGTGTTACACTCGTATTGACTCTCCGTTACTCGTACGGACTCTTGTATGAACACGTATTGACTCGTGTAACACTCGTGTTGACTCGGGATCAGTTACTACTCGTGTAGTAATCGGCCTCCAGCAACGCCAATAATCGACGAGCGTCACTCGTGTTGGACTCGGGCACCGACTTGTCTATGTGTGAACCAGGCTTAAACCTTTACTTCTCTTTCCCAGTCTTTCTTCCTAACCCTTCTTTACCATTCCCAGTTCATATTCTAATCCATTCCCTTTCCTTTCCTAACCCTCTTTCAAAACGTTTACCTCCCTTTCCCATACTTTCTCCCAAAGCCCATCCTTTCGCTCCCAGTCCCTCTCAAATCTCTTCCATTCCTTAAACAATCCCGTTTCTGATACATGTGCTCTCCATTCCCTATCCCTCAACACAACACGTAGCCTTTCTGTTGCTACACCCTTTCATGTATAATCCTTTGTAACCTTTGTAACAATGATCATTCTGGCGTGTAGATTTTATGCATGATTATCCCTTCCAAAAAGATGACATCGATATTTGCTTTTCAGAAACCTATACATGCATTCAATAAACTTATGACGGCCTTCTAAAAATATAAACAATCATATATATATACAGGGTGTGTATACATATATATATACAGTATATATATATATATATATATATATATATAAACAACGAGGACACTTATCTTCACTTTATTCTGGCTATTATTAGACGACTTAATTAAGTTCAGGAGCAATATGTGTGGGTCAAATGGTCAATTGAGATCAACTTTACTAATTTCATTACTACATTTTCTTTCTAGGCTGTACAAAATCGCCTAATATTAGCCAGAATACTCTGCTGAAATGCGTCATGCTCCTCAAAGGGACATCCTTCTAATTTTGGCAAATCCCTCACAAATATAGTATATCAAAATAGTCCGGGTATAGGTAAAATGCAAAATAATTGGTGTCATCTTTTTGAACAGATTAACCTTTTCAGGATTATGATGCGTTTTGGCAATTTGATCTGGCTATCATAAGACGATACTATTTAGAGTAGGAAGGGATTATGGATGTCAGAGGGTTGACTGGACCAGGCTTTACCCTTATAATCTCACAGATCCTTCCTAAAATGTATAAAATCGTCATAGGAAAACAAGAATAAATTGTCAAATCGCGGCATGATCCTTTCTGTGCCTCATCAACACTGAGGGCAACTCCAGCTGCCCTCCAAAACACCTTCTCCTACTATCATCACACTATACTACAAACACCTTACATACCTCACTATCTCTGCAAAAAATGATGAGATTACGACCAGCCTCGGAGTCCTCAGGGGTGGGGGGAGTGGGGGGGGGGGGGGGGGACCAGAAATACCCTCATCCGACTGTCCCCTGACAATGACTCCACAGAATGCTCTGGACCACTACCTTCTACTCTTACTATTAACTTCTGCAACATGCGTGGCCTCTCCTCTAACTTCCACTCTGAGGAACACCACCTCTCCTCTGCCAACCCTGATCTTCTCTTTCTCACCGAGACCTACTGTAGTTGTCTGGGATTACTGACAGCAAACCCTTCTCTGTATCTGTATCCTCAGTTTCGAGCCAAAGGTGGATGTTGCGTCCAAGTATGCAACAATCTTGCTATTTCTCGAGTTCCCAACTTAGATTCTTCTGAATTTCCAACTCTCTGGCTAAATCTTTCTTGTCACTCCCAAACTAATTATGTCTGCGCTGTTAATCTCTCCCCTAATTCTACTGACTATCCAAAATTCTTCGACTATCTAACTTCTAAAGTGGAACACATTCTATCCATCTCTCCTATCGCAGAAATCTCCATCTTAGGAGATTTCAATGTTCACCACCGCCAATGGCCCTCCTCTGTTTCCACTGACCAACCTGGTGACCAAGCCTTCATCTTTCCTATCATAAACGACCTAGATGAGTTAGTCCGGCATTCCAAATTCTTGACTTAATTCTAACCTCTAACCCTCCTGCTTATACTATAAATCTTTTCTCGCCTTTGGGCTCCTCCGACCATAAACTAATGTCTGTCACCTGTCCTACCTCTCCGGTACGGCCACCCGATTCTCTCAACCGGTGGCGCTTGAGGCACTTTGGCACTGCCGACTGGGACGCTCTTTGGCAGTACTTCTTTGATTTCCCTTGAAATGACTTTTGCTTCCTTGGCCGGGGACCCTCATAGAGTCCTGAACGCATTACTGATGTAATCCTCTTGGGCATGGAAGCATACATTCCATTATCTTTCTCTCAGTCTAATGCAAAGAAATCTGGGTTTACTCACGCATGTTCTACTGCTGTCCACAACAAGGAGGAAGCATTCCAACGGTACCGATGCCTTAAAAATCAAGAATCTCATTCTTCCTATGTTTCTGCCCGGAATCAAGCCAAATCTGTTCTTCGACTTACCAAGCACTCTTTCATCAATAATAAATGTACTGAACTATCCAACTCTAGCTCTTCCCAAGCTTTCTAGCATCTAGCCACAAACCTCTCCAACAATTATTCTTCCTCGTCTTTCCCTCCTATTTTCCACTCTGATGGCACAACTATCACTTCTTCCTCAGACAAAGCTGAACTCTTCGCTCAAACTTTTGCTAGAAACTCCACCTTGGATGATTCCGGTGCTATTCCTCCCTCTCCACCCCCCTCTCTCCTACTTATGCCTAGTATCCTAAACTTTTCTAAAGATGTAATTTCAACCCTCTCTGGGCTTAATTCTATGAAGGCGTGCGGTCCAAACGGTATTCCTCCTGTTGTACTCAAAAATTGTACTTCCGTGCTGACTCCCTGCCTAGGCAAACTCTTTCGTCTCTGTCTTCACTTCATGCTGGAAGTTTGCTTTCATTCAACCTGTTCCAAAGAAGGGTGACCCTCTCAACCCTTTAACTATCGTCCAATTGCTCTCATCTCTTGTATCTCTAATTTTTTTTAAACTATTCTTGCTTCCAAATTTCTTAAGCATTTCTCTTATCATAATCTGCTCTCATATCCCCAGTATAGCTTTCTTAAGGGTCGCTCTACTGGTGATCTTCTTTCATATCTTACTAACTCTTGGTCATCCTCCTTTCGGGACTTCGGTTAGACCTTTTCTAGATATCGAAGGCTTCAATAGAGTCTGGCACAAGTCTTTAATTTCTAAACTACCCTCCTTCGGTTTCTATCTCTCCATCTGTGCCTTTGTCTCTAATTTCCTTTGCGGCCGTTCCATAGCTGCGTTTGTGGACGGCCATCGCTCACTTCCTCATCCTATCAACTCCGGTGTTCCTCAGGGCTCTGTCCTATCTCCCATTCTCTTTCTAATTTTCTTAAATTATATTCTCTACTGTACCTCCAGTCCCATGCATTCATACGCAGACGACTCTACCTTACACTACACTATTAGTTTTCCAGAACGCCCTAGCCAGCAATCCCTCAAAAACAAACTTAATGAAGCCATAGAACACTTATCCGCTGATCTAACTACTATTTCCAATTGGGGCAGAGAAAACCTTGTTACCTTTAATGCTTCCAAACTCAATTTCTCCCTTGTACTACCCGTCCGGAGCTACCAGAGGACTTTCCCTTATATTTCAACTATACACAAATCAATCTTTCATCTTCTCTCAATATTCTTTGTGTTTCTTTTTCTTTTGCTCTCACTTGGAAGGACCATATTACCAGTCTTGCTAAGGCAGCCTCCCAGAAGCTGGGTGTGCTCAACCGCCTAAAGGGGTTATTTACGCCTGCACAGGTTCTTGCTCTGTACAGGGGCACAGTGTGTCCTTGTATTGAGTATTGTTCACATGTGTGGGGAGGATTCTCACACCACACTCCTAGACAAAGTTGAAAGGAAGGCCTTTTGTATCATTAACTCCCGTCCACTCACCAACTCTCTGCAATATCTCTCTCTCTCCGCTGCAATGTTGTATCTCTCTCGCTGTTCTATCGCTACCATAATATTCAGTGTTCCTCAGAGCTTGTCCAGTGTATACCACCTCCTCTACGTATGGCACGTGGTACCCGTCTTGCAACACAATCCCACCTGTTACGTCCTGGGATATATAAACACTGGGCTCTTTCTATTGGACTAGGTATGCGGCAACAAGCAACAACGGAAAACGCTAGATCCCACCCTTATCTATAAACCCAGGCAACAAACCACCCTAAACCGTCAAGAGTCCAGCCTGGACAACAAGGTATCCTATGACTCGGTTACAGGGTGCACGCACTATAGACTGCTGATAGTCAAGCAGGCTATATAAAAGATCACACAATTAAGTTGACTTAAAGCTTCAAGGGAAAGATAGATAACGGAATTAAATTGCAGAAACAATTTAATAACAAACTAGAAGAAAGTACATTTAACTTTACGTTAATTAATACAACTAATCACCCCTGCGTGAAAGAAGGTGAAAGCAAACAGTCCTCAAAACATCGTACAGGTAGACAAGATGCAGGTTTCTAAACTGCATGCGGCTACTGTATGATCTGATGCTTAGCAAAGAAAGTAAGTTACGGATTTAGAGAACTCTTAACTCATAAGCAGGAATAAATACTAGTGATAGGCCATACAGTGTATAATGGCATAGGTATAATTAAATAAAGGCAGCAACTCGCAACATAACCACATACAGGTGTGCTTCTCACTCTTAGTTAGGCAAGCCTGCTCGGACAGAGTCTCTAAGCCACACCCTGACTCACAATGCTCACAAAAACGGTAAACTGTGGCACAATAACAAGCATACAGAAATAATAAACCCCTAGCTGTTAATCTGCCAGGTGGCAGAGGTCTAGCCGGAAGGATATAGGCTTCGGATACCCGGGCTGAGCCACCTGCTCTAGCCTAGGGACGTTCTCAAGTCTGTGCGCCAAATTACTCTAATTGAAAGGGTGCTCTCTTGAGAGACTCAGATCCCAAAAATCTGACTCTCTCCTGGTGACCCTAAAACAAACGCAAGACGTGCTAGCGCAGTGTTGAGTGGACTAGGCAAGGGCCCTCACACAACACAACACTAGACACACAGGCACACAGACAAGAAAATGCCCCCAGACTCCCACGGGTATCCTAGTAAAGTCGTGCAGGTCCACAGGACTCGCACCAGCAGACTTTACTTAAAGGATCGCAAAAAGCCTCCCCTCCGGTCTAGCCCCTGCTCACCTGCCACAAGAACACACTAGCAAGCATGAAACCACCAAATATGAGACAACAAAAAAGCTTCCTAGGTCTCATTAACAATTATATCTCTGCATAAGGCCCAAAATCCTATCTAGTTATCTGAGAGCTCGTCGTTAATACAATGATAGATATAAGGTCTATCAAGGGGATGGGGTAATTAAATAGACTGGTGAAGTAGTGGAAAGAATGTATACAAAGTAAGAGAGAAAGTTTCTAAGTGGGGTTGAGAGGGATAGATAGATATCAAGGGGGTCCGAAGGGTACGACAGTGAGGTGAGCTCTGAGTCTTGAATCTGTCTGGACCCCACCCTAGGCATGCGAAATACATCCCATGCTTGGCAACACTCAACACCGTTGCCGGGTCAAAATCGTCTACCCCTTGCGTGAGTCGAAACTAAACCTAACGTTGCGATCAATTGGCAACAATCAGGCTCGTCCCAAGCTAGTCTCTCCGCGCCCGCGCGAAGCAACGTCCCCCAGCCGGTCTCTCTCTCCCGCTCGTCTCCTCCCACTCTCACTAGACTTACATCTTATATAATAATGAAACAATCAACTATCGAGAATAAAATATACTAAGATGCGTTGGTTAAGAATAAGGGCAGCTTCAAGCTGTGAAACAACATAAGAATATCCCAGACATTAGTTACATAGTCGTAGGATATATACTAAGGAAAAGCCGGGCGGCCGGCTGCCGCCAGCCGGTTTCTAAACGGCTGGGCAGCCGACCCTCGCGCATGCCCGCACGTGGCTACTATGCAGGAGCGTCACACACCCCTACTCTGTGCAACTCTTCAACCCAAGAGTGAAATGTTACTCTATCTTTCTTCTATTCAACAGCTGAGCTCTGGAAATCTCTCTCAGAATCAGTCTTTTCCTCTTCCTATGACTTAAATTGCTTCAAACTCCGTTTTTCCAGGCATTTGGGGGAGACACTGGCTACAGGCAGATCTGCCTTTTGCCTCCCTCACTCACATAAAAAACAAAAACAAATTTGCCTTCATGCATGGTGACGATTATCATTCTTACCCAGGGACTAAAGCGAGACCTATACCATCAACTTAATATGGTCAACATATTTCCAGCAACAATTCTGACATCCGTTGCACCGGTCTCGGAAACTAGATTGGAATATATTAATTTAGGTGACACAATGTTTACAAAAGTTAACCTCATAAGCTGCCAGACCAGTGTTGGCATTAACAGTTGAGGAAAAAATCGCTCGTGTGATACCAGCTGAAGAAATACAGCATACCTAGCACCAACATACAAGGAAGATATTCGTAACGTATACTATCTTAACCCTTTGAAGATTATTACGCATTTTGACAGGTTATTCTGGCTACCATTAGACGATTGCATACAGTTAGAAAGGATCTGTGGACATTATTAGGCTAAACACTATCTGAATTAGTCTAACCCTCTGACGTCCATATACCCTTCCTAATCTGAATACAGTAGTCTAATAATAACCAGAACACAGAAAAGAAATGTGTATTGGATCTCGAAAAGGTCAATATATTTAACTTTGCTCTGCTTTTACTACCTTCCTGTACTTTACTACACACTCAAATATTAGGTTCCTAACATTAAACAAATGCATTTCTCAAGTAATCAAACAATTGTCATGGTGGGATAATATACTAATACATACAATAAAACCGTAAGTGACTATAATTGACCGTAACCATAAACTGACCGTGACTATAAATTGACTGTAAGTTACTATAAATTGACCGTGACTATAAATTGATCGTAAGTGACTATAAATTGACCGTAAGTGACTATAAATTGACCGTAAGTGACTATAAGTTGACCTTAAGGGGAGATGGTTGTTTTTTCTGGCCCTCCTTCTTTCCTCACGTTTGCCCCTTTAGTTTATAAATTTTAAGACGTTCGGACTATTAGTTTGGCAATTTTAGGACTCTTCACCCCATTTATTTGTCAATATTAAGACCTTTCATTCAATTTAGGTGTCGGTTATTTCCTGGCGACCAATAGGGAGCCTTTAATTTAAGAGCGACCGGCCTTCGGCTGGGACGTTTTTCTAAAAAATAAATACACATTATGAATTTATCTTGAAGGGAGTTCTTGGGGATATTTCTTTGATCTTGATGGTGGTCTAGGGAAGTAGCTAAAATTATAATAAAACAATCAATAAATAAGTAAATAAATACGCCCATCTCCCCTTAAAGGGAGTCACCGTAAGTGACTACAGGTATTGCTTCAGAATCGTTCCCGCTGTTCAGCCAGGAATGCTATGGTGCCCGCAGCATTCCCCAGCGCCAGCATGAAGAACACGCCCATCAGGTGTTGTAGAGTTAGAACCACCTGCCCTTCTTCGTATTGCTGCGGAGAAGAAAAAGTAATTATAATAATAATAATAATGATGATGATGATGATAATAATAAATGTTTCAGCGACAGCACCACATATTATGAGCACCACCTAATATCGTTTGTATAAGCAATGCAGATCTTGTCAAATTGATCAGTAGACCATTTTATTAACCTGTAAATCTCAACAAGTTTCAGATATAGCATTGACAGAAATATTTGTTAACCTACTACCTATGCCTATTATCTCTAACAACATGATGTATTCAGTTTGTAGACAATGGTTTGACAAGCGGACAATATGTATAGTAATAAACTGTGTGTCTATGCCTAGGATCAAACTAGGGCTACTTAAATTAAAATTCCAGTTTTTACGCACTACGATTCCATCCTACAAAACCTGCGAACCCCCTATTATTATGTTCCTTCCAACAACCTGTGAACCCCCTATTATTATGTTCCTTCCAACAACCTGTGAACCCCCTATTATTATGTTCCTTCCAACAACCTGTGAACCCCCTATTATTATGTTCCTTCCAACAACCTGCGAACCCCCTATTATTATGTTCCTTCCAACAACCTGTGAACCCCCTATTATTATGTTCCTTCCCACAACCTGCGAACCCCCTATTATTATGTTCCTTCCAACAACCTGCGAACCCCCTATTATTATGTTCCTTCCAACAACCTGTGAACCCCCTATTATTATGTTCCTTCCAACAACCTGCGAACCCCCTATTATTATGTTCCTTCCAACAACCTGTGAACCCCCTATTATTATGTTCCTTCCAACAACCTGCGAACCCCCTATTATTATGTTCCTTCCAACAACCTGTGAACCCACTATTATTATGTTCCTTCCAACAACCTGCGAACCCCCTATTATTATGTTCCTTCCAACAACCTGCGAACCCCCTATTATTATGTTCCTTCCAACAACCTGCAAACCCCCTATTATTATGTTCCTTCCAACATCCTGCGAACCCCCTATTATTATGTTCCTTCCAACAACCTGCGAACCCCCTATTATTATGTTCCTTCCAACAACCAACTATAGTCCTAACATCGATTTATGAAATTTACAAACACATGTGGCAGTCCGTGGATTCGAACCCAGGATGCTCACACCGAAAATCAACACCTTATGCATCGCACCACGAAGACAGTGAAAGGATGGTGGACACTGCCTACGATTTATTATGCAACTTCGAATCCTGCATATCAATCTAAGCATGTACACACATCCCAACTGCAACTCACGTAGGCTATGCATATGTGAATGGAAAGAGAAATTAATGGGGCCTTAACCACTAGGGAATTCCTCTCGATAAATCACTCCTGAACCAATATAAATTATTATGTTCCTTCCAACAACCAACTATACTCCTAAAATCGATTTATGAAATTTACAAACACATGTGGCAGTCCGTGGATTCGAATCCAGGATGCTCACACTGAAAATCAACACCTTATGCATCGCACCACGAAGACAGTTAAACAAACAGACATATGATTATAACAGACATATGATTGCGATTCGGGGGATTGGACCCCCTTCTCCCTCATGTTTATTCCCCTTAGTTTGGAGATTTTACGACATCTGCCCCATTAGTTGGCAAGTTTAAAACCTCTCGTGCCACTTAGGTATCGATTTCTATCTTGGCGAGCGATACCGAGCCTGCAATTTTGATAGAATCGGACTTCGGCCTAGCCATTTTTATACTGAAAAAGGGAAATTTATCTCGAACGGGGGTCTTGGGGATAATTTTCTTAAGTTTGATGGAGGTCTAGGGAGGACAATAGACAAATTATATATAAATAAATAAATAAAAATCCCCGTTAAAGAAACAGCCACCCCCTTACATCGGCGATAGCAATGGTCTGATGTCCCTTCTTCCGCCTCTCCTCCCGCACGTGCAGCTTAATAACGTCATCCATCCAATAGGAGATGAGTCCCGCCTCCATCAGTCGCTGCCGGTTACTGTGGAAGTGTTTGAGGAAGGGAGCGCCTGGCCTGGGAGAAACAAGGAGGTGTTATATAATTATGCCCGGTAATAGTCGTGGGGAGGGGGGGGGAGGGGGGGGGTTATATTTATAGCATTTGTGTTATTCTGTATATAATGAAATGAATGGTATTTTTTATTTTATTTTTATTTATTTTTTCTATATTCCAACTACTCCCTCTTGGGCATAGGCTGATAGCCTTTACACTCAACCGCTGAACACGGTGAGGCCCGTGAGGTCTTGCTCATGCGGAAATGAGTGTGATGTCAAAGTGCAGCCTAGCCGATGCCCCTAACCTTTGCATTTACTGTATATGCTAAGCATTTAGGCAAATATAGTTTATTCCTGTTCCGTTTACCTTACCCCCTTCTAATTCAATTAATTCTCCCCAAAATGATAAATATAATTAAAATAGTATATTTGCAATTTTCAAACCAAAATGTGATCATAAAGAGTATCAGCCCACCTTACGCAGAAGGAATTGCCGAAGTAGAGATCATACTTATTGGTGCCGATGTGGATGGGGCTGTAACCTGTGGCATCAGTGTACTTGGTGGCCACCAGAGTTCTCAGGGAATAGTAGCTGTAGAAGAACGCAAACTCACCCCCTAAGACGTTCTCCATTCCTTCGTTGATTTTCATTCCCTGCAAAGGTAATAGTGAATGGTATATTATCCATTATATGTGACATAGATTAGATGATTGGATTAGGACCTACATTAAGTATTGGCTGTAACAGAAAGCAAACTCATCAACGAAGACGTATTCCAACCATTGAGTTCTAAACATAAATGTGTGTCCCTTATCTCAGTGCATCCGCCTCCACTCCCAGGTGTCTCTCCAGGTCGGTACTCGGTCCATCTCGAACAGTTGCCAAATGTTTGCGCAACTAACCTTAGCCATAAGTCACAGGATCTTCCCGAATTTTCCTCTTCTTGTGATTATCACCCACCAAAACAACTGCATGAACAGGATCAACTTCAAGGAGATGAGCCACTTGCCAATATAGGCAAAGCTTATTCTAATGTTCTTTGCACCCAATATTCCTCAAGTCAGTTTCAGAGAGTATCCCAAAGCTTGATATGTAGTCATACCAACAGTGGCCCATGATCCTGCAAAGACACTTGATACCAAAGGAGTTGATTTGTTTCTCCATATAAGAGTTGAGTGTCCATATCTCAAAGCCATTTATTGTACATTATCAAGCCAGAGAGCACCTGTATATTAAATATCCACAAACTGGTCCCTATGCAAATTTACATCGACATATACTCTTGTTGAGAGACTTCATAACCCCATATGCTGGGCCGAGGCAATGAACAACGTCGTGGCCTGACCCAGCACTGTTATAAATGTCACTGCTTTGATAATTAATGTATCCAAGATCTCTATGTTCTTGCTACATGCACGTACAGACAGTACTACATTTTTCCAATGTGCATGAAGGAGACAAAGGTCAAGATGCCTGCAACAAGTGTTTGCCCCCCCCCCCCCAGCCCCCCAGGTTGAAAGAGTGATACAGAGCAAGCATCAAGGTACAGTACGTTATAGGTTATTTAGGTATGTTGGAAAGAAGTGTGGTGTGCTAGTTAAGTGAAGTGTAATGAATAGGTGGAGGAGATATTTGTGAGAGTTAGCTGGATTACTTTTTGTGTAGGTGAGGCACAGATAGAACCGGTGGGGAAAGCCAGGTAAATGAAACAGGAGTTCCAATAACTCCTTATCATATGCCTATGTGACCCCCCCCACCCCCCCACCCCCCGAGTTACTGTGCTGCTCGATTGGTACCAACAATCTCCTCCAACAAGCCTACAAGTCAAAATCCAATAAATCTTTCAACCCAGGGGCTCCGACTCCTCATGTAGTGTCTCAAGAGTAAATGTGAGAATCTCCAGTGACTCCACTAGGATCATTGTATCATCTGCAAAGTCAAGGTCTGTGATCTTGAAATTGGGATCGCACCTGGACTACATAAATGTGAGTCCCAGCTTCTATTCACAACACCACCACCTTACATTACCTAAGCATCCATAGATATTTTTGCACTTAGACCTAGGGCTAAATTCATCTAAAAGTATTACTTTTTCTATCTGTTGATATTGGATTGCGTCATTTATGAAATGCAAGCATAGTCAGTAGAGAGTCGGCTGCTGATCAAAGGGTTGGCGGATGGAGCCTGCACTGTTATTGGTAGATGTCAAGCCCGGGAAACTTTACCTAGCGATACGTGACAAACGCCTAATGTTAATGGCCACCCTTTATCGGGAATCACGGTGTCTGACAAAAAAGAAAACACAAAAAAACAAACTTTTGAATGAGCTCAACAAGCATCTGTGCCTCCTTTCAAGTCATGTATTGAGGCTGGTTAATACATAGCCGAGTCGGTGCCCGAGTCTAACACGAGTCACACTCGTCGATTATCGCCGTTGCTGGAGGCCGAGTAGGCTGCGAGTAGCAATTGATCCCGAGTCAAGAAGAGTGTAACACGAGTTAACACAAATTAATACGAGTCAACACGTGTTCATGCAAGAGTCTGTACGAGTAACTGAGAGTCAACATGAGTGTAACACGAACCCAAGACGAGCGTCAAAAATTTGAAAAATAACGGTCAAATTCCAGGGTACGAAAACAAAGAGTAGGTACAAGTCACGACGAGTGTAACACGGATCAACACGAGTGTAACACGGGTCAACACAAGTGCAACACGAGTGTCAATATTAACAATCCTCGTACATGATTATTTATTTTCTATATATATTTCAGCGATAATATTCATTACTATGATTTTATTTATATTTTTCTCATATATTTGGGTAATGTTCACCAGAGAAATTGAGATAATTATTTTGTTCTGTCTATTTAATACATCTATCTCCCTTATACATATATATAACTATGTCTTATTTGGTCTTTTTTTAATCTATGAATCATTTCTAATAGGATGGAATTGAAAACAATATTACCCTTCTAACACACAAATAATAACATGAAAAAGAGTCAATAAAAATGTCTCCTTTGTCTTTTCAGAACCAATTAAGTCAGTCTGTCTGTCTCATAATAGTTCTGTTTATCTGTTTATTGCTCACTTCCCCCTCTGCAACTCTCTTTCTATCTATCTATCTCTCTAATGCATCTACCTAACTCCCTTATACATTAACATAACTATGTCTTATTAGGACTTTTTGTAATCTTTGAATAATTTCTAATGCTATTGAAAAATATAATATCCTTCTAGCACATAGATAAACTATAAATAAGATAGTCTACAAAATATTTCAACCCTCCTGTGCTCCAACCCTTCAACCCTTTCTTGCTGTGCGAGGCGCCCAGCTTCGGAGACAGAAGATTTACGTTTGGTAGAGTTTTTTTTTTTTTTTTCCCACTGTATACACAAAATGATGGGAAAATATTGTAACATGTTTTTAATTGACATTTGTGTCGTTTTTGCTGATTATGAGTTGGTGGAGAAAAAAACATCTTTAATTCCATCATATCGGAAATGATTCACAGATTATATAGCGTCCAAATAACATACACTTTTAAGTATGTTCAATAGTTTTGCATTATCAATAGGGTGTAGCACAAGGCTTATCAACATCATCACAGTAACGGGGTCGGGGTTGAGGCCAGGACGGGGAGGGGAGGGAGTAGGCCTACAGCGGGGATATATATATATATATTTTTTTTTTCATGTGAAATTTATCATATTAATGACAAATACGACCCTTATTATGTTTTCAGGGACAGTACAGCGCATAGTATTATGTTCTTATATCCATAACAGTATTATAATAATTTTCAGCATATTTCCCTTACATGTTCTACCATGAACTATGTCCTTCAAATTGCTTAATCATCATAATTATTTTATCTATTCTTTCAAAAAGTATTTAATTCATATTACTTATTTGTTTCTCTGTTAACAAGTCATTTCAAACTTGAGTAAAGTAAAATTGTAAATTAAACATAATATTTTATATGAATAAAGTAACTATAAATATTAATTGGATGCAAAACAACACCTGGAGTCACATCCATTTGATTTTGACATACAAAATACAACGTCGAAATGATGACGAAAAGCGACGAATCACCAAAGAGTGTTACACGGGTTTACACGAGTCAACACGAGTTAACACGAGTAACGAAGAGTTATTCAGAGTCAAACACGAGTGAACACGTATGTACATGAGTCTACACGTATTTAGGCCACACTCGTGGGTACTCGCCACGGGGCCCAAAAATGTCATGCATGCATGACATTTTTGGACCCCGTGGCGAGTACCCACGAGTGTGTCGAGTAAACAAAGAGTATACACGAGTGTAGCACGAGTCTACACGAGTGTTGAGGAGTATCGACAAATCATTGCCGAATAGCAAAATTTCATCACTCGTGTTGGACTCGTGCACCGACTCGGCTATGTGTGAACCAGCCTTTACATGACTAAAGCACAGTGTCCACATCTTGTCAACTCCTTGGATGTAAAACCAGATTGATTAGGTTTATGGCCATTTAGAAGATAACCCCAAAATTAGCATCAATAAACTATGAGCTAAACCCTTGCCTGACACACTAATCAATACAACATTACAATAGCTGTTGTATTTATGTTGTCCCGTTTCCTTACATACCTGCATTTCCGTGTACACTTGTCTCTTGACCGGGTCCTGACTGTTTTTAATGGTGACCATAAGCATCCCCTTCAGCCAGACCGTAGCCCACGACCACCCATCCTTGGCCACCAGGTCTTCCATGTTGTTAACCACTGGTGCCTTGCCCGGGACCGCCAGATGAGAGACGAGCAAGGAGCGGTAGAAGGACGTAATGAACACACAAGCCACTAGCCACCACCCCACCAGCATCTGGGGAGAGAAAACACGATATATAAAAGCCATTTGTAAATTTGGCATTGTTCTTCACCTTTCCCTAAGCATACAAGCCGCCAATCAACACTCCACTAGCATCAAAGGAAAGAGAAGAGATTCTAAGGCCAATTATTGATTTTGGATTGTTCTTCATAATTTCCTGAACATTCAAACAGCTAGCCACCATCCAATCAGGATCTGAATAGAGAGATGTAAATGGCTGGGATTCTGCATTGTTCTTCTCCTTTTCCTCTCGATAATCGGCAGGTGGGAGACGAACAGGGAGCAGTAGAAGGAAGTAATGCAGACGTAAGACGCCAGCCACCACCCCACCAGCATCTGAGAAGCACTGTAATGGAAGTTCAGTATTTAGAGAGAGTGATGATTGTAATTTTATACAGAGGAGAGGGTTCCCCATCTCCTTCACGAAATGTATGAAGTTGTCTAAACAACAAAATAGGTTGGAATTCTTGTTTACAGATGTGTTAAAAGTCCTTCACGAAATGAATGAAGTTGAATAATACATAACAAAAAATTAACCTAGGTTAGAATTCTTGCTTACAGATGTAGTAAAAGTTAATATATTGAATATCATGAATACTTAAGAAAAAACTGTTTAAGTTTTGGGTGAAAGCTGCCATTCAATGTTAACCAGGTAACAAAGAAAGGTGTTCGCCATCTATCATTCGTATATGAATTATGTTGTGAACACACATACAGAGAGAGAGTGTGAGAGTCAGTGTGTGTGTGTGTGTGTGTGTGTGTGTGTGTGTGTGTGTGTTTTTGTGTTTGTGTGTCTATAGTGGCGTGCAGGGTCCATTACCTGTCCAGTTATATTTGTGGGCGGATTTTTGGTTGGATCCTCTACCAGAAGACCCAAGCTGTAGAATATGGCTGATATCAGGTCGAGATTTATCCCCCCCAGAGCCTGCGACCAAATTCTTTGGAGGAGCCAGGCAACCACGCCCCACAACACCACACACGCTCCAACCAACAACCAAATCTCCCCTGTTAATAATATTAATAATACAAATACTACTACTACTACTACTACTACTACTACTACTACTACTACTAATAATAATAATAATAATAATAATAATAATAATAATATTAATAATAATAATAATAATAACAATAATAATAATGATGTTGATGATGATGATGATGATGATGATAATGATGATGCAAATGATGTTGGTAATAAATAAATAAATCAATGAAAAATAACAAAAAATATAACAAATCTTTGTGGTGACTAGATAACTCATCATGTAGACCATTTCAAACAGTAGCTCCCACCCAATGCTAACTCAGCCATTGTTATTGGTTTAGGTTTACGTTAGGTAAAGGTTTCAGTTGGCAATGACTTTCTTTGCCCTGGTTGAGTTGGCCTTCACTGAGGTACTCTTGTTAGCATGGTATATTGGTTGAGTTGACTTAAACACTTGTATTATATACCGTAGAGTTAGTAATAGCTTTACTTTATTTTGGATTATGGTAGACTGAATTATGTTTTACGAATATCATTTTTGTAAAATGTTCTGTGTGTAGTTTCGATTATCTTTGTGTTATTCATTATTATGCTTTTTATGATGATTATCAAAATTTGTTCAATATTCAGGTTAGATAGCTTCTATTTGGCTGTTTCCTCTCATATCTGAAAGTAGCAGTGCCTTGGTTGAACTATTGGCTACATATGATTAATCATTATAGAAATATGGGTTTCAAGCATATTACTACTTGTTCATTGTTGTTCCTGAGTCCAGCCAAGGAACAGCCCAGTAACAAGTAAGCCACCTGCCACCCTCTTGCAGCTTCAGGAAGAACACAATCCAAGATCTTCGCAGATATCCTCATCCCCACGGACAGGTAGCCAACACCAGCAGAACCAGCAGTGATAAAATAGTTATAGAGCATCAATGTAGATTGTTCTGTATCAAGGACCAAGCTCCAAAATGAAGGAAGCCAATTCAACCAGAAGACATGGGACACTATTTCTACGACTGGAGCGAAAATTGACCACCATATTATTTAACCCCACAAAAATGATTACCTAAGTTTCCATAAACGAAATAAACAGAAACAGATAGCGATCTTTCTGAAACTGAAGGAGATTTATTCCCTTACTTTAGAACCACACTTAAGTGCCTCCCTAACCTTATATTAAACACAAAATAATTCATGTAAGTTATAATTTGTGATAAAGTGCTAGACATAATTCAATTTCAGAAAGATCGCTATGTGTTTCTCCTTATTTCGTTCATGAAGGTTTTGGGCAGTACTTATGTTAGGTTTTATCTCTTACAAGCTGCTGACGTATATTTATGTCCTATAACAAAACAAGTACCAGACGCTTCCAGGTTCTCAGCTGCAGGACCTCAGTGGACAGAGACGGCAATAATAAGCCTGATAAAGTGGCCGTTCGCAGGGGAAAGAAGGAGGAAAGTCTTGGTCGATATTCCCAAGGTCAGAAAGGGAGGAATGAATGACTGAAGACTTTAATGGAGAGTGTTCAAACAAATGTTTTCATTGGAATCCGTTAGAATTTGATCTTGGCTAGGGATATGGCGTTAGGGCGACGTATATTGAGCAAAATTAGTGGGAATATAGCCACCAGGGCGTATTCTTACCTACCGCACCGAAAGGATTTAAATATTGGGGTTAGTCCTTTATCACACATTAGCTCTTACATATTGTATCTTCGTGTTGGTAGCACCCTTTCCGCGTGTTTTATAATACAGGGGTTAGTACTCGATTGGATCCCTACTACGTGTCAGAAGGGAATCATATACTGCATGTCTTCACCAGCAAGCCTACCATTGTGTCCTGTTTGCCCATGGCACATGGTAGAAGTCAGTCAATTGTCCAGCTTGTTAATTGGAATTTGTACCACTGCATTTAAGATTGGGGGAAGGTACTTATGAGAGACAGGAAAATATATAGCCGGAGTACTTAGATCTTTAAAACTATACTCTGTTTCTTTTCAACTGGCGGTAAATTGCAAAGTTCCCATCAAGATTGCTCAGTTATTATGATGATTTTGTTATTAAATATGGTGCTAATAATATAAACTTGGTCTTACTATAATGCAGAGATATAGTAGTTTCAAATTTTCCCATTAAGTATAGATAAATTAGCTGCTAAGGAATTCAAATTATCGTCAGATGAAATGAAACAGAGTATAAGTATTCGCATGGAGGAGGACCAAACGAGAGAAGGAAAGTAATGCTAAGTGAATCCAGCCATTCTCCAAAGTTTTAGTCTTCCAATCCACAGCATTGCTGGATCAACAAGACATGATGTTTCCCGCAAGCTAAGGCTAGCCAGAAGGTTCATATAAAGCACCCTGTGTACCGAACATAGACTGTATTTAATAGTCACCATGTGCAAAAACACTTACACCTGAAAGGCCTGATGAGTGACAGGTATTCAGGGAGGGGCCGAGGCTTGAGTGAGAGGGCGACCACAGACTCTCCAATGTGTGCCCCGGCGTACTCGACAACAGAGGCCCGGCCAGGAGTCATGGTCAGGTCAAGGCAAATGTCAGCACCCTCCCGCATCAGGGTCCCCACTATGCCATTCCAGATGCCCCTTTCCACCTCACTTCCCCATTTACGGTCTACAGGTTCACGGACTTCGTAGCTGGAGAGACATATTTGATAGATAAATCAATTTGATCCAGATAAATGCATACATAAATTAGAAGTATTCAGATAGAAGATTAGAATGGCTCTCCTGAAGGTCATAGCCAGGTCGAGGCAGAGATTTGTATTATTTCGATACTTGTACTTCGCTTCCCCTCTCAAGATCTATGGTTCGTGGACCGCGTTGTTGAGAAAAGAGAAGCAGTGGTTAATATTTTGTATAGGATCAAGTTTTCGGGCAATAAAGTGTAAAAAATACCATTTCATATACCCAAATCGACATTACTCTCCGACTTATGGTCTGTGGTTCAGTGGCCTCGTACCTGAAGAATATACAATTACATGAGTACAATGTTAATAATGCTGATCGATAGATACACAGATGAAGATAGAAAAACATTACCAACACATTCATTCAACATTTACAGACACATAATTACTGGCACCCACACACACAGATAGTTCAGACACTGCACTCAAACGCCAAGACGAACAAACAAGTTATGATTATAAAGTACAATTTGTATAAAACTGAGTTATGGCAAGAAATGAGATGATCTTCGTTCCGACGGCATCCTTGTATAAAACCAAAGGCACAGATTCATCGTTCACAGGGTCCCTTTTGCTATAGGGGAAGATGTTGTTCTTTACAATGCAGAACTTGTGTAGCTTCAATTATCTTCACCATATATACTGTATATATAAGGTAACTATCTTGACGCATACATACATGGACACATTCAGTATACAGATTGACACATACATACACAGATGAACAGGGGCAAAACAGACACTACAACACAGTCATATAATTTCTTTATCAACTCACGTGAAGTTGAGAGTCCTGGCCAAAAGACTTATGATCCTCGTTCCAACAGCATCCTTGTGAATGACCAATGTCCCAGGTTCATCGCTCACAGGGTCTCCGTTGGTGTAGGGGAAGATATTGTTCTCTACGATGCGGAACTTGTGTAGGTTGTAGTTTTCCTCCCTCTCTATAAATTAAGGGGAGATGGGCCGTTTTTGTTGGTCTAATAGTGCATATATTCCTGTATTTCTTAGTTTCCTCGCTAGACCTCCATCGAGCTTAGAAAAAACACCCCCTAGACCCCCTTTCAAGACATCTTTTTAAATTTGTCTGCAGTAAAGTGTCCTTGCCGAAGGCCTGTTTCACTTGAAATGTCAGGCTCGCTGTCGCTCGCCAGGAAAGAATCAACACCAAAATGGCACGAAAAGTCTTAAAATTGATACAGAAAAAGGGCAACAGGTGTTACAATCACCAAACTAATGGGCCAAATGTCTTATAATCTCAAAACAAATGGGGCTTCACACGAGGGAGAAAGGGGACCAGAAAATCGACCCATACCCATCTCCCCTTATCTGGGTTAGTGTTGGTTTACGATGCAGCCATAAGGATGTTGCTAATGACACGTTGGTATCAGAGTTTCGATTTACACTACATGTTATTATATAATTGTCATACATATACTGTAAATTGTATATCCACAATTTAATCTGACCGTGTATTACAATTGACTGCCATAATCAAATCCTCATCATGAACTATTTAAAAATCAGCGAATTGACTCCAACATTGATTGTTTGCATTGATTCAACATTGATTCAGGTAACTGTTTAAGATACTTGAATGACGCTACCTTTCCGCATACATTTTAGCAGCAAATGATATCAAAGACTGGAATCCACCATTGCGTGTTTTTTAAAGGATTTTTTATATGTACTTTTGTTTTAATTGTATCTATTAAATATAATAAATATTGATTAATTAAACCCTTCAAGATTATGAACACAAGGATTCACGATAAAGTAGTTCTTACCCATATGATTCCTAGAGGTATTTTTAAAGTTGCATAATATCGACTAATAATAACCATAATAAAGTGGCCAGATAGCTTCTAATATTCTGATAGAGTGATAGTGTGACTATAGTGTATTCAAGCGGACCTGGCAGAAATTGGTAAAGCTGCCTTTCTCTAAAAAATTGTCTAGCCACTATTAAATAAAAGCAGCGTCACACGAGCAGTTTAGAAAGACAGTATTGGAAGGATAGAAAGGGCAGTTTAGAAAGGCAGCATATGAAGGATAGAAAGGGCAGTTTAGAAAGGCAGTATTGGAAGGATAGAAAGGGCAGTTTAGAAAGGCAGTATTGGAAGGATAGAAAGGGCAGTTTAGAAAGGCAGCATATGAAGGATAGAAAGGGCAGTTTAGAAATGCAGTATTGGAAGGATAGAAAGGGCAGTATAGAAAGGCAGCATATGAAGGATAGAAAGGGCAGTTTAGAAAGGCAGCATATGAAGGATAGAAAGTGCAGTTTAGAAAGGCAGTATTGGAAGGATAGAAAGGGCAGTTTAGAAAGGCAGCATATGAAGGATAGAAAGGGCAGTTTAGACAGGCAGTATTGGAAGGATAGAAAGGGCAGTTTAGAAAGGCAGTATTGAAAGGATAGAAAGGGCAGTTTAGAAAGGCAGCATATGAAGGATAGAAAGGAAGCGTTACCATTTGTGTCAGGTTATCTCGAATACACTTTAGTCACACTTTACTCTATCAGTTTTTGAGGACCTCCTTTGTCCACTTTATTCTGGGTATTCTGATGTTATGCAATATAGAAAAGATCTCTAGAGATCAAAGGGGTAAAATACATCTCAATTAACTCTTTAGCTCCCACAAGTTCTTCCTAAACTGAATCAAATCGTCTAATGAAATATGTTAGCTTGAATACACTTTACCTCTGAAAAGCGCGGGGTGTGCCTGAATAACAGGAGCAACTCTAGTCCACCTGCCCAGCTCCTCCACCCCAGCCTCACCTGCAGCACAATACTCGCACCGCCGCCACACGGTCGTCACACCTGCAGAATACCACAGCTTGTAATATAGTTAGCCCTTTCAAGATCCTATTACGCATTTCTGTACTGTTTTCTGGTCATTATTAGATGATTGTATTAAGATTTGGAAGGGTATGTGAAAGTCAGAGGGTTAATTGAGTTATCTTCACCCTTGTAATTCTCACAGGCTGTCTGGCATTATTGATATAAAGATTGCTTCATTTGATACTGAGGATATGGCTTCGTCTGAGACTGGCTCCATCGAGACAATCCCATTGCTTTGTTTACTAATGGTAAATGGGAATCACCTACATCGACCGCCACGCACATGTAACCAGCTGCCCTGCCGTCTATCATTGCTTTCCGAGAGAGTAGTCCAGTAAACAAACTAATAACATACATAACAAAGCCATTCCAACTGCGTTCTCACTTTAAAACACCCCTTCTATGATATCAACACTTTCCCAGCCGTATGGTCCTAGTGTACTGTCTGATGGTGCAATGGGATTCGAAATGAAAGAGTAACCTTATACCACTTGGACCTCCCAAGACCACCCATATGGGATATAAAGGACGAAAAGTGTTTGCTTCCCCAAATCCCTCTTCTCCATTCAAGGTATGGAATAGGAATAGTTCCATCTTAACTTTTTTTTAAACTTGGTGTCTCACGACTGAATGGCTATCAAAAAATATTCAAATAATATATCCAACTACACAAAATTAGCTGTTTCAGTGTCAGTTTTTTACTTATTATATCCAACAAATTTCAAATAAGTTTGTTAATATGCTCCATTCTAGTACCTCTGTCTTTGGCAAATGTAGTGTTGTGTTTAGAAGTGAAGTTGCTTGTGTTCTGTATAGCAATGTATTGGATGTACAGATAAAAACAACTAATTCGAAATTAGCTTTATAATGTATACCACAAAATTAGGATTAAGAACTCAATGCCCATACCTCTATCCTTTTCCAGTGTAGCGTTTTGGTTGGAGGCGATGTAGAGGGCGTCTTTGGTATTCCGTAGGGATGGGTGTAGTAGTAGGCCTTCCACACCCACCCGTCCGCCCACACCCACCACCCGTGTCCTGGGCTGGGTCCATAGTGCTGCCCATTCTGCCACTCTAGGGGAAGACAGTATTAGCCCACTCAGCATTAATCCTTTTTGTACCAGCGAGGTCTTGTTTATTTGATTTCAGCAACATTTAGACGATTTTATGAAGCTTATGTAGGATATATGATAGCAAAAAGGATTAATTGAGATGTATGTAGCCTTGCAATGGGTAGATATCCTTTATAAACTGAATAAAATCGTCTAATAGTTGTCAGAAAAGGACGTCACCGGTACAGAAGGGGTTAAAGAAAGCTTCTACATGCACGTGTCACAATGCTATGAACTATTGGCATGAATATTTTTATCTATCTTATCTCAATTGATTTGGGGCTCACATACACTCTTTCCCTATTCGGCAAAATGAAGGCTTGAGATAATTGCACCTACAGAATGCTCACATGATACAGAGAAAAACATCTTGATAAAATTAAGAAGGAAAGCTATTAATTAGGATCATTAACCCATAAAGTTCAGGTCACATATGAAGATGTTCGTGTAATATGTTAAGATGTTCTGTATTTCCCGGGGTAAACAAGGCTCCAGGTTGACATGTGGGGGTACCTAGCAGTTGCTAAGATTAATACAACACGACCAGGGTAATGGCTCAGACGGCAAGCTTTCATTCAGTCACCGACGAATGATTGGAGTGAGCATATGTGTTGAAAACAAACAATAACTCGGTCCTGGGCTATCGTGCAAAAGTACCTCCACTTCCTCTCATCACTGTTAGGGAGATTTTGGTGTCTCTGTACAGGTCAGAACACATACTTTCGTCCACACATTTTGTCTTCTTCCTTAACCTTTTTTTCACAGAGCATGAACGAGTTGAAAAATGCGAAAACTGGGAAAGTATCCACTCATGGGGTACTTGAAAACATGTAGGCTAAAAACACCTCAAATTCCTCTCATTACAATCAAGGCCACAGACCAGATGAGAACGAAATTTTGCTGTCTCCACACAGGCCAGAAGATTTACTTTCTCCCACATATTACTTTACTTCCTTAACCTTATGTTTAACGGAGCTAGAATGAGTTGAAAACGCGAGAAATCATGAACGTGCCCACTCAGGGGGCCATGGAAATTACAAGCTGCCCATTGTTTAAGGGTTAACTTAGGTCAATTTAGGCTAAGATGTACTCAGTTGCTTAAGGTCACGATAGGATTCACTAATAATCACAATATAGTCACTTGTCCAACTTGAGTGAGTATTTATTTATATATATATATATATATATATATATATTTATATATATATATATATATATATATATATATATATATATATATATATATATATATATACTGTATATATATATATATATATATATATATATATATATATATATATATATATATATATATATATATATATATATATATATATATATATATATGTATACCGTATATATATATATAATTGTTTTTGTTTTTCTTAATCTCTTATCAGTGTGTTTGGCGAATTCTCTTTGTCAGCCTCTCTATCTTGTATCCTACAACTGAAATTCCTTCAAGCACCATTCCCTTTGTACAGTTAGATATCACTTTTCTCTATTTATGGGAGACCCTAAATGCCCCCACACCCACCCGACCCTCCCCTGACGACCCCTCAAAATTGTCTGGACCTCGGCCTGTTACTCTTACTATTAACTTTTGCAACATTTGCAGCCTTTCCTCTAATCTTCCCTCTGTTGAACACCATTTCTCCTCCTACAAACCTGATATTCTGTTCCTCACTGAAACTCAGGGGTCTGAAAGAACTGCCAGCAGCCCCTTCTCTGTATCCTCCTATTTTCTCTATCCTAGTTTCAAAGCCAAAGGCGGATGGTGTGCATACATGCACAACAAACTCACTTGCTCTCGTATTCCCGATTTCGACTCCTCTGAATTCTCATCTTTATGGCTCAGACTATCCTGTCATTCTCATACTAAATATTTCTGTGTTGTATATCTCTCCCCTAACTCTACCAACTTTCCCAAATTCTTCGACTTTTTATTCGACTAGTCTACCCTCTCTGGGCTTAATACTAAGAAGGCGTACAGTCCGGATGGTGTTCCTCCTGTTGTACTAAAAAACTGTGCTTCCGTGCTGATTCCCTGCCAAGGCAAACTCTTTCGTCTCGGTCTCTCCTCTAATGACTTCCCTTCTTCCTGGAAGTTTGCTTTCATTCAACATGTCCCAAAGAAGGGTGACCACTCTCAAACCTCCAACTATTGTCCAATTGCTCTCATTTCTTGTATCTCTAAAGTTTTTGAAAATATTCTTACTTCCAAATTTCTTAGGCATTTCTCTTCTTATAATCCACTCTCAGATCGCCACTATGGGTTCCTTAAGCGTCACTCTACTGGTGATTTTCTTTCATATCTTACTAAGTCTTGGTCATCCTTCTTTCTGGTCTTCAGTGAGATATTTTCTATTGCGCTAGACATGTCAAAGGCCTTCGGTAGAGTCTGGCACAAATCTCTAATTTCTAAACTACCCTCCTTCGGTTTCTATCCCTCCATCTTTGCCTTTGTCTCAAGTTTCCTTTCCGGCCATTCCATAGCTGTGGTTGTGGACGACCACCGTTCACTTCCTCATCCTATCAACTCTGGTGTAGCTCAGGGATCTGTCCTATCACCTATTCTCTTTGTAATGTTCATAAACGATCTTCTCAGCTGTACCTCCACTCCTATCCATTCATATGCAGACGACTCTACCTTACACTATCAAATTAGTTTCCCAGAACGCCCTAGCAAGTAAACCCTAAAAAAAAAAAAAAAAAAATGAAGCCATGTAACACTTATCTTCTGATCTAACTATTATTTCCAATTGGGGCAGAGAAAACCTATTTGCCTTTAATGCTTTCAAAACCTAATTTCTCCATCGATCTACTGTGACGCTTCTGCATAGTAACCACGTTCGGGCATGCGCGCGCGTCGGCTGCCCAGCCGTTTAGAAACCGGCTGGTGGTAGCCGGCCGGCAGGCTTTCCCTTAGTATATATCCTACGACAATGTAACTAATGTCTGGGATATTCTTATGTTGTTTCACAGCTTGAAGCTGCCCTTATTCTTAACCAACGCATCTTAGTATATTTTATTCTCGATAGATATAAGATGTAAGTCTAGTGAGAGCGGGAAGAGACGAGCGGGAGAGAGAGACCGGCTTGGGACGTTGCTTCGCGCGGAGAGACCAGCTTGGGACGAGCCTGAAGCGCTGCCACATGTATTTGATTGCAACGTTAGGCTTAGTTTCGACTCATGCACGGGGTAGAGGATTTTGACCAGGCAACTGTGTTGAGTGTTACCAAGCCTGGGATGTATTCTGCATGCCTAGGGGGGGGGGGTCCAGACAGATTCAAGACTTAGAGCTCACCTCATTGTCGTACCCTTCGGACACTCTTGATATCTATCCCTCTCAACCCCACTTAGAAACGTTCTCTCTTACTTTGTATACCTTCTTTCCACTACTTCACCAATCTATTTAATTATCCCATCCCCTTGATAGACCTTATATCTATTATTGTATTAACGACGAGCTCTCAGATAACTAGATTGGATTTTGGGCCTTATGCAGGGATGTAATTGTTAATGAGACCTAGGAAGCTTTTTTGTTGTCTCATATTTGGTGGTTTCATGCTTGCTAGTGTGTTCTTGTGTCAGGTTAGCAGGGGCTAGACCGGAGGGGAGGCTTTTTGCGATCCTTTAAGTAAAGTCTGCTGGTGTGAGTCCCGTGGACCCGCACGACTTTACTAGGATACCCGTGGGAGTCTGGGGGCATTTTCTTGTCTGTGTCCCTGTGTGTCTAGCGTTGTGTTGTGTGAGGGCCATTGCCTAGTTCACTCAGCACTGCGCTAGCACGTCTTGCTTTTGTTTTAGGGTCGCCAGGAGAGAGTCAGATACTTGCGATCTGAGTCTCTCAAGAGAGCACCCTTTCAATTAGAGTAATTTGGCGCACAGACCTGGGAACGTCCCTAGGCTAGAGCAGGTGGCTCAGCCCGGGTATCCGAAGCCTATATCCTTCCGGCTAGACCTCTGCCACCTGGCAGATTAACAGCTAGGGGTTTATTATCTCTGTATGCTTGTTATTGTGCCACAGTTTACCGTTTTGTGAGCATTGTGAGTCAGGGTGTGGCTTAGAGACTCTGTCCGAGCAGGCTTGCCTGACTAAGAGTGAGAAGCACACCTGTATGTGGTTATGTTGCGAGTTGCTGCCTTTATTTAATTATACCTATGCCATTATACACTGTATGTCCAATCACTAGTATTTATTCCTGCTTATGAGTTTAGAGTTCTCTAAATCCGTAGCGTACTTTCTTTGCTAAGCATCAGATCCTACAGTAGCCGCATGCAGTTTAGAAACCCGCATCTTGTCTACCTGTACGATGTTTTGAGGACTGCTTGCTTTCACCTTCTTTCACGCAGGGGTGATTAGTTGTATTAATTAACGTAACGTTAAATGTACTTTCTTCTAGTTTGTTATTAAATTGTTTCTGCAATTTAATTCAGTTATCTATCTTTTCCTTGAAGCTTTAAGTCAACTTAATTGTGTGATCTTTTATATAGCCTGCTTGTCTATCAGCAGTCTATAGTGTGTGCACCCTGTAACCGAGTCATAGGATACCTCGTTGTCCAGGCAGGACTCTTGACGGTTTAGGGTGGTTTGTTGCCTGGGTTTATAGATAAGGGTTGGATCTAGCGTTTTCCATTGTTGCTTGTTGCCGCATACCTAGTCCAATAGAAAGAGCCCAGTGTTTATATATCCCAGGACGTAACACTACCCGTTGTGAACTCCCAGAGTTCAATCCCTTATACTTCAACAATACAAAAATCAACCCTTCATCTTCTTTCAGTATTCTCGGTGTCTCTTTTGCTTCTGTTCTCTCTTGGAAGGACCATATTACCAGTCTTGCTAAGGCGGCCTCCCAGAAGCTGGGTGTGCTCAACTGCCTCAAGGGGTTCTTTACCCGTGCAGAGCTTCTTGCTCTGTACAGGGGCACTGTGCGTCCTTGTATTGAGTATTATTCACATGTGTGGGGAGGATCCTCTCATGCAGCACTTCTAGACAAAATAGAAAGGAAAGCCTTTTGTATCATTAACTCCCGTCCACTCACCAACTCTCTGAAATCTCTCTCTCTTCGCTGCAATGTTGCATTTCTCTCGCTATTCTATCGCTACTACAATAATCAGTGTTCCTCAGAGCTCTCTCAGTGTATACCACCTCCTCTACGTAGGGTACGTAGTACCCGTCTTGCAACACAATCCCACCCCTACTCTGTACAACTCTCCAACACAAGAGTGAAATGATACTCCCAATCTTTCTTCTATTCAACAGCTGAGCTCTGGAACTCTCTCCCTGAATCCATCTTTCCCTCGTCCTATGACTTAAATTGTTTCAAACTCTGTGTGTCCAGACATTTTGGATCGAACATTCCTTGATTTTGGCCTTGTCACTCTTTTAACTCTGGGTGAGGCACTCATCACAAACAGCTTTGCCCTATGTTTCCCTCACCCACATAGAACAAAATAAATTGCCTGCTGATTCCTTATGCATAACAAAAATAAAAAGGTTATCCGAGAACAGACAGGTGTTGAGCCTCCATATCATGAATTTAGTATTCGATTGTAAGCCTCCTTCCTTTGTAACAATAGATATTACATAATAATGTTTTGTATAAGTATCTTACTTGCCAGCCGTCTGAATATCCTGGTCGGTAAAATCCACGACCAGTACCCGGCAAGTTGCTTTCCCCTCCTGCCAGAGGTTGGACAACTTCCTCTTCTCCGGGTAGGTGAGGGGGTAGCTGGTGTTGGGGGCGGGGGGCAGCATCTCCCCGTCCACCACCACCCCTGCAACATCACCATCCTCTGTGCTCAGTCTGTAACATAAAAAATGGTGTTATATCATCTAGGGTATAGATGGAATCCGGTGACCATGGTAACAAAACAGCTGCCTGCGCACAACAATTAATACCATGGCCTGTACAAAAATATATTGCCAACATTAAACAATACAATTATATTAGGAGTTATGAAAATTACCCAATACCAGGCTTGCTTGGTGAATTTTCACTCGAATACCTTGATCAAGATAAACTAGGATAGTTACAAATAATAGAAACTACTGCCACCAGACTGGAGAGCTAAGCCACGCCCCCTCATGGCTCAACCTGGGACACATCCTTAGCCTCCACCTCAGCTGGTTGCTGCCAACACTTGCACTTGAGACTTTTTTCTTGTTTTGTCCTATATTCCAACTACTCTCTCTCGGGCATAAGCTGAGAGCCTGTGCATTCAACCGTTATGTACTGTGAAGCCTGTGAGGTCTCGTTCCAGTCTAGGGGGTGAGACATGTGAAGCACTTTTAGCTACAACCTGCCCCTGCTCTCTTGCCTTCGCAGGATGCATGGGGTTTAGTTGATCACTCACGGCTCAAACCAGCCTCATCTCAGAAGCTGCCTCACTCCAGTACTTCACTGTCTCATCTCCTAGACTCGGACCCTCACTCTCAGAACGCCACCTATTGAGCAATGAACTCACTAGGCATTGCACCCCAATAGCACATTTTTTAATATGGGAATATTCATACAGTGCTATTTAATCAGGGAACAATGAGGGTGTTTAATTGGCATTACGGTGGGCTTTGTGGTAATGCACTGATACGAGGTACAGCACAAATTCCATCCCAATAATATCTCCCCATTGACATATCAGGATTTGAACCCGGGTCCATTGGATTACCAGTCCAATGGCAAGACCACTCAAACTTCTGGGTAGGGTCATGAAGATTCGTGGCTTAGCTGCCTAGTTGACTGGACGTGCATCCTGGGCTGACTGCAGCAATTGTGCCTGCTATGGTTGTTTTCATTGACAATACATGCCACCAAGACTACTATTTTATACATGTTAATGGAAATAATCAAATAGAGAATCACCAACGAAGTGTCATTAAACCCTTAACAACTTTACCTTGTACAGTACAACAACCAAAGGAAGAAGAAATGTGCTTTAAAATTACCGGTACTGTTTATATATCCAAACAAAATACATATTATACTAACCAATGGGAAGTATGTCCACTCTATTTCACACAAAAAAAGAACCAATCCAAAAAATGCTTGGCAAAATAACCCCCCTTTCTACTCACGAGATTAAAGAGGAGAATATCAGCGAGTGTCTTCTAACCGAGGCAAATACCAGGTGACATTTGGACAGGTGGCTCCGTATCACCTGGGCAGCGATCCCCACCAGAGACTCTTGGCTGTTGGTTCCCTGTGTTGCTTGAAGTCCTCCATCGCAAGCATGAGAGGATATGACTATCACCAGCAGCCAGAGGGGAAGATTGGGATTCATAATTCTGGACACAAAAATGAATATTTTGCAATATAGTGAGTTATATCACACGAGGACCTACTGGTTAGTTTACGGGAAAGGGTATATTTATTGGTCGATATATGTAGATATTAAATATTGGTTTAGTTTCCTCCCTAGCCCTCCATCAAACTTTAAAAAAAAAAAAATCAAAGATCCACCTTAAAAATTCCAGCGGAAGGCCGGTTCCTCCTTAATTACAGGTTCGCGATCATGTTACACAGTCGCTACCAGATTTATTGTTCTTTATGTATTATTGTTTTAATTTATTCGCCTTTCAGTAAAAGCTCCAACAATCTGTGAGCCGATGTAGCTGAAGGAGTGTTTATTTCTGATTGTAAATACAATTATAAGTGTGTGTGTGTGTGTGTAAGTGTAAGATCGTAAATAATAACAGCATGTTTAATTCAATTCCCCATTTAATAAGTAGTTTTCAATGACCGTCATTCGCAAATATCGTTTACTTATTATGATGTTATTTGTTTGGTTATAAAGCGTAGGTAACAATTGCATAATATTATCTATTAATAATATTCATAAAAGGAAAACATTGTAAAGAGAGGAAAGTATAGCGAACATTTATTTTGTATATTGATTCAAAAGATGTATTCTCTCTCTCTCTCTCTCTCTCTCTCTCTCTCCCTCTCTCTCTACCCAACGTCAAAACAAACTATAAGTCATGGTATTCGGGTGCTGTAATTATTATGTATACATTTAGCGTCACCTCCTATAGTCTATTCGCTGTAAGTAGGCGAGAAATCATGACCTCTATCCTCTGTAACTCAAAACAAGTTAAAGCAAATTGCCTGTAAATCTGCACATCTTTTTCTTGACTGACTCTTCCCAAATGGTAGACATTTTTAGCTCGATTACTCTAGTCGTGTTTGAGTTACAGAGGTTAGAAGTCATGATTTTTCGCCTACTTACAACGAATAGACTATAGAATCCTAAGCTCATAATGGTGTCAGTTTGTAAATGAAGTACTGTAGATGATAGAGAAGGGACATACTGTAGAGAGAGAGAGAGAGAGAGAGAGAGAGAGAGAGAGAGAGAGAGAGAGAGAGAGCCATCATCTTGTATTTATTATATTTCATCCCGTATTTATTAGATATGTTGATGTGGTTAGTGGCGATTGTGGGCCATTGCCTTTTTCTCTAATATTGATATAAGCATTTTTGTTAACCCCTTCAGTACCTTGGCGTCTTTTGGATTAAACGAAATTGTTCAGCTTAGAAAGAACCTGTGGGATTCATAAGGTAAATTGATATATATTTTTTCACCATTTATTCCTCCTTCGTAGATTGGGTAAAATAATCTATTGTTAGCTAGAATAATATGAAGATGGCACCATCTAATCGAAGAGGGTGATACTTATATTGTTGGTATTAGTTTGTGCGCCTGATATATTGTTTGCAATGGACAATATTAATATAGAAATATAGCCTATATTGTTCTATATTATAACATATATTTATGGTAGTAAGAATTAAGAGGCCTATGTCTTAATATATTGTCTCCATGTAGCTTCTCCATGTAACCTATTTTATTATTATTTCTTTCAGCTTGACAACGACTTTTTTACAGCTTATGCAGGATCTTGGCTGCCTGAACTAATTCAGCTGCTTGGAATAAATTTACTTGTCAAACTAATTCAATAACGCAGACAACATATATTTTTAACTATCAGACAAATTTTAAAGATCGTATAAACTCCTATCACCTCTATAACTGGACAAACCTCTTATCTTACCCTATTTCACTCACTAGGCCCAATTCTCACGCTCTGCCCAATTGTCGGGTTTGTCACATTTTTCCGGCTTACCTCAATTCGACCGATTATCTTGATCAGATTACGCTCCCCAATTTCACCATTATTCCCAAATCAAGAACATGTCCAAATTTGACCGCTCGCCTCAACTTAAGGGAGTACAAAAGAAATCAAGCAACAATAGAGGCATTGATCCTTATGATGCTGCTTTATCTAACCTACTAGTCAATGTGAAAAAAATAATAAATGTTAGGAGGCTATTCACTTGTAAATGCAGCTATTTGGGGGTTAAGGGCAAAATATTTATAAAGCCGGTTTTTTTTAACAAATGAGCAGTACAACATTCAATAACATTTCTAGGCAGTCAATTCCATAAATTAGCTATTCGATTGCAAAAGAAATTATTTGCCTTATGTGAATGAAAATGTTTTAAGGGGGAGGTACTTGTTTTTTCTGGACCCCCTTTTCCTTCATACGTAGCCCTATTAGTTTTGAGATTTTAAGACATTCGCCCCATTAGTTTGTCGATTTTAAGACCTTTCGTCCTATTTCTTTATCAATATCAAGACCTTTCGTGCCATTTAGGTGTCGATTATTTCCTGGTGAGCGATACCAAGCCTGTAATTATGGAAGAACCAGGCCAGCCAGGACAATTTGTTATCGAAAAAAGTACAAATTTATCTCGAATAGGGATATTGAGGATAATGTATTAAGGGGCTAGGGAGAAAAGTAAAGCAAAAATATAACATAAACAAAACTAAAAAATTAACCCTACCCCTATAACAGCTCACCTCAATTGACCACTTAACCCAATTCAACAGTTCCCCCTATTCATCAACTTAGCCAATGTTGACAGTTCAGCCCAAATACTCGATTAACAGAATTAGCCCATTCTAACCATATCCCCTTTCACTATAAATATATCATATCAATTAAATTGGTCTGCCCATTATGCTCATTATGCTCATTATGCCCATTATGCTCATTCGCCCCAATTTTGTTTTGTCTATGCCATTTGTCCCATTCGCCCCACTATGACCAATTGCACTAATTTTACTGTCGACGTTATAATTATACAGTATATCTCAATTTATCTGTTCACCTCCTTTAGACCTCTTTTCCCAATATGACCAGATCACCAACATTTCCTGTTTGCTCTAATTTGCCTACTTTTTTTTCTATATTCCAACTACTCCCTCTCGGGCATAGGCTGAGAGCCTTTACACTACACCGCTGAACACGGTGAGGCCCGTGAGGTCTTGTTCCAGTCTAGAGAGTGAGACATGCGAAGCACCCCGGCTCGGAGCAACTCCATCTCTGAAGCTGCTTCGCCTCTGCGCTTCACCGTCTCATCCCCCACACTCGGACCCTCACTCTCAGAACGCCACCTATTGAGCAATAACTCACTAGGCATTGCCCCCCTGTAACATATTTTGAATATGGGAATATTCATACAATGCTATTTAATCAGGGAACAATGAGGGTATTTTTTTGGCATTTCGGTGTGCTGTGGTAATGCACTGAAACTAGGTACAGCACAAATTCCATCCCAATAATATCTTCCCATTGACATATTGGGATTCGAACCCGGGTCCATTGGATTACCAGTCCAGTGGCAAGACCACTCTGCCACACCTCCCCTTGACCATAATAGCTTGTTCGCTCCAGTTCGACTGTATGACTCAATCAGATTACAGTACCCTCCCGCAACGAATGGATAGAGCACACTGATCTGACTATGGGTGGCAAGCTGAGAAACTCCTGGAAGCATCTGGCAACAAAAGGGGCGGGTTAATCCAACCAACTGACTAACTCAGCCAGTAATACCAATATATACAGGTATGTTACCCGTAGTTTGATTTTTTTTTATATAGGAAGTAAGGATACATCGCAGGTAGGTGACCTTCTTCATTTCTCTTTCCTTGTTGTATCTACTCGGTCCCATTTAACCTACTATTTTATGACATATATTCCCATCCAGATGTCGATTTTTCCTGGCGAGCGATAGCGAACCAGCATTTTAAGGAGAAATCTGGCTTTGCCGGAGAGAGTAGGATGAATAGGACCAAATGGATACAACCCAGAGAGAGAAACAAAGCAGGTCACCTCCTTAATTATTAACTCTTTTACTGTGGATGACGTATAAATACATCTTATGTAAAAAGGCTCATACTGTGGACGACGTATCCATAAGTATTGGTATTACCGGCTGAGTTGGTAGCACCAAGCCGCTTTGGTGGTTGCCAGATGCTTCCATAACTTTCTAACTTTTCCGCCCATACAAATATCAGTCTGCTCCAAACATCGGCTATGAGAGTGTCTGTATCCAAGCAAGGTGTTTTAGAACCTGAAATTCAAGGAAAACAAATCCACTTTTACATGTACTTGTGACAGCTATATATCAGGTACGAATGTGAGGCCATTACTCATACTGTCTTCTAAGCACAAAACTTGTTATAATAACAATTATTTTTTTCATTGAGCTATAGTGAGCATATAATTACAGAAGAGAGAAAGAAAGATATAATACATCTGCTACGGGGCCGGCTTCTAAAGTTCTGCTCATTATTGTAAAAGCCATGAGGGCTGTGAATACTGTAAAACTAGTAAATATTTATACAGAGAACTCAACCTGATCTTTTCATCAGAACTCATTCGTTTGAATTCAGTCAAGGCTATGGATATGGCGCGAGGCCGACGTATGCTTGGCGAAAATTGTGGAAAAGGCCATTCCTGGCTTGTAAAGCCATCCATAAGATAACTGTAAGGAAGGTTCTATAGGTAACGCCAACGAACTTGACAAAAATCTTGACCCCTTAACTTCTCATAACTCAAAATGAATGTAAGCAATCGAGCTGACATTTTTATCATTTGGGAAGAGCCCACCAGGATATAGGTGTGGATATTTACAGCCAGTTTTCTCTAGGACGTTTTTAGTTATGAGCAGTTAAGGGGTCAAGATTATTGTCACGTTCGTCTGCGCTACCTATAGTAATGATGATCTAGCAGGTAATGCTTACTGTTGTTCTTTTTATAAATCAATAATTTCCATTAGCCTAATAACTATTTATTAGACACAAGTGTTGTTGGGCTTCTGCCGATACAACTAAGAGAACTATGATAAAGTATCTTATACACTCGCTTTCTCTTTACATTTACACTTTTATCATTTAATATACATAAATAAATACCAATAACAGGATATTAAAGGTAAACTAACATTTCGAAACATTCTAGATATTTCATATTTCTTGATTCAGTTACTTTTTAAGTAACAGTTCATATTATATAGTAGATAAAATAGTTCTTGTGAAACACGACATTTCTTACCATGCAATACACGTGATTAATACCGAATACAAGCAACACATTATGTAGAGTGAGGGAACCACAAAACAAACACTCTGAATCTTAAGATATATATTTTTTTTGCAACATGATACATGTTATTAAGTTACATTTATTTGTTTTATTGTAAACATGTGTAATATATATATTGTTTCTTCAATCTCAAATTGTATCGATAAAATTTGTATGGTTGTTGTTGTTGTTGTTCCCCAAGCTGCCTGGCCGAACAGCCCCAAGGCCTCGAGCAAAGCCATGGCCATAACCGAGCGCCGCCACAGAACCCTCCCTGCTTACCACAATAAAGCCTGGGTGACCGAAGCCATTCCATGGCGGGGAGCTGAGGAGGGTGCGGAAACGTCAGGGAAACCAAAGCCCCACCCAGGGCCCTGTGCCCCTCAGCAATTATGAAGAGAAAGTTGAGGGGCAAAGGAAAAATGTTGCGCTTTGGCTTCCAATCTTGATAGATTGGGAGGTCAATCCACGGAAGAGACGCCGTCACTTGAGATCTAGAGAATATATAAGTAAAAGGAACAGTCAGAGTAAGCTATGGGTATGGCAGAGATCGCTCAGTTCTCACTCTGATAGACCAGCCCATCACCACATGACTAGAACCCAATCCTCTCAGCATCAGCTAGGAAAGGCCCTAGAAAGCCGCCTTTGGCGAGGGGATAGCTGCCTATTTCAACCCCTTTCAGAGTTGGGCACCCGCCCAATATTGATTTATCAAGCTAGAATATCTTTACGTAATTGACATTGAATAGTATGTGTACATTATTACTTAATATATAATGAAATATATGATTTTAATGCAAAGAAAAAATCCTTCGATCAAAATTGGCCATTGTAATCACTAGAGGCTAGATATTTTATAACAAATTAATTGAAACAGTATATTTATGCTCATCATATATACATTTTGAGACTAGAACATTATCATATCAAGTTTGAACAATAGTGTAGCTTCCATAGAATCAAAATTGCTGTTCATATGTATTTTTGTTTACTATATTCCAACTATTCCGTCTCGGGCATAGGCTGAGAGCCTGTACATCCAACCGCTCAACATGGTGAAGCCCTTGAAGTCTTGTTCCAATCTAAGAAGTGAGACATCTGAAGCACTTAGAGCTCCACTCACGGCTTGAAGCAGCCCCATCTCTGAAGCTGCTTCATATTTGCGCTTCACTGGCCTCACCCCCTAAACTCGGACCCCCACTCTCAGAACGCCACCTATTGAGCAATTAACTAACTAGGCATAGCCTCCCTGTAACATATTTTGAATATGGGAATATTCACACAGTGCTATTTAATCATGGAACAATAAGGATATTTATTCGACGTTTTGGTGGGCTTTGTGGTAAAGCACTAATACTAGGTACAGCACAAATTCCATCCCAATAATGTCTTCCCATTGATACATCAGGATTCGAACCAGGGACCATTGGATTACCAGTCCAGTGGCAAGACCCCTCCACTCCTAATATATGATATTTGGATAGAATATATCTAATATTGCTGAAAGAATAAATACGTAGGGTAGAATTACATGTAAATACCATACATTAAAATAATATGAGAATCGGTAAAATACGCTTAACCAAATACTTGATTTTTGTTTCACAACAGTAAGGCAGAATAAATACATTGTATATTATGATATGAACAGCAGTCATACGGCTTATCATTATCTACTTTATTGACCTCTTCTGTACGGGCGACGTCTTTTAAAATATATTCTAGCTATATTCAGTATAGACGATTTTTGGCCAGTTTAAGAAGGATCTGTGGTAGTAAAAATTGTCAAGAAAGATAGCTCGATGCTTGTTAATTGCTGGAGGTCCTTTTTAAACTAAATACAATCGTCTACTAGTAGCCAGAGAATAGAATGGGTTAACAAGCTCTTAAAGCATGTGTTTTTAGGTAAAAGAAGTGCAAAGAAAGGTGTCCATATGCTTGAACAGACTAATTGAGATTGGAAAATTGGTGGCCACATGTGTCTTTTAATTCATTGTAGGTTAGGGTATACAGTAGATAGCACTAATACGTCTTAGCATATCTATTGTAAGGGGAGAGTGGTTACTTTTTGGTCTATTTATTTTGTTTATTTTATAGTAACCTCGCTCGACCTCCATCAAACTTTAAATACATACCCCTTAGATCCCCTTCAAGATTATTTTTTTTTTGGTTGAAAAATGTTCCGGCCGAAAGCCAGTTCTTCCAAGAATAACAGTCTCGCTATCGCTCGCCAGGATAGAACCGACATAAACATTGCACGAAGTCTTTATATTGCCTAAGAAATGGGATGAAAGGTCTTAAAGTCGCTAAACTAATGGAATGGACGTCTTTTAATCTAAAGAATAATTGGACTAAAGATGAGGGAGAAAAAGCAACTACCTCCCCCTTTAAACCTTGTGGATCGAGTTAGAATGAGAACAAGAAGTGTTTTATCTGCTTGGCCTGTTTATGGGAGCCTGACAATCATCTGTGTCTTATAGATCAATGCTGGTTATGGTATGGATAATAGTTATACGGCTTATCATATCTACTGTAATAGCGAGCTCTTAAAGCATGTGCCTCGAGGTAGAAGAACAGCATGGAGAAGTGCCCAATCTGTCTGGCTAGTTCACGAGAGAGTGGAGAGTTGGTGGTCTCCTGTGTCTTCTTCGTCTGAGTATCAGGGTTGCTTTCTGAACTGTTTCCATCGTCCGTCTCGGTGTTCGGCTGCGTGACCCATCGGCGAACGGTGGTGGTGCTAGAGCCTGTCTGTTCTGCTATTTCCCGCAGTGAGAACCCCATGTCGCGGAGGATCATGAACCTGGTACGATCGAATACGGTTGTCCGCTTAAATGTGCGCTTGCGTTCCATGTCTTCGCGTGTCTACAGAGATAAGTACAGAATTGTAGAGTATATATAATTTGTTTGAAAAAGGATTTGTTGATTTTCATAATAAAGAAGGAAGGATTTGAATATATCTATTATGAACAATATTGTTCCTCCAAATAGCTCTTTACGAATTTGTCCTATAAAAATACCAAGGAATGTGAACAACAATACTTAACTAAAAGGCCATGTTTAAATTTCTTATATTTATATAGTATTTTGTGTTGTGAAATTTGATAGATAAGAATGTGTTGTCAAGTGCATGCATTGACTGCATAGACTCCAGTGCACTTTTGCCCACATAGTTCTGTTCCTCGTCGTGTTCTTATTTATGAAAGGAAAATTAGTGTGAATTAATTGAGTGTGGTTTCTATTAATTATCGGTTAACTAGTCATATGAATCAACCACTACACTTGTTATTCAATCATGTGCATTACAGTATAATGTCCATGTATAAGATCACGGAGAGGAACAGAACTTATGAGGGGAACTATACATATGAAAATGTCAATCTTTATTCAATGCTGTTTGTATGTGTAAATACACTACCGGATTTTACTTTATTATTTGTGTTTATTTGTTGCATTAATATGATATTTAGCGTGTATAATGCTGGCGAAACACATAAATATGATATTTAGCGTGTATAATGCTGGCGAAACACATAATAAGAATGTCCTGGCCCTTTAAGGTCAAATGGCGCGCGGAATTCCCAACAAATTAGCCAGTATCACCCGAGCTGAGCATCGGCCAATAGTGGCAACTGTGGGTTTTTGCTCACTTCGCCCAATTGTTAGTGATAACGGGAGTTTTTGTTTCCTTCTTTTTAGATCACCAAGGACATGTGTTGGGCTTGGTGGCATGGATGGCGTTCTGTGAACTCCGCTGGCACTCAGTGCACACACCGGAGGCACCCCGTTTTTTTTTTTTTTTTTTTTTTTTTTTCTAAAAGAATACAGATATCGAAATTTTAGATGGTATATATATGTATATATATAGATATATATATATATAGATATATATATATATATATATATAAAGATAGAGAGAGAGATAGAGAGAGAGAGAGAGAGAGAGAGAGAGAGAGAGAGAGAGAGAGAGAGAGAGAGAGACGTGATTATACTGTATATATATCCAGCTCCCCAAGGCATGACAACATAGTTATTTGATAACATATATAATAACTAGGGCTAGTATTCGAACCTATGCAGGCAGGTCAGTCACCAATACCACTACGGAGGTTAAAAGGAGTAATCTGATATTTTTATCTGTGTTGCTCCCCAACCTCAACACAACTGGGGGACTGAGTCTATTAATCGACGTCTGGCTCCCTTAAGCATGACCAGGTGTCAATCCCCCACTCGAGTTCAAGTTGGGAAGGGACACAGGTAGAAGTACCAGATCCTGATGTCTGTAATATTAATTTTCTAATCCGTTTTGACAGACTTAATACCTCCACTAGTACCCACGACGCTAGCTTACATTATACTTTTGGTTATCATTAAATGAGATTTTGCTGTTTTGGAAGAATCTAATGCAAGCAATGCAATCAATAAGTTCTTAGTAACCAAACAAATAAATGCCTTTCGATAGTAAAACAAGAAAAAAGTATATATACTGTATAAACAGTATATAAATATATATATATATATATATATATATACATATATATATATATATATATATATATATATATATATATATATATATATAATATATATATATATATATATATATATATATATATATATATATATATATATTTATATATATACACTGTATAATATATCATGTTATATTGACAAGGTAAACAAGAGGTATGGTAGGGCTGGGTTCCTAGACAAATACTCTCATTATTATAACTGTACCATATTCGTACCCAGTCATTATGGGGATATTTTTAATTAAGTTATATTTTCTGGACCCCCGTTTCCCTTATTTCTAGCCCCATTATTGTTTTTAGATTGTAAGACGTTCGCCCCTTTAGTAATGCGATTTCAAGACTTTTCGGCCCATTTATGTCAATGTTAAAACCTTTCGTCCCATTTAGAAGTCGATTTTTTCCTGGCGAGCGATAGCGAGCCTTTACTTTAGGAGACTCTGGCCATTGACTGTGATTTTTTTTTAGATAAAACAAAAAATATATATATACATTTATGTTGAATATGTTTTGAGAACAAACTAAAAATCTCCCCTTAAGTACACTGCTTGGTATAACTGCTATGAGAGAGACTGGTACATAATTATAGTGTATTTCCGTACAATTACGAAAATAATAGTCTATTTTTTAAAGCTGAACATTAATGGTCCCTATCTTAATTACTCTGATAATTATTACAATGTTTGTATAGCCAATTATGTTGATAATGTTGTAAACTACTCTATAATATCGTGAAGAGACTTAGTAGTGTCTGAAATATTCATTAATTATCGAAAAATCAGTTGCTATAGGACTAAACACTTCCGCCAAAATAATAATAAAATAAATCAATAATTAAATAAATAGAGCATAGCATATTATATTGACTGGCTCGGAATACGACCCAACTATAATCATTACCACTGACAATGATCTGGTTTGTGTAGGATTACGAGTCATAGAACTATACCCTGTTCCGAGTAAGTAGTCCAAAACTCGTTAGGATTAACCTCCATGACGCACAAACGACTGGAGCAATCGAACTAATATTTCTACCATTTGGGAAGGGTCAGCCAGGGAATAGGTATTAAAATTGACAGGCCATTTGTTCTGGACCTTTTTAAATTTACAGAGGTTAGTGTTCACGATGACTGGACTACCTATTTGGAACAAGATATAGTATTTGTTACTTAAGGCGGTGTCACACGAGCGATTTTTCCGTCAGTTTTTACTGGCATTGTAAATCTGGCAGCTTCAAAATTTAAGTACCATACTCATGAAACTCGCCAACATAATTTAACTTCTATCTAGTTTCCGATTTCAATGTGAAAAAGCCTCAAACTAGTACAGGAAAAAACTTGCTCATCGAAAATGTCTTCAAAATTCGCTCGTCTGACGCCATTTTTTAACACATTCTCTTCCATTTACGGTGGTGTCACACTAGCACATTATGAAAACGAAGCAATAAGATAATGCATAGATATAGAAGTTTAAATTTGTTCCATTAGTTAACAACAAGTCAGCTTCAGTCGCATGTGTTGGCAGGCTCCACCCATACTTCACTTCTCGAAGAAGTAGAGTCAAAAACATTTCGCCTTATCAACTCAATAATTCCTCTAACTAGTTCCCTACAATCTCTTTCTACACGCCGATATGCTGCATCTCTTTCACTCTTCTATCTCTATTACAACAATCAGTGTTCTGCAGAGCTCTCTCAGTGAATACCCCCTCCCTTGCTGCGAGTGCGAGGCACCCGCCTTTCTATACAGTCCAACCCCTATTCTGTCCAGCTCTCCAACCCAAGAATTGGGAAATTTTCTCAGTTTTTCTTTTACTCAACAAGTGAACTCTGGAACTCTTTCCCTAAAACAAACGTTCCTTCGTCCTATGTCTTGAACTGCTTTTACACTTAATGTGCTCAGGAATTTTTACCCCAACGTCCCTTGAATTTGGTTCTGTAATTTTTTGGGCTTTGGGGGAGACACTCGTCAGAGGCAACCTGCCTTTTGTCTCCTTCACACACAGAGACAACAAATAATACACAAACCATAAAGGATTCAATTTGCCAGTAACTGAAATGTAACCGACTATAGCAAAGGTCAACTACAAATACAAGAAGCCTATCAAGGGAAAATCATAGTAACTTATAATTACACAGTTTTTGAGCAAGGTTATATGGGAAAGTGTGATGGAGTGGTTTTGTTACTGATATGGTTAACTATGTCCCGAGCTTAAACTACGATGTGTCATAGGAAGATATCATTGAAATAGGGTTTGTGTTCTTATGTTCAGTACTTTATCACGAAACCCAACGACACACCGTAAACTCACCCTTGCTGTTTCAAGTAAACTAGTATTATCTGAGTACTTCCACATTCAAACTATTCAGTGAGAGAAAGACAGTATCTATTGGAAAGTGGTATAAGAGTATATAAGTCTGAGATGACAAGTCCGTATTGATGTGGGTGTGGGAAGCCGAACAACCACCAAGCTAACTGATAGACAACCAAGACGCCTCTAGTTTTGGAGGTCAGACTGGCATCGAGCGGTTGCAACACTTCATCTAGACTAAGCCTTCCAGATTGCGTTGTGTCCAGCGATCGTATCTACAGTACAGCCACTAAAAAAACTCATGTATGAAAGAGAATGAAACATAATAGACCAATGTATTCGACATTGTTGATTTTGACTATACACCGATAGTAAGATGTAGGAATACAGGCGAGTCCTTACCTCAGCAACTGGAACCTAGAGAGTGAGTGAGGGAGGCTGTGTGTCCACTGAGCCGATCAGGGTGAGGGGTGGCAGTTATATACTAGTCTCACCCTAACTGCAGCTCTTATACATCATCAATATTATAGGAGGTGGAGATACACCTAGAGAGTGGATGATTACGCTTCTACCATGCACACACACACACACACACACACACACACACACACACACACATATATATATATATATATATATATATATATACTGTGGGTATGCATGATTGCGTGTGAAATAAAACAAAATAGGTATGCATTTGCATTCAATTATAAGTAGATAGGTTAGAAGATCTATAGATGGTTATCCACGATAGACAAAATTAATATGTCAAATATTCATAGAGTAAACTGTATATGTATTAACTAATCAGTATTATTGATTTTAATTTGAACACAGATATTTATTATGTTCTTAGAGTTATTCTGTTCAGGCGAAATAATGACTTATGTCTACATATGGAAAATATAGTAATACTGGTTATGATACATATGTAATTACGTGGGAACTAAAATGTGCTTATTATAATACAGTATCAATGTTAAGTTTTGTGGTGGTAAAGCTTCGCTGCGGGTCTGCCTACGGAAATCGGCGCCTCTCTAGGGGATCTGGGACCTGGAAATATTTTGCTGGGGACCCCAAATGGGCCTGGGTCTCTGGGTAAATTTTATCCTAGGCGACCTAGATGTGTGTATAATGTTGTGCTTTGTTTTTCTGATGTGTTGTGATGTCCCTGTTTGGGCTGTCTCGAGTCCCCCCCCCCCCAAAAAAAAAAATACGAAAAAAGGGGAAGGTGCCAGAGTATATACATACATACATACATCAATGTTAAGGGGATTTGGGCTACCGAAAAAGGTACAAATTAATTTTGAAGGGGGGTCTAGGGGGTGTTTTTCCAAGCTTGATAGAGGTCTAGCGAGGAAACTAAGAAATAAATTAATATATATATATATATCAATAGACTAAAACACGCCCATCTCCCATTAAAAAAAAAAAATGATGAATTGTAGCCCAGCCTCGGAGTCCCCAGGGGGGGGGACCATAAATGCCCCCTCACCCGACCGACCATCCCCTGACGACCCCACACAATTACCTGGACCTCGGCCTGTTACTCTTTCTATTAATTTCTGCAACATTCGCGGACTTTCCTCTAACTTTCACTCTGTTGAGCACCATCTCTCCTCCTACAAACCTGATCTTCTCTTCCTCACCGAAACTCAGGTGTCTGTAGCAACATCCAGCAACCCCTTCTCTGTATCCTCCTACTTTCTCTATCCTAGTTTCAAAGCCAAAGGCGGATGTTGTGCATATGTGCACAACAAACTCACTTGCTCTCGTGTTCCCGATTTCGACTCCTCTGAATTCTCAACTTTATGGCTCAAACTTTCCTGTCATTCTCTTACTAAATATTTCTGTGCTGTCTATCTTTCCCCTAACTCTACCAACTTTCCCAAATTCTTTGACTATCTAAACTCTACAGTGGAACACATTCTATCCATTTCTCCTTTCTCAGAAATCTCCATCTTAGGAGATTTCAACGTTCACCACCGCCATTGGCTCTCCTCTCACACTATTGATCCACCTGGTGAACAAGCCTACGTCTTTTCTATCCTAAATGACCTAGAGCAGTTAGTTCAGCAACCCACCCGTATCCCGGATCGCATCGGAGATCGGCCCAACATTCTTGACCTGTTTCTAACTTCTAACCCTTCTTCTTATACTGTCGATCTTTTCTCTCCTTTGGGCTCCTCCGACCATAAACTTATCTCTGTCACCTGTCCTATCTCTCCAGTACAGCCACCCGATCCTCCTAGCCGGCGGCGCTTGTGGCACTTTGGTGCTGCCGACTGGGAGGCTCTTCGGCAGTACTTCTTTGATTTCCCATTGAATGATTTCTGCTTCCATGGCCGGGGACCCTCGGAGAGTGCTGAACGCATTACCGAGGTAATCCTATCGGGCATGGAAGCATACATTCCATTCTCTTTCTCTCAGACTAATGCTAAAAAATCTTGGTTTACTCACGCCTGTTCTACTGCTGTCCGCAATAAGGAGGAAGCATTCAAACGGTACCGACGCCTTAAAACTCAAGACTCTCATTCTTCATATGTTTCTGCCCGGAATCAAGCCAAATCTGTTCTTCGACTTGCCAAACACTCTTTCATCAATAATAAATGCACTGAACTATCCAACTCTACCTCTTCCCAAGCTTTCTGGCATCTAGCCAAAAACCTCTCCAACAATTTCTCTTCCTCGTCTTTCCCTCCCCTTTCCCACTCTGATGGCACAACCATCACTTCTTCCTCTGACAAAGCTAAACTCTTCGCTCAAACTTTTGCTAGAAACTCCACCTTGGATGATTCCGGTGCTATTCCTCCCTCTCCGCCCTCCTCTCTCTTACTTATGCCTAATATCCTAATCTCTTCTAAAGATGTACTTTCTACCCTCTCTGGGCTTAACACTAATAAGGCGTACGGTCCGGACGGTGTTCCTCCTGTTGTTCTCAAAAACTGTGCTTCCGTGCTGACTCCCTGCCTAGGCAAACTCTTTCGTCTCTGTCTTATCCTCTAACGTCTTCCCTTCATGCTGGAAGTTTGCTCACATTCAACCTGTCCCAAAGAAGGGTGACCGCTCTCAACCCTCCAACTATCGTCCAATTGCTCTTATCTCTTGTCTTTCTAAAGTTTTTGAAACTATTCTTGCTTCCAAATTTCTTAAGCATTTCTCTTCTCATAATCTGCTCTCAGATCGCCAGTATGGTTTCCTTAAGGGTCGCTCTACTGGTGATCTTCTTTCATATCTTACTAACTCTTGGTCATCCTCCTTTCGGGACTTCGGTGAGACTTATTCTATTGCACTAGACATATCGAAAGCCTTCGATAGAGTCTGGCATAAATCTTTAATTTCTAAACTACCCTCCTTCGGTTTCTATCCCTCCATCTGTGCCTTTGTCTCTAATTTCCTTTCCGGCCATTCCATAGCCGCGGTTGTGGACGGCCATTGTTCACTTCCTCACTCTATAAACTCCGGTGTTCCTCAGGGCTCTGTCCTATCTCCTATTCTCTTTCTAATTTTTATAAATGATCTCCTTAACTGTACCTTAATTCCCTTCCATTCATACGCAGACGACTCAACCTTGCACTACTCCATTAGTTTTTCAGAACGCCCCAGCCAGCAATCCCTCAACGACAAACGTAATGAAGCCATAGAACTCTTAAATTCTGATCTAAATACTATTTCCAATTGGGGCAGAGAAAACCTTGTTAACTTTAATGCTTCCAAAACCCAATATCTCCATCTATCTACCCGTCAGGATCTCCCAGCGGACTATCCCTTATTCTTCAACAATACAAAAATCAACCCTTCATCTTCTCTCAATATTCTTGGTGTCTCTTTTTCTTCTGCTCTCATTTGGAAGGACCATATTACCAGTCTTGCTAAGGCAGCCTCCCAGAAGCTGGGTGTGCTCAACCGCCTTAGGGGGTTCTTTTCCCCTGCACAGCTTCTTGCTCTGTACAGGGGCATAGTGCGCCCTTGTATTGAGTACTGTTCACATGTGTGGGGAGGTTCCTCTCACACTGCTCTCCTAGACAAAGTTGAAAGGAAGGCCTTTCGTATCATTAACTCCCGTCCACTCACCAACTCTCTGCAATCTCTCTCTCTTCGCCGCAATGTTGCATCTCTCTCGCTATTCTATCGCTACTATAATAATCAGTGTTCCTCAGAGCTATCCCAGTGCATACCACCTCCTTTACGTAGGGCACGTGGTACCCGTCTTGCAACTCAATCCCACCCCTACTCTGTGCAACTCTCCAACCCAAGAGTGAAACGTTACTCTCAAACTTTCTTCTACTCAACAGCTGAGCTCTGGAACTCTCTCCCAGAATCAGTCTTTCCCTCTTCCTATGACTTAAATTGCTTCAAACTCCGTGTGTCCAGGCATTTTGGCTCGAACGTCCCTTGATTTTGGCCCTGTCACTCTTTCAACTATGGGGGAGGCACTCGCTATAGGCAGTTATGCCTTTTGCCTCCCTCAATCACATAGAAAAAAAAAAAAAAAATTAAAACAATTAATAACAGTAAAGAAAATAACAAATGTGGATAAACCATAGTATGCAATCTTAAAAAAATTAAGTTCAGGAATCGCACTAATTGAATGTTTGTGTCGTATTACCAAGAAAATAACATGCTTATATAATCGGATTTCAAGAATATTGTTTTGCAATAACTTAGGATGGGCTAATAGGAACACTGACATCAAATCTGATTCCTTATTACCTTTTATAAGTACGATTTGGATACAATAAAACTGAGTAAATTTCCAAGTATGGGTAAATTTGATTCCTTATTCCCTATTATAAGTCGATGTGGGTAGCCATAATGAGAAAATATCTAAGTATGGGTAAATCTACATCTACTAATTACCCTAGAAAAATTGGTCAATAATTTACTATTTGCAATTAGCATGGAAGGCTCCATTGATAAGTCAGAATTCATATGAATTGGTTCTATGAACAAAAGTAAAAAGCTATTATTTATTGGTACATTAATATGTATGTTAGTCTTATTTAATAGTTGTAGAGAGTATATTTCAAGTTACATGTTTTTCCTTTGCTTATTTATAAGAATCGTATAATTATTGCTAATTGATCTATGACATTATAATGATATAACCTTATAAATTAGATTAGTTGTATCTTATAATTGATATATTTGCTAATATATGAACTAGTCAACTGAAAGAGGTATATTTCAATGTCTGTATTTCACTAATGTGAAACTCACGAAGTCCGTGTGAATTTAAGGGGAGATGGGTCGTTTTTCTGGTCCCCCTTCTTGCTCACGTATCTATCTATCTATCTATCTATCTATATATTGTGCCAGTTATGGGAAGTGTTAATGTACCTGAATGTTTAGCATTATTTGATAGGATACAATAATACACAATACATTTCCAGTTCCTTTATACTTGGAATGCAATATACACAAGTAAATGCATTATATATTTTACTTTCAATTGAAGTTAATTGGTGTATCTACAGTGATATTCTGCACCTAAAAAACGACATTGAAATTCTACACATCTATTAGTAAATGTGTTTTATTTTAATCCCTTCACCACCATTACATAATTGTCATCATATTCTGGTTACCATGAGAAGATTGCATATACTTTGTAACCTACCTCTATGACTCAATAAACCCGCTTAATAACATAGGTCCCTCTTAAACTACATACAATTATCAAATTTGAGCCAGATTCAAATTTAAAAGGGAGTCATGGCGCTGAAGGAGTTAAATGTTGCTTAAGGAGAGATGTTTTTTTTTTTTTTTTGGGGGGGGGGGGTCCCTCTTTTTCCTTATGTTTAGCCTTATTAGTTTCTAGATTTTAAGATGTTCGGACCATTAGTTTGGCGGTTTTATGATCTTTAACTTAATGTCTTTGTCAATACTTATACTTTTCGTGTCATTTAGATGTCGATATTTTTCCTGGCGAGTTATAGCGAGCCTGTAATTTAGGAAGAACCTGCCTTCGGCCGGGACATGGAGGTCTAGGGAGGAAACTAAAAATATAATAAAAAGATACACAACAAATATATATGCCCATCCAGCCCTAAATTAATATAGTGAAGTAGTGGTATATCAATTCCAGGCCCAGTATCGAGGCACTGGTAGCCATTCCTCCTCCCAGTATGACCAGCGTCCCCTGCAGGAGAAAGATAGAATTAGTTATATCTTATTGCACATTAATCCCTTCTGTACCGGTGACGTCTTTTGTTTATCTTATACTAGCTATACTTTGACGATTTTGTGCAGCTTAAGTAGGATCCGTGGTAGTAAAATGGGTTAATTAAGATAGTTCGAAGCCTGTTAACTACTGAGGCCCTTCCTAAACTGAATGAAATCGTCTGGTAGTAGCCGGTATATAATGAAAAGGACGGAACTGGTAGTGAAGGGGTTAACACATACAGTGATTCGAATACCAATCTGATTTCATTATCTATCATATATTACGAACTAAAATATATATTTACACATTTTATGTTTTACTCTATAATGTTATGCAACATTTGTTAAATTTGATTCTGGTTCTGATAATTAAGCTCCACATGCTTATATATTCTTGCCTAACCACATCCACAATTATTCAGTCATCCTCCATATATATTGTACTTATATTAAGGGGAGATGGGTGTATTTATTTCCTCATTTATGTATATTTGTATTATCTTATTTGTTTCCTCCCTAGACCTCCATTAAGCTTAAATAAACACCCCCAAGACCGTCCTTCAAGATAAATTTGTACATTTTTCGACAGAAAAAAATTCCCGGCCGTAGGCCGGTTTCTCTTAAATTACAGGCTCGCTATTGCTCGTCAGGAAAAACACGACTCATAAATGATACGAAATCTTAATATTAATAAAAACATTGGGTGAAGTCTTAAAATAGCCAAACTAATGAGCCGAACGTAAAACAATATGAACACTAATGAGGCTAAACATTAGGAAGAAGGGGGACCAGAAAAACGGCCCATCTCCCCTTAATTGGATACTTTCTGTAAAAAGCCGCTCAAAGAAACTCCACCAAATTTCCCTAAATTTAAACAACATTGTCGACTTTACCCTTAACCCTTTCTGTACCAGCAACATATTTTTACTTTATTCTGGCTACAGTTAGATGATTTTGGTCAGTTTTAAAAAGGCCTCCAGCAATTAACAGACTTCGAACTATCTCATTTTACCATTTATACGACCACAGATCCTTCTTAAACTGTACAAAAACGCCTAAATATAGCTAGAATATATTTAATAAGACGTCGCCGGCACAGAAGAGGTAAATCAGGAATCTAATTTACCCTAAAGCAGGTAATTATATCTAAACTAACCCTTTCAAGATCCGACACGCATTTCTGTTATGGTTTCTGGCTATTATTAGACGATTTTATTCAGATTAAGAAGGGTATATTGTAGTCAAAGGGTTTATTGAGAATGTCTTTATTCTTTTAATTCCTATAGATCCTTCCTAAGTTGCATCAAATCACTTAATGATAGCCAGAATAAACTGTCAAATCGCGTCATAATCCTCAAGGGACTAATTAACCTATCCAAGTTCCCACCCCTCGAAAGTGAAGGGTAGGGAGATTTTAAGGGAGGTAAGTTTTTTTCTGACCACCATTCTCCCTCATGTTCAGCCCCATTAGTTTTGAGATTTTGAGATGTTTGTTTCAAAAGTTTGGCCATTTTAAGACATATCACCTCATTTATTTGTCAATATTAGAACCTTTCGTGCCATTTAGGTTTAGATTTTTTCCTAGCGAGCGATAGTGAATCTGTAATTTTAGGAGGAACCAACCTTCGGCTGGAAATTTTGTCTATCGAAAAAAATTCAAATTTATCTTGAAACAGGTCTTGGGAGTGTTTTTTAAGCTTGATAGAGGTCTAGGGAGCCCACTAATATCCTCCCTTAACCCGTCCAGCCCCGGCTAGTTTTGTAATGTTTGTTCACCAGAACCCGGCCGGTTTTCAAAAATGGTTTTATTCCAGGAACAATAGCGAATGGGTTTGGAATGAAGGAAAAACCACGAAAAACCGCTCAAAAAGCTTAAAGAATGGTCCTACAGAGCCCCCGAAAACGTGTTTTACAAGAGTAAAAAATTGAAGGCAATTACCCCAAAAAAACAGGTTATTGCGCGCTCACGCTCACGCACGTGGACTTTGAGAGTTTTCAACCATCGGCACGGTTGCGTGGGATACTTACACAGTTCCAATACAAATCTGAGCCCTCTTGAGTGGCTACACCTGAGGTTACGGTCGGCGCAATTAGGGTGACGCGCCAGGCGCGTCTCTGGGGCTGTGCGTTACATACATCGCCAACGCGCCAGGCGCGTCGCTGGGGCTGTACGGGTTAAGAATGGGATGAGTTCTTTTCTCGCTATTTTGAAAAAAAAAAAAGAACGGGCTATAGGTCCCTCAACTCTCTTAGTACCAGCGACGTGTGATATATTTTACTATAACTATAATTTGACGATAATATGCAGCCTAGGAAGGATCTGTGGTAGTTGAACGGGTAGGTTGGGATAGTTTGAAGCCTTATTATTGCTAGATATCCTTCCTAAGCTGAATTTAATCATCTAATCATTGCCAGTATATAAACAATAGGATGGCACGGGCACTGAACGGGTTAATTAAAAAAACGTGCCATATATGGGTATTATAACTTTATATCGTCCAGTTTTCCTGAGAGAGGGAACTTATGCCGGCGTCGGTAGGGAATACGCTGTTAATTCATTGGTTTGTTATGCCTTGCAGTTCGTCGAAACTCATAGCACGCAGACACACACACACACACACGCAACCACACAAAAACACACACACACACACAAACAAACATGCACACACACAAACGAACACAGGCACAATTACACATACACACACATATTATACATATACCCAAATATTAGAAAAGGACTAGGAAGATCTGATAGTGAAGGAATCCTCCCAGTGGTTGTTTCTGGTGGAGTGCATCAGGGTTTGGTTATATGACCAATTTTATGTTTTAACTAGCAGGGGTACCCGGCGTTGCCCGGGTAATCACCATAATCACCATCACTACTACCACCACTACTACTACCATAATCACCGGCCTCGATTAAACGGCGACTTCGATTTCGGCCGCTAAATCACCTCCGATTTTGGATCTGACCTCATCCGTACCCCCATTTTGGGGGGCTGTGAACAACTTTCGTTCCATACACCTTTTCGATCGGAGGCCTCCTTCTGCCCCAAACGGCCCTTTTTCCGATTTCGCGCCCATTTGCTCTGTCCCTTTCACCCTGGGGAATTTTATGCTTTCACGAAAACCTGCCTAGGGACCCCCTTACTATGCATACCAAGTATGAACGCTCTAGCTTAAAAAAATTGGCTATGCATAAAAAACAGACACACAGACAATCGAAAATATTATATAATTATATAAATATGCCAGCAAAACCACACTCTCACTCTCCCTCTCTCTCACACACACACACACTCTCTCTTTTTTCCCTACCCATATGTTAGAGAAGGCCAGTGAAGATTTAACAGTGAAGCTAGTTGGCACACCGTTACAGCTGGTGTAGTTTGGGTTGAAGGACTCCTCCCAGTGGTCGTACAGGCCGCTCTCTACTATTTGTTGCAGTCTGGGGGTAAGATAATATACTGTGTGTTATGTTTGGGGGAGTAATGGTAACATGGACAGTACTATACCCTGTTCCAAATAGATAGGCTAGAAATCGTGAACCCTGACCTCTGTAACTCAAATAGGGCGTGAGCAAATAGGCTGTAAAATTCCACACCTATTCCCTGGTTGACCCTTCCACAATGGTCGAAATATTAGATCGATTACTCTAGTTGTTTGTGAGTTATAGAGGTTAATGTTCAACAGTTTTGGCCTACTTATTTGGAACAGGTTGTCGCCATACCCTCATTGTTATTATCTTGAAAGGCTTAACCCCTTCAGTACGATGACACCATTTGTATTCTATTCTGGCTCTCATTAGATAATTTAATACAGTGAACGAAGACGTGTCAGAGTCAAAATGTTAATTAAGATAAGTTTTGTTAATATGTTGTCTAGAGATGGTGTCCAAGCTGAAAATTAGAATTTAACGTTTGCAAAATATAATTACAAAGGTTATATTCGTTCTGAAAATATTTAACACTAGCAGGGGTACCCGGCGTTGCCCGGGTAATCACCATAATCACCATCACTACTACCACCACTACTACTACCATAATCACCATCATCAATCACTACTACCACAATCATCACAATACTAATACTACCATAATCACCGGCCTCGACCTCCCTGTGCCTCATTGGGCGACCTCGATTTCGGCCGCTAAATGACCTCCGATTTTGGATCTGACCTCATCCGTACCCCCATTTTGGGGAGCTGCGAACAACTTTCGTTCCATACACCTTTTCGATCGGAGGCCTCCTTTTGCCCCAAACGGCTATTTTTTTAAAAACTAAAAGCGATTTTTCCGATTTCGCGCTCGTTTTCTCCGTCCCTTTCACCCTGGGTAATTCTATTTTTCACTAAAACCTGCCTAGGGACCCCCTTACTATGCATACCAAGTATGAACGTTCTAGCTTTAAAAATGTGGCCATGCATAAACGACAGACACACACACACACACACAGACAATCGCAAATATTATATAGACTAGCAGGGGTACCCGGCGTTGCCCGGGTAATCACCATAATCACCATCACTACTACCACCACTACTACTACCATAATCACCATCATCATCACAATACTACTACTACCATAATCACCGGCCTCGACCTCCCTGTGCCTCATTAAACGGCGACCTCGATTTCGGCCGCTAAATGACCTCCAATTTTGGATCTGACCTCATCCATACCCCCATTTTGGGGGGCTGCGAACAACTTTCGTTCCATACACCTTTTCGATCGGAGGCCTCCTTCTGCCCCAAACGGCATTTTTTTTTAATGCGCCCATTTTCTCCGTCCCTTTCACCCTGGGGAATTCTATTTTTTCACTAAAACCTGCCTAAGGACCCCCTTACTATGCATACCAAGTATGAACGCTCTAGCTTAAAAAATGTGGCCATGCATAAAGAACAGACAGACTGACACACAGACAGACAATCGAAAATATTATATAGATAATTAGATGAAAACTACTCATCCTACTGAAAGACTTAAGTAGAATCAAATAGAATACCAGGCATACATTTTCTCTGGCTACTATTAGACGATTTTTGGTTAGTTTAAAAAGGGCCTCCAGCAATTAGGAGTCTTCGAAATACTTTTTCCCAGATGAATTTATGAGTCGTCGGAACACTTTACTATAGCCCGATATAAATGCCCGATGCAATATACAAATACACAATACAAATGCCCGAGAACTCGGCCATAATCTTTCTATAGAGAGTGGTGACATAGAGCCTGGGGAATTAAGTGCACTAATAGATGCAGATTGATGGATAGCGAATTAAAAAGCGGCAAAAATAGGATAACAACGGGAGACTCCACCTTACACTCCCAAGTCAGCCTGTATAAGAGATTGTGTTTCTAGCATTATACCATCTTATTACATATAGTAATACTATGACTCGCTGAAAAAATCAGATCTCTATGTGCACGCGCGCGCGAGCGCAAAATTTCAATTACACTTTCGTAAAATTAATAAGTCACTCAAAATTGTTCAAATTTCTCGCAATTTTTGCATGGCATAGCGTACAAGCATCCCCTACAACGTAGCGGCTTAATATACCCCTATTGAATAATAAAAAGTGCTGAAACAAATATATTACATTATTTTTTTGGGTTACAGCTGATTTGACTCTCATATAGGTAAAAAAACTCGGGCATTTTCGGCAAAACGGCATTTTTCTAACCGTACAGTTGTTCCTATGTACCCCTATGTACTCTATTTAGAAGGGGAATGCATTTGAGTAATACATACAAATATTATTACACTTGTAAGTGCAAAAAAAGTATAGCAAACCACACAAATTCATAGATATTCATCAGTGAAAATTATTTTTGGGGCAGAGAAAACAGTTTGTCCTCCTTAGCTTCCGTTTTCTCTAATAGCGCGCACATAGAAGATCGAGAGTAATGGCTAACTAAACAAAAATGTTGTCAGGGGGATTGCTTTTCAGAATGTATGAAACAAATATCTACAAAAAAACATGATTTTGGGGCCCCCCCAAGGGGGCCCTAGGGATATCATATGGGTGTTTATGCCCTCATATGATCATTTCTATTGCTTACAGCAGCCCTTTAGACTACAGACATAAAACAAAAATTTGTGTGGCTGAAAGAAAAACAAATAGTTTTTCGGGGGTCGAGGTCATACCCCCGGCCCGGGGGGTTATGGATGCGATATGTTTTTTTGTTCCTTCCTATGCTATTTTCCTATGTTGAAAGAAGCATTATAGAACAAGAACACAAAAATTAGAAATTTTGATATCTGGGCTCAAAGGAAGGTGAAGTCTCCCCGTACACAAATTACATTCACAGTTGTAATAAGATTAATTTTACATACATATTATCACACAGTTGCACTATCGCTCTACACTCACGTATGCACTCAAAGCTGCAGTGTAGACACTTATTTACAGATTAACATTTAGAGTTGCAATGTGGTAGCACATTGACATACAGTATATGTTTTCAGTTGCAAAATTAAAGGCATATAAACTGAAACATATTATGTCAATATATTTGGTATGGTATTGGTATTGGTATTGGTATGCTAAGTCAAGTTGACACTACCCTCCCATATATAGGTACCTTCCGATGCCATAGTTTCTAGCCCACTCATAAGAATTTGTGAACCCCTAGGGTTTTCTTTGCGCAATTCTCCCTACCAGGAATTCACCGGAGACCTCTGGTGGACGCTTCCGAAGTAGCGCCAGAGCTACATCTGTCGACATAAACAATACTCAACATCTAGGTTATGCAAAGTTTATCACGATTTCTTAAGATTCTGCATGTTTTTACTATATACTAGATGACTACACTAAGTGCTTATATACAGTAGTATGGTAGTTGTGGGGGTAATGTGTCAGCTATAGAAAGTACGACATATAGCTTATAATTAAGAATGATTGATGGAGAGGGAGGGTGAAGAACTGCGTGATATCGCCATTAAATTTTAAAGGGCCCAGATCGCTTACTGTACAAAACAACCTGTCTGGCGCGACAACTCCATGAATGTCTGGTAGGGAGAATTACGACTATCTGGATTAACTTTTTGATAGAACTTGTTTTTCAATAAATAATATATATTGCTTTGTAGTTGATGTATAGCAAATTGTATTTTTATTTATTTTTTTCCAGATCTATGCCTTCAAAATTGTATATAGGTGAAGTCCTCGAATACTTATAAGTGGGCTAGAGACTAAAGCATAAAAGTGTACACTAATGAACATCGCCCTCAAGTGTTAGGAGACTAGGCTATCTCATTTACTACAGCAAATTTGGTAGTGGTGAGTTTTTCTAACGGGAAGAATATAAGTATTTAATATATATCTACAATCAAACACAAAGGCAAGACATACAATAGGTACAAAACAACAAGTATATTTACACACAAAAGGACCACTAGCAGTTTCTGTCTGCTGGTGTTGTTCAGCTTGGAGGCTAGGTGTCGGACCACTAGTTACGCATGATATCGGACAACATTAAGTTTTTGTTGACCAAGGGAATGAGCCTTGAGCTTCATGTTTCTCTTGCCATTAACACTAGCTGGTCTCACACCCAGCATTTTTGTCCTATAACCAGAATGGCTAGTCTCGTACTTAGCTGACAGACCATGACACTGAACACTATCTTGTCGTTGGACCAAGTGAAGCTTGTCCTGTCTTACGACTAGGAGCCCAGTCTCGTACTTAAGGAGGATCCAGTCTTTAGTCCTAGATTTGCTAGTCTCGTACCTAGCTGGCTTATCTTGGTCAGTTTGGCTGGAGTAGTTTCTCCTCCTGCGTAGGCTGGTTTTCTTCCCGTTGGAGCTAGAGTGGCACGACTATTTGTCGTGGTTGTTTTTGTGCCCCCTGACGGCATTCCGGGATATCGTCTGGTCACGTGGGGTCAGCTGTGCAGATGAAGGGTTCACTGATCCTCTCAGCCTGGTGTTTTGCTGTCCTTCTGGCACTGTGTTGTTGGTGGTGTGTTGTGAGCCAAGCACTTAGTCATTGCACCACAGGGTACTTTGACTAAGCCTATCCATCTGTCTATTGGCAAACGCTTTGAACCCCGAGATGGTGGCCACGAAATATATCACATCCATGCTCGTGTCTTCTCTCAACCATCATCCCCCATACCCCTCAACACTGTTATCATTCATATGTCTCTCCATTCCATCCTTCTATCTCATTTTTGTTCTGCCTCTCCTTATCTGCCCTTCTGTCTCCCTTCCATACTCTCTTTTAGTCATTATCTCACTCTTCATATGCTCCACACTACCGAAACACCCCAAAGTGTTCCTTTTTACACTCTCCAACACATCCTCATCTACACCAAATCGCTCTCGTACTTCTCCATGTGGTTGTTGATCTTTCCATGTGACTCTCTATGCACTTCTCAAGTAATCAATTTCCACTCTTCTCACTTTTGGATTATGTTTCTCTAACAAGATCCATACTTCACTCGCGTACGTCAATGTCGGTATCATCACACCATCTTACAGTGACTTTTGTACTTCCATGCTCACCTCCCTTTTGCTTGTCAATAATTTCAGATTACCTACATCCCTTATCCCTGGCTGTATCCACTCTCACACTCCATCCAAAATAGTCCTATCTATTCATATCATACTGCCAATATGCATATATCAGCCAATTTTTGTCCGTTACCTGACATTCAACCTTACTTTGTAATTGCATTCTTTTCAAAGATTATAACCTTTTACTTCAGTACATTGACATTCAGGTTCCATTTCTCACACACAGTACCAAGCATGTTTACGAAACCCTGCAATTTTCACTTGTCAATACTAGTCGAACAGTATTATCAGCAGGCTAAAGAGGGTATATCATACGAGAGCTTATATCATCAAACTTATATGGTTAAACAAATTCCGGTAACATTTCTAGGAACTTTTGCACTGGTATCTGATATCAGACTGAAAAATTACTCATTTAGGTGACAGAACAATTTTAAAAATTAACCTCATAAGCTGCCACATCAATGTTGAGGATAAATAGTGAGGGAAACCCCGTTTACGTGATACCGGCTTAGGCCTAAAATCTATTGATAACCAAGCTTCATGTTAGATCTTTCTATCAACACTTACGCCTCCTAGACACTCATCAAGCTAAAACGCTCTTCCCTAGACCCTATTCCAGTTAAATATAAGCGCCTCCCAGACCTCTTTCAAGCTTCATGTGTACATTTTCTGTAAAATAATGTCCCGGCTAATGGCCGGTCTCTCCTTAATTGCAGGTTTGCTATCGCTCGCCAAGAATGCCAGGAAGAAATCGTCAACTGAACGAGGCAGAATTTATTATTCATCTTAAGGCGGCCTAATGTTAGCTCATTTATTGTTTGAAGGGTGTTAGGACGACGTGTTTAGCTTGAAGGGGGTTTAACTAACCTTCGTGCTATGGCCGGGACGAGAGGGCTGCCCATGGGTCCTGCTATGGCGGTGGTGGACGGCATTATCTCCTCTCGTCCGTAATAGTAGTGACATTGGCCTAGAAGAAAATTAAGATTTTCATATAACCTTTTATGCCATTATCGTCAAGATCTACTTAACTTGACTATGAGCTTTCATGCTATCAAAAGGCTCAGCCAGGACTGCTACCATACATTTCTTTGTAAGTGATGACACATATACAATATATAAAATACAGTATTGCTAAATCTACTTGATTGGTTGATTGATTGACTGTTGCTCACATTAAATCGTATCCATTCCTTAATGTTATGTGTACATAGTTAAATGGTAAAGCATTTACGATGCTCGAGCACTGATGTGCAATGAATTATGTTTCCTCATTGGCACATCTCAAACCATGCATTAACACCTTACGAGCGGCCTATGCGGTTTATTTATATGTACCGCCCAGCGGGGTGTTTTTAGCCAAAATAGGGCTGTTTACGTGATCATTTTCATGCCTAAATAAGACCCAGAACGTAAAACAAGTACCTATCCCTGAAAGGGCATAAACAGAGCTTTCGAATGACACCATAACGATCCTTTTATGATGGCTAGTTTTCTTGCAATAACCGTGCAACGCGAGTGCAAAAAGCATGTAATTAGCCACTTTCCCGATACAATTCCTTATATAGCGAGTGAGAGAGGGAGGAGGGAGCTGGGATTCGTGTCAGTATGTTCGCCGCGGTGGTCTGGAGCAGTCATACGCTCGCTACTCTCCTGCCACCACTTGTCTCTCTCTCTCAGCAACATTACGTGCTGAAATTGCCACTCGACCTATGTCGAGCGCCGCCACATAGTCCAGCTTTATTTAACTCGACTTATGTGGTGAGCCGCTAATTAAGGGTTAATACGTTAAATTATCATTATTATTTTTATATGAGATGCCAAAGCCTCCAACCAGGGTGCAGAAACACCGACAAGATGAATCCACACAAAACAACTGGAGAGAGACTACAGCAACTAAGGAGAAAGGGAAAAAACAAAAATAAATACATAAATAAGGCATATTGAACACAAATAAAATGAACAATAAAACAATTCACAGTGGAGGATGCCAAGTATAAATAAAATACAAAAATTATTAATTAAGGCTTTAAAAAAGTATTAACTCTAGACTTAAAAACGGAGATATGAGCTGAATTGACTAGCTCATTTGGCAATTGATTCCACAAGTCAACTTTGGCCGGCACAAAACACTGTGAAAACTGGGTAGTAGAAAAAATCACACAGCTCATGGCAAGATCATTAAGATTGCTTTTGAATCTAGTTGCGCGATCCCGAACTTAAGGCCCAGGCAGGACCCCATCTAAAGGATGCTGAGGATCGTTAAAACCTTTATATAAAATACTAAGCGCACCAACTTTACACCGATGATACAGATCAAGAAACAAATGAGGTAGAATAAAACTTATAGAATTCAGGAGCCTGTCAAGCAACTTGAGATGGCAGTCAGCTGTTGACAATCAGACAGGTGAGCAATACTCGAAGTGTGGCAAAATTATAGCATAAAAGGACTTGATAACTGTGACGTCACAAGTAAACGTTTTTTTTATAACACTTGTGAAGCAGACGAATTTTCTGTGAAATGGAAGAGAAAGAACGAATATGCTTTTCAAAAGTAAGTTTGGGATCCAGAATAAATCCCCACAAACGCAGAGTATCCATTCTCAATTTGCTCGCAAGAAACTTGTAGATAGGGATGGGGAGGATCCATGGTACGATATATACTGATGATAGTGGAGTGTGTTTTATTAGCATTAAGTTTCATACCCAAAATTGACACCATGCTGTAATTTTGGCTAAATCCCTATTCAGAGCAGTAGCAACATCGTGTCGATCAATTGGTGATGGAATTGACGCATATACAGTAGTATCGTTGGTATAGGAGATTAGTTTATTTTCAAGTTAAGAGCTCAGGTCAGCAGTAAGAATATTAACCCTTTATTGGCGGCACGCAACTTGTGTCGTGAGAAAGAAATTTGGACTAAGTGGCGGTTCACAACTTATGTCGTGTGCCATTTTCAGCACGTAATGTTGTAGAGAGAGAGAGAGCTGAGCGGTGTGAGGAGCGTAGTAAGGCTATGACCGTCGCACACCACTGCGGTGGGCCAACTGAAGTGAAAACCACCGTCTCTTCCCCCCTCACACTCGCTACACAGGGAATTATGTAGGGAAAGTACCTAATTACATGGTTTTTGCACTCGTGTTGCGCGATCGCTGCAAGAAAACTAACGGTCGTACAAGGATGGTTGGGGTGTCATTGGAAAGCTCTGTTTATGCCCTTTCAGGGATAGATACTTGTTTTACGTTCTGGGTCTTATTTAGGCATGAAAATGATCACGTAAACAACCCTATTTAGGGTAAAAACACCCCGCTGGGCGGTACATATAAATTACCGCCTAGGCCGCTCGTTAGGTGTTAAAAAGCAAAGGCCCCAGGACACGGCCTTGTAAAGCAACTTAGATGAGCCCGAGAACTTTCAGTCTTCTACTGTACTTCTCAGCTTGTTCTTGCTCTGTCCACTTACTCTTCTTTCCTATTTTACTCCAGCCATCCGGTCTGGACTGCCTTGTGGAACGCCAGAAACCACAGAGACAGAAGGGGAACGACACCCATCAATGACCACAGACTGAGATCTTTTCGTCAAAAAATGTCAAAGATCCCAAAAATATTGCCACCAATACCGATGAGCCGTAACTTGTATAGAAGTGCTTTATGGTTGACTAAGTCAAAAGCAGAACTAAATTTAATAGCCACGACCCGAGACTCATGCCCCTGGTCCAATGAAGACTGCAGATCATGGGTGAGTGTCAGAAGTACATCACATGTACCCAGTCCCTTACGGAAACCAAACTCTGAGTTTGGTATAAAATTTTGACTATTACAATAAGAGGAAAGGCGTCTGGACAAAAGTCTCTCAAAGAGCTTGAATAGGATAGGTGTAATGGAGATAGGGCTATAGTCAGTAGGAGATGATGTGGCACTATTTCCCTTTGGAATAGGAGTGATACTAGCCTTACACCAGCAAAGAGGAAAACTACCTGATTTTAAAAGCAACTTAAACACCACGGCCAATTTAGGTGCCAAGACCACTGCAACCTATTTAAAGAAGGGGGGGGGGGGAACCCATCTGGGTCTGTGCCACCATAGGCATCAAGGTCCAGCAAATACATTTTCAGTTCAGCTTATTTGTATGTCATTAAATTGAGGTTGGGTCTAGGGAAACATGTCAATGGCAAAGACAATTTCGGATTACTCTGTTTATTAATAACAATATTAGAGATAATATTGGCTTTCGATAATGGATCAAAAGAGATGGAGGCATCAGAATCACAAAGAGTAGACATGGAAGAATCTATTCCAAATAAAGAGGTCTTCAAAGCGGACCACCATTTATGAGGCTGTGTAGCTCCTGCCAGAACATCCTGAAGATGGGAGTTATATTCCCTCTCAACAGCAACATAAACACTTTGTGCAACTGCCCTTAGATCAACATAATTTTCCCAATCCAAGGGGGTTTGATTACGCCTCCATTGACGATATGCAGCCTATTTGTCATCAAATGCACGCTTGCAGTCATAATTAAACCATGCTTTATCACTCATGCGAGACTTAAATGTTTTTGATGGAACTCTTTTGCGAAGGATACCAAGAAGAGAATTGTTGAGAGCTGAAACATGGTCATAGGATCTTAGTAGCTAAAATTATTGTAGTACTTATTTTCTTATTTCGAATATACTACTAGAGTGGGAGATAATTCGACAGTCATTTAGAAGTTCGTATACTTTATTTAACAAACTTGCAACTACACTAATAACTGTTTCTCTGTTCCGGCCGAGATGAGTTCAAGACACGGATTGAATATTAAGTCGACCCAACATAGGTTGTACTTTGGAACCCGAGAACTCCCGTTACTCCCTATTTGGATTCCCGATATTCAGGTATTGACTCAAGTCGGCTTCGATCCAAAGGCACGTTACTAGTTTCTAAAATAATATGGTTTTCACCGAGCCCTGCTGTGTCTACTCCAAAGACCAGGGCATCAATGAATCATACCTTTATTCACTTATCTAAAACAAGAGTTATATTCCTAAACTAAACTTCGGAATGATATACTTTTACCGGGCCTACTATGTCTACTCCAGACACCAAGGCGTTACTACATTATGACCTTTCAATTAATATATCCTCTTAACCATATACAATACATTTGCTCATATAACAAGGGCGTGGTTACAATTTGACCTCAATTGCCCTTCTAAATACTCTTTGATTATATAATATTCTCGTTACTTCATACAATACATTTCCTATAATGACCAGGGCGTTGTTACAAGTTACCTCGATTGCCTTATCTAAATTATCTTGGATTATATAAACGCATAATCCTATTACAAACAATTTATATTCACATATACCACCTAGTCAAAAATCATTTTTTACCTAATGTAAGCAGTACCTCAATAACTCTACATGGACATGATTCTCCGCTTTTATCCCTTTACATAGATTCTTATGATTACAAAATTATCCTGGACTTAACACCCGTAACGCTTAACACAGAACTGACCGAATATTCCTTTAACTATGATAACAGATAATGTTTCCTTTATAACCAAAGATTTTGTTGATCATACAGACTACTGTCCTTCCTACCTATTTCTCAAACTAAAGCTAGTCTAAAGGCAACTATTATTTATTCCCCTCGATCCTTATAGTTGCGTGTCTATCCTCAAGAATTATTCACTTTTACTTTACTATTAATATCTATTTGCTGTCTTAGCAGATTATATACTAGTTATAGCTAATTGGCATGGAGCCTTCTCTAACAAGAATAACTATTTCCCTCTTAACACATCATTATTTTATTTATAAACAAAAGTCTAGTATCTTTTCTCTTTAGTTTGTCCTATAAGGACACATCAATAATTATGGAACCACTGGGTTAGTCACGCATTTTCTCTCTTTCTTTAAGTCTGGTTCATGCTCAATATGGGTCCTTTAACACCTTAAGAGCGGCCTATGCGGTTTATTTATATGTACCGCCCAGCGGGGTGTTTTTAGCCAAAATAGGGCTGTTTACGTGATCATTTTCATGCCTAAATAAGACCCAGAACGTAAAACAAGTATCTATCCCTGAAAGGGCATAAACAGAGCTTTCGAATGACACCATAACGATCCTTTTATGATGGCTAGTTTTCTTGCAATAACCGTGCAACGCGAGTGCAAAAAGCATGTAATTAGCCACTTTCCCGATACAATTCCTTATATAGCGAGTGAGAGAGGGAGGAGGGAGCTGGGATTTGTGTCAGTATGTTCGCCGCGGGGTCTGGAGAAGTCATACGCTCGCTACTCTCCTGCCACCACTTGTCTCTCTCGCTCAGCAACATTACGTGCTGAAATTGCCACTCGACCTATGTCGAGCGCCGCCACATAGTCCAGCTTTATTTAACTCGACTTATGTTGCTCGCCGCTAATTAAGGGTTAAAAATATATTTATTGTATACTGCTAGGTGTGTGCTGGAACAATTTCACAACCTCAGAGCTGGCCAATAGCTCTTCTGGAAATTCTCGCTTTCCGTCTACTATCTGTCGTCCCTCTTGAATCGCTTGGCTGTAAATATGCAAGCCAGCGATGTGACGACAGGCGGCCGAATACTGAAGGTGTATCCGCCTAGTAGGTGAGAGCGATGCTAGGCCTGAGGTGGTCTTTACTGGAACATTTGGTGAGGGCTGGGTGGCTGGAATAAGTGGTTCCGAGTTCCCTTTGGTGCCCATGCGAGAGAGAGGAAGTGGGTTGCAAGAAACTCGCCCAGTGGGTTCCGAGAGGTGAATGACCACTGCAGCCTCCCCCATTCCCTTAATATAGTCACGCCTTCCGCTCTCCGGTGCTGTGATTGGCTGAGCCGGCCGCTCGGCCAACCGCGCATCTTGATATTCTCTCTCTTTTCGCCTCCACTCTTTTCTCTTCATAATATGTTCCTGGAAGCTGGTTGCAAATGTAATTTAGTGGCTTACAGGAGTATAGGGCTGGCACTGATGTATTAGACCCATTGCAACCAGAGGAAATGGCCGGTGAAGAGAGCGAGAGCAAGTTTAAAGGTGTGGCGGTACACGTAGCTGTCCTCTCCGAAAATGGAGGCTTCTGATTGGTCGGCCGGGAAGGTGTGGCATGTTTATGTCGTGAGCCAGAAGTGTCAAACTCAGCTGATGAAAAGAGAAGGTAAAAGGGGGTGCGCTGATTGGTGGATGGCCTTTTTACTTTATCACTCCCTACGAAATTAAGGCGAGATCCTGATCGCGGTAATACCGTTCCTCTGAAATCCAGGCCATCACTCTGCCAATCCACCAGTCCACTATGTTTACAAATGCATCTGTGTAACTAGAGTGCTGGAATTTTTTATTTCCAACTGCAGTTTTAGCCAATAGGACTTGCCCAGGTTGACTGAGGAGTTGCTTGAATGCTCGGGTAGTATTTACTCTCTGTCCTTTCTCACCGACCAGGGCTATTAGTTGGCGGAGCCGGTACTGAGGATCAGAGGGGAGTGGCATGGTGCCTTTCAACTGGCAGGCATGCGCCTCGGGGATCCTATTTATACCCTCGTCCGGGTACCTGATTGGTGGACGGCTAATTCTACCACTGCGGGTAATGGTTTCTGCGGGGCCCATGGGCTTAGATGCTTTGGCTGGACTTTTTCCCGGGAAGTTAGTCATGCGATTTTCCTTTGATTCATTGAATTTAATTGAGGGAAAGCCAAGTGGGTTTTTGTCTTCAAGAAATACGTCTTTCTCTTTTCCCTCTGTTCGGAAACACTCTTCCTCACTACTAGAGTCTTGTTGAAATTTCTCGGGAGATCTGAAACTTCGCTGTCGGGGACCGTAGAGTTCTCATCATCGGTATGTTCACAGTAATCTCTTTCCCCACTTGTCGTAGTCTCTTCGTCTCCCCCAATCCCCTCTTGCCCGAACTCAGGGAAACTCTCGTTTGGCTTGCAACTAATAGACCACCAGAACGGAGAGTCCTCGGTATAGTTACTTCTCAGATTAGGATCTACAGCATTAGGTCGAGCCGAGGAAGTACTATGATCACCAGCCCCAAATCCTATCTCCTCCTCACTTTCATCCTCACTACTCCACTCGCTCAGGTCTGGCAGTAAAATACCTTTATACCATTTGGTATGACGGATATGGGAAGTTGACACAATACCTCCATGATGCAAGTACAACACCTGATATGGCCCGTTTACCTCCACATCCTTGAAGGGACTCTTGTATTTCTCTTCCAGCTTACCAGCTCGGGTGGGATCATGTCTCTTCACCAGAATATATTCCCCCTGGTAATATGGATTATTTAGAGTAAGTTTCTTGGGCTGTTGCTGTGTAATACGGTCATGGACTTGCTGCCGTCGCTCCCCTTGTTCCCTCAAATATTGTTCTGGTTGGGAATATTTGGTGGAATGCATGGGGTAGGGTAGTAATTGTTCTTGAGGCAGTTTTGGCATGATTCCAAAAATAATTTCATAGGGAGAATACCCAGTAGTTCTACAAACAGTGGTGTTTATCCCCCAGATAATCTCTGGCAGAAGTTCCGGCCAACCTCGGACTACTTCTTCCCCTTGTGAGCTCAGACTAGCCCGCACACAATTCGCTAACATCCTATGGTTTCTTTCACATACAGCATTCCCCTGGGGATAATACGGGGAGGTGTGTTGGACCTGGTAGCCCAAGGTATCTCCCAAGTGTTGCCAGATTTCGATATTAAATTCTTTTCCCCCATCACTCAGAATGTATCCAGGGGTGCCATATACAAAAATGACCTTCTCCAAGATTACCCTAGCCACAGTTTTAGCTTTCTTGTCCGGAATGGCACAAGCAACCGTATATTTGGAAAAGACGTTGACACAGGTTAAAATGTACCTTTTGTTCGTCTGTCTGGGTAGAAGTCCCATAATGTCCACAGATAAATTTTCCCACGGTTTACCGGCCATAATGTGTCCGGGCGACTGTTTAGGTCCCCGTCCATCTTTGCCCCTTTGATATCCCAAACAATGTTGGATAACTTCTTTAACATGACGGGTGCCCAATCCCGAAAGGGGTTGAAATAGGGGAGCTATCCCCCCGCCAAAGGCGGCTTTCTAGGGCCTTTCCTAGCTGATGCTGAGAGGATTGGGTTCTAGTCATGTGGTGATGGGCTGGTCTATCAGAGTGAGAACTGAGCAATCTCTGCCATACCCATAGCTTACTCTGACTGTTCCTTTTACTTATATATTTTCTAGATCTCAAGTGACGGCGTCTCTTCCGTGGATTGACCTGCCAATCTACCAAGATTGGAAGCCAAAGCGTCACATTTTTCCTTTGCCTCTCAACTTTCTCTTCATAATTGCTAAGGGACACAGGGCCCTGGGTGGGGCTTTGGTTTACCAGGCATTTCCGCACCTTCCTCAGCTCCCCGCCATGGAGTGGCTTCGGTCACCCAGGCTCTATTGTGGTAGGCAGGGACGGTTCTGTGGGGGCCCTCGATTATGGCTTTGGCCTTGCTTGGGGCCTTGGGGCTGTTCGGCCAGGCAGCCTGAGGAACAACAACAACAACAACAATTTCCTTAACAATTTTGTTGGCTCTCGAGGTCCAGTACCTTTTGTTAAATTGCTTCAATACTCTAGACTGAGCCAAATGAGCCCCGCTTCCCTCTAGTTGGTGGAGAATTTGGATCATGTGTTTAGCCTACAGATTATCCAATACTACCCGGTCTTTAGAATCCCTCCAGGCTCCCTCAGAAAATGTTACTTTGTTGCCATACATAGGATCATTCTGTTCATTGTTAGGTTGAGTGTGTTGGACGGGTGCTACCGGTAGTCGAGATAGGCCATCGGCATTAGTGTGTAATTTACCTGGTCTATGTCTAACTTCAAAAGAGTATTCCTCCAGGATCCACTTCCACCTAACAAACAATCCATCTTCCGTTTTCATTTTCCGGAGCCATTGCAAACTATGGTGGTCCGTGATAACTTCGAAATGAACCCCGGCTAAATATGGACGGAAATATTGTACAGCGCACACTAGAGCTAGGCATTCCTTTTTAGTAACGCTGTAATTCTTCTCGCCCTTATTCAGCATCCGGCTAGCGCACGCTGCTATGCCTTCTTTTCCGTCCACTTTCTGGGCCAATACGGCCCCGAGCCCTTCATCGGAAGCATCGGTGTATAGTTGGAATGGCTTGGTAAAATCCAGATGACAAACTATGGGGTTAGAAGTCAATTTTTGTTTCAGTTGATCAAAATCTATCTGACAATCCTGATCCCAGTCAAACCTCCTCCCTTTTTAAAGTCTCTTAGTAAGGGGGCGAGCAATTTTTGAGAAGTTGGGTATGAACAGTTGATATGCTGCCATTCCCAAAAATGCTCGGATCTCTTTGACAGAGGAAGGGGGTGAAATTTCTGCAATAGATTTCACTTTATGGGTGTCCGGTTGGATACCTTTCTTTGAAACTACATGCCCTAGGTATGCCCCCTCGTGGGCCCCTAATTGGCATTTGGAAGGCTTCAATTTAAGTCCCGCCCCCCTGATTCTCTCTAATACTTCTTGTAGTCGATTGATATGTTCCTCCCAACTAGTTGAACAAATTATAATATCATCCAGGTAAGCTAAGCAGGTTCTCCAGGTTAATCCCCTCAGTACTTCGTTCATGACTCTAGTGAAACTAGCTGGTCCATTACAAACTCCGAAGGGCAAGACTGTGAATTGACAGAGATATCCTTCGCTCGTGGCAAATGCGGTTTTGTCCTGGTCCTCTGACCTAACCGGTACTTGCCAGTATCCACTTTGTAGGTCTAGGGTAGAAAACCATGTTGACCCATTTAGTGATTCTAGCGAGTCATCAAAACGAGGTAGGGGTTGCGCATCTTTGATGGTGGCATCATTTAATTGTCTATAATCTACACAGAACCGAGTGGACCCATTTTTTTTTTTACCAGGACTACTGGAGATAACCACAGACTGTAGGAGTCTACTACTATTCCTTGCTTGATCATCTCCTCTACTTGTTCCTTTTCCTTCTGTCTCATTATGGGATTTTGTCGCCTATAAGGTTGTCTAATAGGGGGCCGTTGAGTATGTGTCTCGTGGGTGTGTCGGGTTCGGGCCGATCCGTGGTCCCCTTTATTTTGAGCAAACACATCTCGGTAAGTCCAGAGCAATTCATGTAAGGTAGTGGCTTGATCTGACGTTAATTGTTTCGGGATCTCAGGTAAGTTAACTGGTCCGTTAGTTCCAACAGTGGTGGGTTGCGCGGGTGTAACTTTTCCTAACAGTTTCCCTTTTTGATAACTAATCGTGTCATCGCCTAAGTTAGCCAGAACTAATTTCCTCTGATCGGTAGTAATAAAGGTGGGAGATATTCTTACTTGATTTTTTGCATCAGGTTAAAAAATCCCGGCAGTCATTCCTTGATATTTAGGAATTTCTATAATTCTCCAAGATCTAGGGGGGATAGAGAGTTTTCCTGTGGTAGCTACTATTTGAGGTCGTAGGGTGGTCGTCGTGTCTTTTGGCCCGCACTGTATAGTTACTCCCAACTGACTCATGAGATCTATTCCCAGATATCCATCGACTCCACTATTAGACTTTCCTAATAGAACACAAAAGTCTGTGGCGAATATAATTCCTTTCCATTGTACCACCACCGTATTAGTTCTCCCTAGAATCGTCAGTGGTTGACCCCCGGGTCCTGACAACTGAATACCAGTTTGATTTAAGGGGCCAATCTCTTTCTGACTATTCCTCACAAAATTCTCCAAAAGACAACTTCTGTTTGCCCCTGTATCAATTAACATGATTGCGGCTTTCCCATTTATTACTATGGTTTCACAAGGCGTTTGTCTCTCTATTATGTTGACCTCACTATACCGCCTTTCTATGTGAGGTTTAAAGGAAAATTTTCTCCCCCTTCCGGCATCGTGATTTTTGGCTGGGTTTCTGTCTCCCTATATTTTACTGGAAGCTTTCCTCCCTGGTTTGGATCGGCTTTCCTTGGTAGGGGTCGATCGTTTGGAAGTGCGGGCCTGGAGTTGTTGTTGTTGTTGTTCCCTAAGCTGCCTGGCTGAACAGCCCCGAGTCCCTGAGGAAGGCCATGGCCGCGATCGGGCTTTCCCACAGAGCTCTCATTGAGTGTACAATGTGTTGTTGGCGTAAGTGGTTGTGTGAAATGCAGTCTTCTATGATGTGTTTAATGGTATGGGGTGCTGTGTTACATCCCGGGCAGACGTCGACGACGGACTCATCCAGTCTCTTCTGATAGCTCAGGAGAGCTGGATGGTGTCTGCATCTCAGCCTGGCCAGGTGGACTCTGTCCTCGCGAGGAAGGGAGGATTCGGAAGGATGGATTTCGGGAGGTCGTGCTTGCAGCTGCGTGTTGTCTGTGAGTGAGTGGATGGATCGGCGAGAGATGTGAGTATGGATGGGCTTCTGGAAGTTGGTTCGGGGTGGACAGGGAGGGAGAGAGGATAGTAATTGTGTGTGATACCGTGTGCTGGGTGTTGTTTTGATATTTCTTGGTGTCTGTGGGTGTGTTGCCATGTAGTTTAGTGGGTGGTCCTGGTTCGTGGAGGCTGCTGCCAGGAATTGAGTGCCTCTCATGTCCAGATGGTCTTTGACTTTGAGGATTTGGGTTTCTTGATGTAGGTGATCTGTGGGTGCAGTAGCTGTGCAGCCTGTAATGATCTTTAGGGCTATGTTTTGAATAGTCTGTAAGGTCTTATGATGTGTTTCAGCTAGGTTAGAAGCCCAGGCTGGGCTTGCATATTCCATCACTGATCTTATGTATTGTATATATACTGTGGAGGTGGTTTCTTTGTCGTGTCCAAATTTTGTGTGAGCAAGTGACCTGAGGGCGTTAAGTCTGGGTGTCAGTTTCTTTTCAATATTTGTGGTGTGCTGTTTGAATGTCATATGAGTATCATATGTTACTCCTAGGATTTTGGGTGTGTGTGTATGTGTTAGGGGTGTGTTGTTAATGGTGAGTTGAGGGATGCATTCATGTTCTCCTGTCCAGCTCGTGAGTAGGGTTGCGGTGGATTTGGCTGGAGCTAGATTAAGTCTGTTTGTAGTGCACCAGCCTTGTAGTGTGTTGAGATAGGGATGAAGGAGATCTGTTGCTCTGTTTTGGTCATGGTGTGTGCATGTGAGTGTTGTGTCATCTGCATAGGAGGCTAAGTTTATTTGGGGCGTATTGGGTGTAGTTATATCGTGCATGTACAGATTGAAGAGTGCGGGCAATAGGACGGATCCGTGTGGGACTCCGTTTGGAAAGTTTCTGATTCTAGATGACTGACCGGCAAAAGATACGTGTGCACATCTGCCTGCTAGGAAGTTGGCCAGCCACCATTTTGTGTTGTTGTGCATGTTTGTGTTATAGATTGTGTTTGTTAGGTTGTGGCGGGGGATGGCATCGAAGGCTTTACTAATGTCGAGTGTGGCTAATAATGATCTGTGGGGCGGTCTAGCTGAGTTGATGCCGTCAAAAGCTCATTGTGTAAGGTCTGTGAGAAGAGTGTTTGTGGAGTGCAGTGGCCTAAAGCCATGTTGTGTTGGAGCTAGGGGTAGGTCGGGTGTAATTAGATGTAATACTAGGCGTTCCAGACTTTGGAGGGGGTGCAAAGGAGTGTGATGGGGCAGTGCGAGGAGGGTAGCGTGGGGTCTTTGTTGGGTTTGGGAAATGTGATGATGATACCATGCTTCCAAATGTCTGGTATTGTGTTGTGTGAATAACTGTAGTTTGATATGTTAGTGAGTGCTTGTATGCCTTGAGGTCCCAGATGTCTGAGGTGTATGTTGCTTATGTTGTCTAGGCCACAGGCGGGTGAGTGCATGAGATTGTTGATGATATGCTTGGTCTGGTGATTGGTGAAGGGTGTATAGTCTGGGTCTGTGGGGAATTGTCTCTTACGTCGGATGACACGTCGGTCGTCTTTGTGAGGTTTTAGGTGGCTGACATGTGAGAAGTGATTGATGAGAGTGTTTGCTTGTTGTTTACATGATGGAGTAGAGTCTGTTGTTGTGATTGCAGCATGTGATTGTGTTGTGATGCTGTTGGAAAGTGTGATGCTGTTTAGTGTTTTGTAGAGTTTTTGGGGGTTTGTTTTGTGATCAGGTGTTCTAGGGGTTGGGTTTTGGGGACGGTTGGAACAGTTCCTAGCTAGGTGTCCGGTTTGTCTGCATATAAAGCATCGGATAATTTTTCTCGGATACCCTTTGTTTGGGTTCTCCTCCTCCCCTTTTTTTTTTCTTCTTACAGATTCTTACAGTTTCTTACAGTTTCTTACAGTAGATCTTCTGGAAAAATGCAAACTAGACCTGTGTATCCAGCTCAGTGCCAGTACTTTCACTGCTGCAGTCGTTCACGGTGTTGGCGGCGGCGGTAGCAGACGCAACATTTTTACTATTCTGTATTTTTGCTTTATAATCAAACTTCAAATCTTGTCTTCCCCATGCTTTATCAAGATTACTTTCAAACTCCCTTATTGATTCGGAATCGACTACATACTGGGGCAGTGCGTTCCACTCATTTACCACTCTATCACAAAATGAGTTCTTTGCCTTTTCAAGTCAATTTCTTTCTTTGTAAATTTTCTTAGAGTGTCCTCTCGTTCTTGTTCCCTCCTGCATCAAGAAGATACCTTCACACACTTCCTCATCATACATTCCTGACACTATCTTAAAAGTGTCTATCATATCCCCGCTCTTTCTCCTATATGCCAGTGTCGGTAGCCCCAGTGTCTTCAACCTCTGCTCATAGCCCACGTTCTTTAACGTTGGTACTAGCTTGCTAGCTCTCCTCTGCACTTTCTCCACTGCTTCTATATCCTTTACCATATATGGAGCCCACACCTGGTTCGCATATATCAGGTGCAGCCTAACCAGCGCTGTATAGAGATTCCTGAATATTTCTTCGTCAAGTGACACAAATGTCCTCCTTATCAGCCCTACAATTCTATTGGCTTTGTTTATCTTTTCCGCTAAATGTTCTGAGAAATTTAACTTATTGTCTATCACTACTTCTATATCCTTTTCTGCATTAACTTCCTCCATCGCTTCATACAAACTGTATCCTACCTTGTCTATCTTGCTTGTCCCAATCCGCATGTACTTGCATTTTTTTGGATGAAAAGGCATTAACCAATGTTTAGACCATCCCTTCATGCCCTCCACATCTCCTTGAAGCAAACCCACATCTTCCTTACTCCTCACTCTTCTATACAGCTTAGTGTCATCCGCATACAGGTATATCTCACTTCCATTAGTTATAACTTCAGGTAAGTCGTTGATAAATATAACGAACAGTAGTGGTCCCAACACAGATCCCTGAGGTACCCCACTTGTAATTTCCCTCCACCCCGAGCCTATTCCATTCACCAGTACCCTCTGTCTCCAATCTTTCAGGAAGGCTTCTATCCATTTCACACATATCTCCCATATATTATAGCTTCTAACTTTCTTTATTAACTTTTTATGTGGGACCTTATCGAAGGCCTTCATAAAATCGCAATATACCACGTCTATAACATCACCATCCTCCAGAAATTGCATCCAATCATCTACCACCTTAATTAGCTGTAGTACCGTCGACCTCCCCGGCAAGAATCCGAACTGTCTCCCACTGAAAAGTTGGTTTGATTTCATCTATTGCCTGACGCCGTGATCCCCGAAGGGGTGGCCACGAACGAACCGCCCCCATGCACCTCTGTCCCCAGTCAGTCGACGCCCCTCCCCCCAACCAGCACCGCCTTCGTTCATGTAGTTCCTCACTCCATCCTTCCACCTCATATTCGGTCTACCTCTCCCCCTCTGTCCCTCCACCTCGCTCTCGTACACCCTCTTAGTCATTCTCTCGCTTTCCATACGTTCCATATGGCCGAACCATCTCAAGTTGTTCCTTTTCACACTTTCCAGCACATCTACCTCCACACCACACCTCCTTCTTACTTCCTCATTAGTCTGTCTATCCCTCCATGTAACTCCGCACGCACTCCTTAAGTAATTCATTTCCACTGCTCTCACTCTTGGTCTGAGTCTCTCAACCAACGTCCATGCTTCGCTTCCGTAAGTCAGTGTCGGGATTACCACACTGTCATGCAAGGACTTCTTCACTTCCATACTGACCACCCTATTTCTTGTTACTGCTTTTAGCGTTCCTACAACCCTCTTCCCCTGTTGTACCCTCTCCCGCACCTCTTCATCCATAGTCCCATCTTTACTCAAGATGCTTACTAATATGCTCCATTATTCTTTCTCTAATTACCGTTTCCATTAATTTACACACAACACTTGTCAAACTGACTGGGCTATAATTTCCTGGGTAATTTCTCTTTCCCTTCTTAAAAATAGCTGTTCTGTTCGCCTCTCTCCAGTCCATCGGGATTTGTCCTGTATTAAAAGATATTTCAAATAAAAATGTTAATGGCTCTACTAACATCTCACCTCATTCCTTTATGATTCTTGGATGTATCCCATCCGGTCCCGGGGACTTACTTCTGTTCATTTTGTCTATAGCCCTTCTTATTCTAGCATGGGAAAACTCTATTAGTTCCAGTGCCGGTGCCTGTTTCATGGAAATAGCAGGCACTGCATCATCCAATTCCACTGTTAGTACCTCCCCAAAGTATTTCCCCAGCACCTCTGCTTTCTCCTTATCAGTTTCTGCTCTATTTTATCATCCAATTTTCCTATCAGTTCTGGGATACCTACTCTTCTTGTTAACATTTCCTGAATGTACTTCCAGAATATTTTTGGTTTATCCTTCACGTTTTTTGCAATCTCTCTCTCCCTCTCTTTCACCCCCCTCCTTGTCTCCCACCTTATGTTATTGTTTATTTGTCTACGTTCCAAATCCACTTCTTTAGCTTCTATACTAGACCCCCTGTTCTTTTTTTAACACTTTTAGTCTATCCCACAATCGTTTATTTCTTCTTATCAATGTCCAAAGCTTTCTTTTCATTGGTAATTCTGGGTTCGTTCTTTTCCTCAATTTTGTTTTATCCGTATATTCCCTTACTGGTACACATTTGGATATAGCATTCTCCAGTTTGACTCTAATCTTCCTCCATATTCCTTCAGCGTCTTCACCGTTCAAGTATTCCCCCCAGTCAATGTCCAAACACCTTCTCAGCAGCTCATAATCTGCTCTACCATACATGTATATTTTGTATTGCTTCTATTATCCCTCTTTGTTTTAATATTGCAACTAAAACTTATACAGGCATGGTCACTACTACCTATAGGGCTATCCACATTGACATGTTCCACTATATCATCCTCATTGCAAAAAATCAAATCAAGTACACTCCCCTGCGTCCCATCTCTATTATCTTGTCATCTCTGTAATATGTTGCGTTAAAAAACAATCTCTCACTTTCTCTATGAACTTGTTTTCCATGCTACACTGTCCCGCTGGAGTAGTACAATTTGCCCAGTTGATCCTTGGCAAATTGAAATCTCCAATCAAAATCTTATATTTGTTCTCTCTATTATCTATTTCAGTAGGTTATCATCCTCTTCCCTACTATTATTTGGGCTTCTATATATAGAGGCAATTATAATTGACCCTCTTGCACATTTTACTTCAATTCACAAATACTCAAAATACTGCTGTCTCATATCCACCTCAATTACCTTGAGCTCTTTTCTTACATAAATGAACAGTCCTCTTCCAACCTCTGCTCTAATAGCATTCCTCTCATACAACTCAAAACCCTCCAAACTATACTCCACCAGTTCCCTTTCAATTCTAGCATTTTTTGGTCTTACTTCCTGTAAGGCTATGACATCAGGTTTTTCCCGCTCCTCCTGTCCGTGCCCTACTCCCCCCCTCACACTACCAGTACTGGGTCTGCAGCTTCTTCTTCTCCTGTCTCTCCCCGAGACCCTTCCACCCTGCTCTCCACCTCTGCCACAACTTCTATCACATTCTCTTCCCTCCCAGATCTCCTCCCTTCTATTCGTATAAACCACTTCTTCAATTTCCCGTCCCTCACTCTCCAGAAAAACTTCTTCTTATCCTCCTCACCCAACTTTCCATTTTCCTCATCAGCCTTTTCCTGTAGTTCCTTTATTTTTTGTCTTTGTTCTATGCTCAAATCCTTCTTTAATCTTATATGTTTCAGTTCTTCATTTGTGTTTAGTCTCCAACTAAAATTTGTCACTGTCTCTGCCACTGCCCTGGTTTTAAACTGTACCCTTATAGGTCTCATCTCCCCCCTTGTTCTTCATGACTCCTACGACTGCACTCTCAAAACTGTTTTTTGTCTTATTCATTTCCTCCGTTTGTTCTTTCACAATTTCCTCCAAATCCTTAACTTTCTGTTCACCTACAACCGTCCATGCAGTTGACTCCTTCACTTCCTTGAATCGTCCTTCGTATTCCTTCAGCTGCTCCTTTAATGCCATATTCTCTGCTCCCAATTCCTCTACCCTTTTTAGTATCATCTCTAGGTTATTATTAACTTCCGAAATAGGCCTACATTCGCTTCCTTCACAAAGCCTGTTCCCTGGCCCACCCGATGCACCACATAGTTCGCACAACACCTTGATTTTCTCACCAATGTCCCCCTTCCACTTCTCCGTATCACTCTTCCACTTCTCCAAATCCTTCACAACATTAATAATCTCTTCTACCTTCTTATCTGTGCTCCTAAGCCCACGAAACCGTCCTAACCTTTCTTCCGTCTCCGAAATTCCCGCCGTTCCGTCCGCCATGTTTGTTTACAATCACTACAACTCCAGCTGACCCGTTGATTACACTACTCTTTTCACAATATATATCACCCCTCCACCACACCAATTTATCTTCCAAACACTTCACTAGTCCTTCCTCTCCTCGCTTGCTCAGTATGTATTCGAAATTCCGTGATATTTAATCGTGCCCATGATAATATGCCGGAGCCTCAAAAAATGCGTCCGCCTCCAGCGCACTGAACTACACAATCTCTCCTCTTTTAACTCTCGGGCTTCCATTATTTTCTTGATTACCTCCATGAGTTCCTTAGTGGTAGTCACTTCATGGATAATGCAGTGCCTTCTAACTTCCACAGGGCATGCTTGGATCAAAATCTCTCTAATCTCTGTTTCCTGTCTCTCTTGGTCCATATGGGGATACGCAAGTTTGACATTTTTCTCGACTTCCCTCCTAAAGGCTCTCACATTTTGGCCGTCTAGTTTCAGACTCTTAAGTTTGTCTCTGGCCTTCCTGGTGGAGGTTTCTCAGCCAAATTATTCAATTAGGGCACTCCTAACTTCTGCCCATGACACTAGTCCCTCTAGACGTACTCTTACATCGTTCAGGGCCTTGCCTAAGTGTGCCTTTCCATAGGCGATTTTCTTTCCATTTTCTCCTACGTCAAGTAGTGTGAACTGACATTCTAATTGTTCGATCCATAGCTCGATTTCTTCTTTCCCCTCTTCCCATAATCTGAATGGTAATACGGCCATCATTGTTCTGTTAGATAATTATACTCAATCTAAATGATTTGTCGAATCCCACCGCTGCCACCAAAATGTAGTACTTACTACCTTATTTCGAATATACTACTAGAGTGCGGGATAAATCGACAGTCATTTAGAAGTTTGTATACTTGCTACTACACTAATAACTGTTTCTCTGTTTGGGCCGAGATGAGTTCAAGACACGGATTGAATATTACGTCGACCCAACATAGGTTGTACTTTGGAACCCGAGAACTCCCGTTACTCCTATTTGGATTCCCGATATTCAGGTATTGACTCAAGTCGGCTTCGATCCAAAGGCACGTTACTAGTTTCTAAAATAATATGTTTTTTACCAAGCCCTGCTGTGTCTACTCCAGAGACCAGGGCATCAATGAATCATACCTTTATTCACTTATCTAAAACAAGAGTTATATTCCTAAACTAAACTTCGGAATGATATACTTTTAGCGGGCCTACTATGTCTACTCCAGAGACCAAGGCATTACTACATAATTATGACCTTTCAATTAATATAACCTCTTAACCATATACAATACATTTACTCATATAACAAGGGCGTGGTTACAATTTTACCTCAATTGCCCTTCTACATACTCTTTGATTATATAATATTCTCGTTACTTCATACAATACATTTCCTCTAATGACCAGGCCGTTGTTACAAGTTACCTCGATTGCCTTATCTAAATACTGTTGGATTATATATACACATAATCCTATTACAAACAATTTATATTCACGTATACCACCTAGTCAATAATAATTCTTAACCTAATGTAAGCAGTACCTCAATAACTCTACATGGACAAGATTCTCCGCTTTTATCCCTTTACATAGATTCTTATGATTACAATATTATCCTGGACTTAACACTCGTAACGCTTAACACAGAACTGACTGAATATTCCTTTAACTATGATAACAGATAATGTTTCCTTTATAACCAAAGAATTCGTTGATCATACGGACTAGTGTCCTTCCTACCTATTTCTCAAACTAAAGCTAGTCTAATGGCAACTATTATTAATTCCCCTCGATCCTTATAGTTGTGTGTCTATCCTCAAGAATTATTCCCTTTTACTTTACTATTAATATCTATTTGCTGTCTTAGCAGATCCTATACTAGTTATAACTAATCGGCATGGAGCCTTTTCTAACAAGAATAACTATTTCCCTCTTAACACATCATCATTTTATTTATAAACAAAATTCTTGTATCTTTTCTCTTTAGTTTGTCCTATAAGGACACATCAATTATTATGGAACCACTGGGTTAGTCACGCATTTTCTCTCTTTCTTTAAGTCTGGTTCGGGCCCAATATGGGTCCTTTAAAATATATATTTAATGTATACTGCTAGGTGTGTGCTGGAACAATTTCACCACCTCAGAGCTGGCCAATAGCTCTTCTGGAAATTCTTGCTCCTGTCTACTATCTGTCGTCCCTCTTGAATCGCTTGGCTGTAAGTATGCAAGCCTGTGATGTGACGACAGGCGGCCGGATACTGAAGGTGTATCCGCCTAGTAGGTGAGAGCGATGCTAGGCCTGAGGTGGTCTTTACTGGAACATTTGGTGAGGGCTGGGTGGCTGGAATAAGTGGTTCCGAGTTCCCTTTGGTGCCCAAGCGAGAGTGAGGAAGTGGGTTGCAAGAAACTCGCCCAGTGGGTTCCGAGAGGTGAATGACCGCTGCAGCCTCCCCCACCCCCTTAATATAGTCATGCCTCCCGCTCTCCGGCGCTGTGATTGGCTGAGCCGGCCGCTCGGCCACCCGCGCGTCTTGAATTTTCTCTCTCTTCGCCTCCACTCTTTTCTCTTCAAAATATGTTCCTGGAAGCTGGTTGCAAATGTCTTTTAGTGGCTTACAGGAGTATAGGGCTGGCACTGATGTATTAGACCCATTGCAACCAGAGGAAATGGCCGGTGAAGAGAGCGAGAGTGAGTTTAAAGGTGTGGCGGTACACGTAGCTGTCCGCTCCGAAAATGGAGGCTTCTGATTGGTCGGCCGGGAAGGCGTGGCATGTTTATGTCGTGAGCCCGAAGTGTCAAACTCAGCTGATGAAGAGAGAAGGTAAAAGGAGGCGCGCTGATTGGTGGATGGCCTTTTTACTGTAATTATAATTGTGAAATACTTAGCACAGCCCAAAAATATCATCCAATTCATAATTTCCTTTTTATGTTAAAACAAGTCGTCTGGAGGTAGATAATTTCATCTGAAGGTTGTTGAAAAAACATAATATATTACTCAACCATATGATTCGGAACGGAAACAAACTTACTTGTGCTCGAGAAGACCTGCGCGATCATCCTATTCCCTGTCTACAGAATAGAATGGTTAATAAATTATTGCTAAATACAATTGCATTTCCATACAAATGAAACTAGTCAGGTAATATTTGTTTTCATATGATTGAACAGAAAGAACTTACTGGTACTGGAAAACTCTTGCGCAACGATCCTATTCCCCGTGGACACATCCAGAACCATGAAGACCGTATCGCCCTGCTTCAGTAATTCCTGCACGTTACCAAGATCAGAGGACCCTAGTAACTTGAGGCGTCCTTCCTCCTTCAGGCTCCACACATCTCGCAGGACCCCACTCTCGGCGGTCTGGAATAGAGAACTCGGGAAGCTTTTAACTTTGAGAGATTGTTCTGTAAAGTCTAGTATTGTTGTAGTGTTTATATTTCCTTTCAGAAACATGGAGTCTTTTTGTTCAGTTATTTTAATGTGTAATGTCATGCAGTGTTTATTTAATCCTTTCAGAAACATGATATAATTTTTTTTTTTTATTTTAGCTAACACAAAGCAATTTTGTACAACTTATGAAGGACCTCTAGGAGGGAGAAAAATATACCATAAATGCCTCATGCTGCGCGGTTCCCCTCTCCATAAGCACTGTGACTGGGTAGTCCACAATATCCTGGAAAGACTGAATCAGCAGAGGGGTCCTTCTTACAGCCAGGAGGGAGATAAGGTTGCCGGCATAACTCTTGGTCAGCACCAGTGTTGTCAGCATCCACACACCCACCAGCACACGCTCGCACCACCACCACATAGAAGTAAACTTCCGCACATCTGGCGAAACGTACAGCAGAGTTGACCAAATTTATTTTTTTCCAGTTGCTCTCTCTCTCTCTCTTTTTGTTTGTGTTTAGTCATATCATTATTTTGTAAAGAAAAAACAAATATATTTATTTTTTGAAGTACAGTCAGAAATCACAGTATTTGAGACACCTGGATAGGGCCCAGACATTGGGAGCGTATTGTTTCTGGACGACAGCCCATTTTAACTATCACAAGGTCGCACACATATGAACACACATTTCGAACCAATAGATGCTTCACTCAAGTCTGCCATGTCAAATTATTGTGGCTATGCTACGATACAATTCATTCTACGACAAGGCCTTCAGCACAAATAGCCGACTAAAATATTTGTGTCTGAAGGAAGAAGTTGAATTCATCAACCTCTGGGATAATTTCTATAACCAGCCTACTCTGTTCCGCAAGGATGGCACTCATCTAAACCCTGTGGGTTCAGCATGCATGGGTCGTCTCCTACACGAAGCACTCCGCAGCCATGGATAAAAAAACGCCATCCGAGAAGAAGCAGTAGTAACATAAATCATCCAACGCCAAGCAAAAAACAGAGGCAACCGAGGACCACCAGCGATAAGGACCAAAGACAGCGAGGACCGAGGACAGCCATGAACATACATGTAGATCCGACAAGAACCAACAATATTATTAAAGAGCGTTCCGTGAGCTCTAAAATAACAAATTTAAAGGTTTTCTATGCAAACGCTCGTAGCATACGCAATAATTTTTCAGATTTAGAGGAGCTAGTGTTTACAGAAAATTATGATGTGATTGGCATAACAGAATCTTGGCTCAATACAGAAGAGAGAGACTTTTTTAGCAGAGTATTCACTTCCCGGTTATGTAATGTTTGAGAAATGCCGAATAAATCGAAATGGAGGTGGCGTTTTACTTTATATCAAAGAAAGTCTTAACCCTACCCTCTTGTCAAAACCTCAAATTGTGAACGTCGACACATCTTTTGTGCTAATAAAGAATAATAAAGGTACAAAAATAATACTTGCGTTAATATACAGACCTCCAGCTCAATCAGTGCAAACTGACCGAGAAATTTACGAACAAATTGCAGATGTAAGTAACTCACAAGATACCGTAATTTTTGGCGACTTTAATTTACCTGTGACCAAGTGGGGCGATACTCTTACTTCACACTCCGGACATGACTTGTATACGAACTTGCAAGAGAGTTCGCTTTATCAATTTGTTCGAACACCGACCCGTGGTAATAACGTTCTTGACATTGTACTTGCAACAAAAGAAGAATTAATAGAGAATTTGAATGTTGGTGATGAATTCAGTAACAGCGACCATCGTACGATAACTTTCACTTTAAACTTTACTAGTAACGAACCAAATAGTAGCATCGAAAAAGTCCCTAATTTCAAGAAAGCAAACTTTCATAAACTTAGAGCTATGTTTAACACCTTACGAGCGGCCTATGCGGTTTATTTATGTGTACCGCCCAGCGGGGTGTTTTTAGCCAAAATAGGGCTGTTTACGTGATCATTTTCATGCCTAAATAAGACCCAGAACGTAAAACAAGTATCTATCCCTGAAAGGGCATAAACAGAGCTTTCGAATGACACCATAACGATCCTTGTATGATGGATAGTTTTCTTGCAATAACCGTGCAACGCGAGTGCAAAAAGCAGGTAATTCGGTACTTTCGGTACATAATTGAGTATGTAGCGAGTGAGAGAGGGAGGAGGGAGCTGAGATTTGTGTCAGTAGGTTCGCCGCGGTGGTCTGGAGCAGTCATACGCTCGCTAGTCTCCTGCCACCACTTGTCTCTCTCTCTCAGCCACATTACGTGCTGGAATTGCCACTCGAGTTATGTCGAGTGCCGCCACATAGTCCAGCTTTATTTAACTCGACTTATGTTGCTCGCCGCTAATTAAGGGTTAAAGAAACTGACAGGAGCTTTTTAATTCACAATAACGACATAAATACATCTTGGAAGTTATTCGAAACCACTTACCTAAAAGCAGTGCAAGACTGCATAACATCGAAAATACGGCATCCAGGCCATAATAATAAGCCCAAATGGTGGAATAAAGATATTTCAAACTGCCTGCTTGCTAAAAAATTTGCTAATGATAGATTAAAATCCTCACAAAATGACGAAGAACGGGTGAAATTTGTAGAGCTACGACGCAAAGCCAAAAAGTTAATTAAGCAAAGTAAAAAGACCCTAGAGTTACATATTGCGAATCAAAGTAAACCAAACCCGAAAGAATTCTATAGTTATAACAGAAAGAAAAAAGTAGTTACTTCAACTGTTGGACCGTTAGTCGATGAAAATGGAGAATACACCAAAGACGAAGTACAAATGAGTAATGCCATCAATACCTTCTTTGCATCAGTTTTTACAACAGAAGACCTCAGTGATATCCCTACACCATCGCCGATTCAGATTGATAATTCAGATGTTCTAAGCAATGTCACCGTTACAGAGAGAGAAGTATTGAATTGTTTAGATAAACTCAAGGTAAATAAAACGCCTGGACCTGGTACAATCTCGCCTAGAGTTCTAAAGGAAGCTAAGGATGAGCTCTCCAAACCACTGACATTACTATTCAATAAATCCTTGCAGTCTGGAACTATGCCTGATCAGTGGAAGATAGCCAACGTAACACCGATATTAAAAACAGGCAGCAAATCCCTACCCAGTAACTATCGTCCAATTAGCTTAACCTCAGTTGTATGTAAAATGCTAGAAACGGTCATAAGAGACAGACTCGTAAATCACTTAGAGGAAAATATCATACTTAAAGATACTCAACACGGCTTTCGTAAAAAAAGTTCCTGTTTAACAAACCTCTTAGACTTCTTCCACGATATCCTCAACCTCTACGATGAGAGTAATGCTGTAGATATTATATACCTTGATTTTCAAAAGGCCTTTGACAAAGTTCCCCACAAACGTTTACTGCTAAAACTAAAAGCGCATGGAATACAAGACGGTGTGTTGAAATGGATAGAAAATTGGCTCAGCGACAGAAAGCAAAGAGTAGTCATAAACGGTAAGGCATCTAAATGGACCAATGTAAGTAGCGGGGTACCCCAGGGATCGGTACTAGGACCAATTATCTTTCTAATTTACATCAACGACATAGATGAGGGTCTCACCTGTGCAATCTCAAAATTTGCTGACGATACAAAAATTGCAAATAGCGTACTCTCAAAAGAACAAGTTGACGATATGCAACACAATCTAGATAAATTGTCACATTGGGCCCAAATTTGGCAAATGAGTTTCAATGCGGATAAATGTAAAGTACTACATATCGGATACCTAAATGAGAAAGCAAACTATTCGATGAATGGCACTCGGCTTAAGAAAGTAAACAGAGAAACCGATCTGGGAGTAACAATATCGAGTAACCTAAAACCGAGTCAACAATGTTCAGAAGTTGTTAAGAAGGCAAACAAAATAATTGGCTTTATAGGCAGGTCATTTGAGTATAAATCCAAAGACGTTATCCTAACCCTTTACAATTCCTTAGTCCGCCCTCTTCTGGAATACTGCGTTCAATGCTGGTGCCCTTATTACCAAAAAGACATAAACAAGCTAGAACGAGTTCAACGTAGAGTTACCAAAATGATACCTAGCCTAAAGAACAAACCATACGAAGAGCGTCTTAGAGAATTAAATCTATTTCCTTTAACCCAGCGCAGATTAAGAGGTGACTTAATTCAAGTGTTCAAATTCATCAAAGGCATCGACAATATGAACTGTAGTAAGTACTTCACTATCGACCAATCTAATTACACGCGGGGAAAAGGTTGCAAAATTATTGGTAAATCTTTTAACTCACACGAATCTAAGAATTTTTTCTTCAATCGAGTTGTCAACTTGTGGAATGGGCTTCCCCGAGACGTTATAGACTGCAGCAGCACCGTTGATTCATTTAAACTCCGCCTAGACAAATATCTCGCATCAAACCCGCGACTGACTGCGTTTGTAAATGAATAACTTTATTTTATCGTCCCCTCAGTTACTAACCCATATGTCCCCTACTAACTTCCTAGTCCTGCCACGGACATTAGTTCCAGGGCAGTAGTTCCCTTTCCAATGTTCTCTTACCCACTCTAAACCACTGTTTGGACACTTGATCCTCAGTGTTTTGGAGGACAAGCAGCCTAGAAGGGTCACTAGATCTGTTGTTGCTTGATTTCCTTTGTACTCCTTTGTACTCCTTTATACTATAGAATCCTATATTTTTTTTTTTTTTTTTTTTTTTTTATCAATTTTACCACAACACCAAACACCTCCAATGAAATTAATGAAAGCATATATGTGATCCACCAGGATTCGAACCCGGGTTATCACACACATATTTTTAGACACCTTAACCATTATACCACCAAATACCATTGTTTGTTATTCCCTCCTGTATCTACACAAAACGCGGATACCTATTAAAGAATTAAGACTGTAAGGAAACACTACCAAACCGCAGTGAATGGACAGGCTTTCGTTGTGTGTGTGTGATTCATCAGACGTCATCCATAGTAGTTATTATTAAACACATACTGGTACTCACATATTAAACACATACTGGTACTCACATATAATTCATCAATTTTGTATCATGCTATTAACCTTTGCTGCACTGTGTAAACATTGCAATATATCAGCTAATATAATACTAACATCGAAAAGGTATCTACTATATAGCCATTGCTAAACGTAATATCACGATGCGATGCTTATAATTATAGCCTTTACCCTTTAGAGTGGAATATAAACATTTTACTAAATTCATATTGAATAATTATTATATAAACCTATCAGCGTCCGAAGCTTAACCTATTGTGGTATTACATAATTATAATATAATACATATATACACAATATATATCCCCATATATCACTACTGATACCTCATTGCCGTTTCACACCTGAATTTCATAACCAGGTGATAACATGTAATATTACATTGCATAGTTCATTGTGTCGTATGTCATGAAGCAGACACTTCTGTTTTCAGCGTTTGTCACCTACTGTAGAAAATTATGTCTATTACAACACACATCGGTTCACTTACACACACACACTCGACTAATCGTAATTAGCAATTCACGTCATAATTGCCATGGTTACTTTACACAACAACTATTTATTACACACCAATGCAAGGTAAACATTACACTATAATAGCCTACTGAACATCCTCCTCTTCAAAATTAATACAAGTATGCATAACGTGGTCACTGGGAACATGGAAATGAAGACAGCTCTCTGGGGGGTGGGGGCGAGAGAGCGAACCTAAACTACCAAATTTCTTAACAGCCAATGAAACGTTTAAGGTTGGAACCCCCACCGGGACGCATATTGCCCTTCTGTATACTGCTTCGGCACCACAGCCGCGCGCGGACTATTTTATGGCTAACTCAACTAAACTCGCGCATATTCTCCGTATCCTAACCTAACCTAACCTAACCTAACCTAACCACAGAGAATATGCGCAAGTTTAGTTGAGTAATTACCCATAGAAAACGGCCGTTTTCACCCCCGCGCGCGCGCACACACACACACACACACACACACACACACACCTAAATCCTGTTCATTCACTTTGCAATTTGGAAGTAGTTATTTTCATATTTTTGTTTTAAACCTATGGTAATATTCGTGTCCGTATTTACTGTAGATACGAAGGGAATGTAATCAAGATATTTCTGACATTTGTATATCCATAAATATATGAATGCGGATCATAGCATAGCAGCAGCATTATAATTGTACATGGCAGACTGAGTGAAGCATCTATTGGTTCGAAAAGTGTGTTCATAGGTATGCGGCCTTGTGATAGGTAAAGTGGGCTGTCGTCCAGAAACGATGCGCTCCACATGTCCGGGCCCTATCAAAGTGTCTCAGAAATTGCGGTTTCTGACTGTACATGTCTTAATCGAGGGGTTTAATACCTCTTCGGGTATCTACTTCACCATGATGATGCCATATATTTAACCCGTTGAGCACCGGTGCCGTTCTTCTAATTATATTCTGGCAATGATTAGACGATTTTATTCAGCTTACGAATGACCTGTAGAAATAATTAGGCTTCAAACTATCTCCAACAACAGTTTTAACTACTACAGATCCTTCTTATGCTACATAATTATCGTCTAAATACAGCTAGAATAATTTATAACACACATCGCTGGTACTCAGAGGGTTAAATAGATTATAATGTTACTTGAAGAAGCTCCTCTCACCTTGTTGCAGTAGAATACGGACAAAGCAGCCAGCCTTTTCCTCTAATCTCTGTGGATCCCTCGACATGAAAGGCACACAACACGATACCCCTACCATAATAGTGACTACCCCCACCAGCGCCACCATGATGGTTAACCACACCAGGGTAGTGAGGGGGAAGAGGAACCCCCAGGGGTCCACCTCAGCCCTTCCCCGGCCGACCAGCAACTTGAAGTACTCAATGAATATAGAACCGGTGAAATCGGCCACTTGGAATCTCTGGTAGGTAATTTCAAAAGGCCCAAGAGCAAAATCCACTTCCTGAAATGGAAATGTTATTCGTTTTTGCATAGGTAAGTTGCTTAGGGTATACAATTAAGGAGAAACACAGAACAAGTACATACCGGCCCATGGTGAAATGGGGCGCATAAATCACAAATAGCCCCCATGAGTTGAACGTCAACCAATAGTGATGAGCGATAATTTTCGATCACTTCACCTAATTGATACTGATAATGAGTGTTTATTTTATTTTTAGATGATAATATGTGATTATCATGTCATGCACCATGATACACCAGCCAAAGATGTGTAATGGGTTTGGAAGTATGGTCAGAGTTTTGTGACCGCCAAAGGCACAATGTTTGTGTTTTACTTTGTTGGAGGGTGGCCTTATATAATGTCGTAATGAGCACGCTACGGGTGCTTGGCGGGTTAATAGACCATGCTCAATAAATGGGGGTTAAAGTCAGTTTAACATATAGCTGCATTCAGCCTCCTAGGGAGTCCATCAGACTCCAGAGAGTCAATCAGAGTGAGTTTCCAGCCTGCCGTGACTAAGTCTATCTCAAGCAACACCCAACAGGAATGCATCACTTTCCTCAGCCGGGAGTTCTCCTGGATCTTCACCGAGGTCTTCTCTACTTGGGGTTGTCACCCACAAAAACCGCAGCATGAACACTGTCACCTTCAAGGAGGTCATCCACGTGCCCATACAACTTAAGCTATATCTCATAAAGTATGCAACCAACATGTCTCAAAATGTATTCAGAGAGCAGATGCTGGTTTGGTATGTATTCATGCCATATATACTCCATTACCCTGCGAAGCTCCAAATCCCTTTTGAGTATCCATTTTTACTACTATATAACCAAACAGGGACCACCAGTGTCATAAATATCCGACACTTGGTCCTTCTGCATAGGCATCAACATCAACATATACTCTTGTAAAGGGAGTCCATAGCCACTTTAGCTAAGCCGAAGCGAGGAACAAAATCATGGTTTGACCCACCACTGTTTTGGATCTCACTACCAAGATAAGTGTATTTATTCAAGACCTCTATGTTCTTTCCACACGCATGTACAGACGATGTTACTGACTAGGTAAATACAAAGAGGTAATTTACGGTTATCTACAGGCAATGGTATACATTTGTATGGTAACTGTACCAGTTACGTCTTAACGTCATTGTCATTTTTAGCCAACAAGACTACAGTCTGGTTCTACTGCTGTCCATCTGTAGCTGCACAATGAGGTAGAGATAAATGACAAAACAATTCGAGGTTGGACGGAACTATCCCTCGATATAACCATTCGTTCGTGTTTGTTGTCGGCTATGAGCAAAAGAAAACGTGCTCCTTGATTGCTGGGCATGCTCCTGCATTTCGTAGATTGACTCTCTTTTCTGAATATTAAAATGGCCAATTGCTGTTTACATTGTCAATATACACTGATCGAGATCCTCCTAGGGCTCCTTAGAAGATAATTGATGTATCAACAATTATAAGGATGGAATAGTTGGTTAGGGTGACTTTTAAGTTGTTTTTAAGTTATGGCAAATGGCCTCCAATGTTATTCAAAGTTCAGGTACATATATATAGAGTAGAAATGTAACATTATTATAGAATGACATAATTAAATCTTTTTAGTTATTTAATGGATGGTAATTGTCGTACATTAATTAACCAAATCTCACTTATTCGCATAATCAAATTTTATAAATGAATTCAGTAAATGTTACACACCAGAGGCACCAGTTTACATACATATTATAAGTAACCTGCATAACTCAATCGCAAGCATCTGTCAGTGGCCACCTAACTAATACTAGACGATCTGTCCAGTCTGTTCCATTTCATCAGACACCAAATTGAATCAATTACCCAACTGATTTGTATATACTTTATATAATAATCGCAATGTATTGTCTCTGCAGTATCTAATTATCGAGTGTTCTTAATGAAAGACACACTTAGTTTCAAAATGTGTATACTAGAAGAGTATTTGAGGTACGGATGTTGTAATTTAGTGTCAGATGAAATGAAACCTAGTATAGTTGTACTCACCCCCTTAACAGTCTGGCCAATCATGCCAGACCAAGACCCGTCCTTCATCAGCCTCCCCCAGTCCTCGTCAGCCGGGGACACCAACTTCACTCTGGAGATTATTCACAATTACAGTCGGTCATATTTCAGCTGACGGTAAAATGAATCCCTTAGCAGCTAATTTCTCGATACTCAATGGACAACAATGAAACTACTATGTCTCTGCATCATATCAAAATCACGTTTATAGAATTAGCACCATATCTCACTACAAAATCTCCAAAATAACGGAGAAATCTTGATAGGAACTTTGCAATTAATAGTCAGTTGATAAGAAACATAATATAGTATATTAGGATGTGTAATCTATATAGCGCACTATAGTCTAGTCATTACAACTAGGCCACAGATCATGACCCCAATCCAAGAACAATCGTGGTGCCATTTCTACCATTTGGGAAGCTTCAACCAGGAAATGAGGGCAGATAGTTGTAGCCCATTTGATCTAGGTGATAGGTGTATTTGCTCACTAGACCTCCATAAAGTTGTAAAAAACACCTCCCCCCTTCAAGATAAATTTGTAAATTTTTCGATAGAAGAATGTCCCGGCCAAAGGCCGCTTCCTCTTAAAATTACAGGTTCGCTATCGCTGGCCAGGAAAATTTTGCTTAGACCTAAAGAGCACGAAAGGTCTTAATATTGACAAGGCGGTGTACAGTCATAAAATTGTCAAACTAATGAACCGAACGTCTTAAAAACTAAATACCAATGGGGCTAAACACGAAGGAGAAGGGGGACCGTAAAACCACCCATCTCACCTTAAGTTACAAGAGACTAGGGGTCATGATTTGTGGGATAGTTGGGAAATTAAGTGGGTATAAAGCACACTTAGTAGGGCATTCGTAAGCTAAATAAAATCGTCCTATCATATCAAGAATACAATGGAAGAAGGCATCACTATACGGAAAGAGTTAACCCTTTCTGTACCGGCGACGTCTTTTTATTTTTGTTATTCTTGTTATATTTAGATGATTTTGCGCAGTTTTAAAACAGATCTGAGGTAGTTAAAAGGGTTAAGTGAGATAGTTCGGAGCCTGTTAATTGCTGTAGGACTTTTTAAACTGATTATAATCGTCTAATAGTAGTAATAAGAATAAAGTTAAAAAGACGTCGCCAGTACAGAAGAGGTTAATGGTACATCTATCTACAGTATCTATTATATGCTTACGATAAATTAATGGCCTTAGCACTGGACTGTAGAAGGGAACTATCCAAGTTATCGTGTCAGTTCTCTTTCCACCTATTTCCTCTGGGTCGTCCATCAGCACCACTGTTACAATAATTCGTATCGCATTTCCTTTTCTGACTTCGATTCCTATGCTTTTATTCACAATTTACAGGATGTCTAGTAATCAAGGGCGTACAAGCTATTCCAGTCCACACTCTTGCTGACACGACACGATGCTATATTAGGTAGCGCCAACGAACTTGACAATCATTTTGATCCCTGACTTCTCTGTAACTCAAAAGGGCCTATAGCAAACTGGCTGTAAATATCCACACCCATTTCCTGGTGGACTCCGTCACCACAGTTTAGGAAGACAGTATCACCTATGCTTGCGTGACTTTGACTCCAATGGCTTTTTGTTTCTGGTCCTTGATTTTATTCAGGTTTGGTAGGATCTCTAGGAATCATAGAAGTTCAAACCATCAAACCAGCTCAATTCACACACTGGCTGACACAACTTAATCTGAATCAGGACCTCTAAGATTTAAGTAAGTGCAAATCACAATTGGCAAGGCCTTCATAATCTTAGTATTATCGTCTAATGAAAGCAAGAATACAGAGAGAGAGGCGTCAATGTAGTTAGAAGTTCAGATTACCATTTTAATACCGGTACTTTTGTTTTATTTCAGCTGCATTTAGACGATTTTATGAAGTTTAGGAAGGATATATAGTAGCTAATAGGATTAACTGAGACAGTCTCTTTTAATCAGTAGACGTCCTTCTTAAGCTGAATAAAATAATCTTTTATAATGAAAAGGACGCCAGCGGCACTGAATGGGTTAAGGGGAGTTGGGTTGATTTTCTGGTCCCCCTTCTCCCTCACGTTTAGCCACATTAGTTTTCACATTTTAAGATGTTTGTTCCATTAATTTGGGAATTTTAAGACCTTTCGCCCTATTTTTGTGTCAATATTAGGACCTTACGTGTCATTTAGGTGTCGACTTTTCTACCGAAAAATATACAAATTTATCTCAAACGAGGCTCTAGGGGGTATTTTTTAAAGCTTGATGGAGGTCTAGGGAGGAAACTAAGAAAATAATAAAAACATCAATAAAAAGGTAAATAAATACGCTTATCTCCCCATAATCGTACTCACGAGAAGTTCATAGCCTGAGCAATAGCCTGGAGGAGGGAACTATCGGAGCTGTAGATGATGGTTCGCTTCCCTCCTGGTTCCTCAGGGTCGTCCACCTCCACCACGGTTTCCGTAGATAGTATCACCTTCGCTACCTTCAGCTTAGGATCTTGAGAAAGCCTAAACAAAATATACCAAAGACAAAATGATAATAATACTAAATAAAAAAACTACAAAAAATGAATTGTTGTAATAATTCATATATGTTATACAGTATAGTATACACATAATTCATATATGTTATACAGTATAGTATACACATTATATACACATATATGTTATACAGTATAGTATACACATAATTCATATATGTTATACAGTATAGTATACACATTATATACACATATATGTTATACAGTATAGTATACACATTATTCATATATGTAGGTAGTAGGGGTAGGCAGCCCCGCCCAGGGAAGTACTACCGCCAAGGTTTCGGGAGACTCAGGGAATAGCCTGAATTCCATTTTCTCTCCCAGGCCTTGGTAGCTGGATACATATCTTTCTGCCTCACACATCAGGGGTATCAGGAAAACCCTCTTTATATAACATACACATCCAACTTCACGACATTGCCCTACATCGCTATCCTCTATCCATAAAATACTACTCTTCCCACTACATATCATACATGTAACACCATACACTTACCTTATAAATATGGCAGTACAATTGTTAAGAGCAAACCTGGTGGTCCCTCGTATATCCACCCCCGGCAGGGTTGGGTTATTGACACAGGGCCCTCCCGGTCGTCATCATGCGACTGTGTCAAGAGCATTGCAACGTCCCAAAGCTGCTTGTCAGTACAGCTATTTCTTTAGTAATATAAGGGGACTTCACTCTAACATCAATTCTGTACACCAATTTCTTCAAGCAGAATCCCCTACTCTCCTTTTTTTGACAGAGACTCAAGTAACATCCACATCTGACACATCTAGATTTAATTTTCCAGGTTATCAACTGCTCCAAAATTTCAGACCTAAAGGTGGTGTATGTTGCTTCGCAAAATCTGAAATTGCCCTGGAGGAGGTTACTAGTTTCAATTGTCCCTATTTTGATTATTCTATATACAAACTAATTTCTGCTGGTAAATTTAAATACATATGTTGCATCTACCGTTCCCCAAATACTCCTCCAGAGCAAAGTCTTTTTGATTCTCTGTCCTCACAACTCAGTGTCCTCAACTTAAATGCTTCTTCTGAAATCACTGTGTTGGGTGATTTTAATGTCCATAATGTTGAATGGCTCACTCATTCAGCCAGGACTGATGATGCTGGTCTTGAATGTGAGCTATTTGCAGACTCATTTAATCTCATTCAACTAGTCAACCAACCCACCCGTGTACCAGATAATCCTAATCATAATTCCCACCTACTGGACTTATTTTTAACAACCAATTCAGAAAATTATGATGTTACAGTGAGGTCCCCACTTGGATCATCTGATCACTGTCTGATACAGGCCACCTGTCTATCACTTACCACACCTTCCCACTCTGAACCTGTTTTGGTGACTAAATGGCATTACGATAGGGCAGACTGGGAGGGTCTTCAAGGTTTCTTTATTGATATTCCCTGGACCTCTTTCTTTTCTAATGATGCACACTCCACCTTGAGCCACATACAAGATTTTGTAAAAATTGGAATGGAAAATTTTATTCCTCATCAAAAGTACAGTAAAAGATCTAATTCACCTTAATGGTTTGACCATAATTGTGCTAGAGTAACTGAACAAAAAGCAATAGCCTACAATGCATACACAAGATCAAAAACACATGAAGCCTTTAATTACTTTAGAAACATCAGAAATCATGCCAAAACTGTATTAAACCTAACTAAATCAAACTTTCTCCATAAGCAGGCAAATAAACTTCTAAATAATCCAAATGATAACAAAATATTTTGGTCTACTCTTAACTCATTCAAATCCAACTTCACTACTGCTTCATCCATTCCACCATTAAAATCTCCGACTGGCAATCTTGTAAGTGACCCACGAGGTAAAGCTAACCTTCTTGCAGATATTTTCTCCACCAACTCAACCTTAGATGAAATAAATCAAGATGTCCCTGTACTTAATTTTAATTCACCTGAAATTCCCTCACTTAAGATCCACACCAGACATGTCAAAACTATTTTGCAGAATCTCTCAGTAGATAAGGCTCCTGGTCCAGATGAAATTCCTCCAATAGTACTTAAGAATTGCTCCTTGGTGCTCGCTCCTGTATTGGCAAAAATTTTCCGTCTGTGTACTCATACCTCATGCTTCCCAGTACCCTGGAAAGAAGCAAACATCCATCCAGTTCCTAAAAAAGGTGCCTCTTCAGATCCATCAAACTACAGACCAATAGCTATAACTTCCACTCTTGGCAAAGTTTTTGAAATTATATTAAATAATCACATAATTAAGCATCTTGAGAATAATAAATTAATCAGTGATAGGCAATATGGTTTTAGACGATGTCGATCAACTGCAGACATTCTTTGCCTTCTTACGCATCAAATCAACCAAGCTACAGACCAACATGGTGAAACACATACAATAGCACTGGATATATCAAAGGCATTTGATAGAGTCTGGCATCAATCCTTATTGTCGAAGATGTCACACTACGGCCTTGCATCATTAGTTCCACTAATTTCTTCTTATCTTCATAACAGAAAAATACGTGTAATGGTAGATGGCCTTTATTCTCAATTTCACTCAATAAATGCTGGTGTTCCCCAGGGATCAGTTTTGGCCCCAACTCTGTTCCTCATTCATATCAATGATCTCATATCTACCACTCATAATCCAATACATTCCTACGCAGATGACTCAACACTCCACAGTTCCTTCACATTTACCAATTCTTTCACCCAACCCGATCTTATAAATTCAAAAATAAACACTGCAATTTCTCTGAACCAGGACCTTTCTAGAATTAATGAATGGGGACAAGAGAATCTAGTTTCCTTTAATGCACAGAAAACCAAGTACATTCAATTTTCTAACCGACAGAATCTCACTGACTCCCATATATTTTTTAATGATGTAAATATTCCCACTTCCCCTAGTATTGACATTCTCGGTGTAACATTAACTACTAACTTGAGCTGGACACATTATGTTAGAAGCATTGCTAAGAATGCCTCTAAAAAACTGGGACTCCTGTACAGAGTTCGAGAATTCTTCACTGACGAGCAGTTGGCCGTAATATATAAAAGTCATGTGCGCTCTCAGATGGATTACTGTTCACCTCTGTGGGGTGGAAGTGGAGTGGTTGCATTGAGGCAGTTGGACAAAATTCAAAATAAAGCTATTAGATTAATCAATAACCCTGCAATCACACAGGACCTTCCTACATTATCCATACGAAGAAACGTTGCATCCCTTGCATTATTCTACAGATATTTTCACAGCAATTGTTCCGAGGAACTTGCTTCAATTGTGCCGCCTCTCCACATCTTTCCCCGTAGAACTAGGGCAGCTGAGAGCGCCCATGAATTTACACTTTCTCCTCCACAATGCAGAACTTCTGCTTATCAGAATTCATTTATCCCCAGAGCTACTACTCTTTGGAATTCACTTCCCTCGAATTGCTTTCCTCAAACTTACAATCAACAAATGTTTAAATCCAGTTGTTACAAACATTTTATGAATGGAGGATGCCTTTAGGCACATGGACCTTTTTGTTTTATCTGTGTTTTTCCTTCCTCCGTTCATTGTCTCTTAAAAAAAAAAAAAAAAAAAAAAAAAAAATGTTATACAGTATAGTATACACATTCATATATGTTATATAGTATAGTATACACATTATTCATATAGTATAGTATACACATTATTCATATATACAGTATATCATTTCATATATGTTATACAGTATAGTATATACATTATACAGTATAGTATACACATTCATATATGTTATACAGTATAGTATACACATTATTCATATATGTTATACAGTATAGTATACACATTATTCATATATGTTATACAGTATAGTATACACATTATTCATATATGTTATACAGTATAGTATACACATTATATATATACACATTTCGTAGATGTATTGCTATTACTGCTCGGTGCATATTGTATTTGTTTAAGGGGGAATGGGCGTATTTATTTGTTCATTTATATATCTTTTTATATGTTTTTTTTTACTGTAGTTTCCTTCCTAGACCTCTATCAATCTTTACAGAAAACAACCCCTGCATGACCATCCTTCAAAATAAACTTGTACATTCTTAAATAGAAAAATGACCCGGCCGAAGGCCAGTTTCTCTTGAAATACAGGCTCGCTATGGCTCGCCAGGAAAACATCGACACCTAAATGACACGAACAATTTAAATATTGACAAACAAATAGGGCGAAAGTTCTTAAAATCGTCGAAATAATGGTCCGAATGTCATAAACTCTGAAAACTAATGGGGCTAAGCATGAGGAAGAAGGGGGACCAGAACAAATGACCCATCTCTCCTTAATTAACTAAGATGGACAGAATATAGGGAGCAAGAACTGTAGAAGATTGATTGATTATTTGATGATAATGGCAAACATTTAAAAATGTCAAACCAAATCAAATATTTCATAGAAACATTACATTTGCCATATCAGACAAAAACTCAAAGTATCTAACTGTTACTGGTATAATGTTTACATGAAATACAATAAAATGTAGAAGAGATGGCACACTATAAACAGTCTACAGGATTGTTAAACTATAACTTTGCTAACTAAATTAATACTTTCAAAATAAAATTACAGTGGAAATTATATGATGTATTTGTTATGGATATACGAAGTCATGGATAAATCAAGCTACACGTCTATGCCAGTAATCAACATGAAAGGAAAGTAATCAACGAAAAGAAGATTAACCCTTTCATTACGAGTGCCGTCATTTGTACTATATTTTGACTACTATTAGACGATTGTAATCGTTTTAAAAAGGGCCTCCAACAATTAACAGGCTTCGAAATATCTCACTTAACCCTTTTTAGTACCACATATCCTGCTTAAACTTCACAAAACCGTCAATATATATCAACAATAAGATTAAAAAGATGTCGTCGGTCCAGAAGGGGTTAAATGGAAACAGAAACCACGTAGCGGCTCGCTTGGTGTAGTGACTAGCGTCTCGGACTTCCACCCAGAAGGCCTGGGTTCGCGCCCACGCTCGGCGCATTAAAGATTTTTCACAAGCGCTGAGTCGTTACCATCCCTCATGAGCAAAGGGATGGGATAGTAGTACAGGACCCCAATGGAAATACGCCTAATCGGCCTTATTGAGCTATCCTTAGCTGGCTTAGCATGCGCTAGCTTTAAGAACTATTATTATTATTATTGACAACGTTGCACTCATAGCCTTTTCAAGTTAATCCCTATCTTTTTCTAGTTTACTCCCTAAATCTCCATCAAGCTTACAGAAAAAAACAAATAATAATAATAATAATAATAATAATAATAATACCCACAATACCCATCTTATAGATGAATTTTGATTTTTTTTTCGGCAGGATAATGTCCTGGCCGGGTTACATGCTCGCTATCGCTCGCTAAGACATACATTTCACCTAAATGACACAACAAAATCTTGAGATTGACAATGAAATAGGGCGAAAGGTCTTAAAATCGTCAAACTAATCGGGTGAATGTATTTAAATATCACAAGTAATGGGGGCTAAACATAAGGCAGAAGGGGATACAGAAAGATGAAAGTGTTCCTCCTCACATGCTGTTTACAGTATATAATTATAGTCGATATATTTTTTCACCTGGCGGGAAAACTTATTACTAAGCTGCTGATGTTTCGATACTTAACGGGAAAATATGAATGTACAGTTGCCCACATAAGTTATGTTCCTCTCCGTGATCTTATGCATAAAACATATAGTGCGTATGCTTGAATTACAAGTGTAGTTTCTTATGCAGTGGTTAACGCATCTGGTTAGGCAACTGATAATTAAAGGGAACAACACTTTCATACATAATATCACGACGAGGAAATTAACTTATGTTGGCAACTGTAAATCGTATTAATGCCAAGTTTTTCCAATTAACAACTAATATGGCTACAAGTTCGGCTGTAGGTAATAACTAAGTAACCAAGCTGGGGACATGTCAATTTACCATAAGCTGCTACACAACAGACTACACATACCATCTTGACTTACTTTATGAACTTGTCGGGGTACAAGCGGGTTTGAGAACTAAAAACAAGCCCTTTCGTTGGAGTCCAGGTAGCAACTGACATGGGGTACGCTTTGGGTGAACTGTATGGCATGTCTACATACAGGTTGACTCTGAAACGTGAATTATATGTAAGTAATGATGTTATTCTCTCTCTCTCTCTCTCTCTCTCTCTCTCTCTCTCTCTCTCTCTCTCTCTCTCTCTCTCTCTCTACTCAATGTTCTTCAGAGCTATTTTAGTGTGATTTCTTACCTTATGAAAAATAGGTGACAATTATTATTATTTATATCTTAATAGGGTAGAGGGGGGATAGACAGACGAGAAATGTGTTCTGAAATTGTAGAGTGAAGAGAAGTGTCGGAAGGTAGAATCAAGTAGAGAGTAAAATTTGCGGGCTGTCCCTGAAATTCCTACTATACCCTGTTCCAAATAGGTAGTCCAGAAATCGTGAACCCTAACCCCTGTAACTCAAAAGAGCTAGAACAAATGGGCTGTAAATTTCCAGACCTATTTCCTGGCTGATCCTTCCCAAATGGTAGAAATACTAGCTGGATTATTCTAGTCGTTTGTGAGTTATAGAGTTTAGTGGTCAAGAGTTTGGACCTACTTATTTGGAACAGGGCATAAGTAAGTAGGTAGGTAGGAGGGTGCCTATATAAATGAGAAAATAGTACTTTGCATTTAAAGATTAGAATGATTTTTTTTTAGAAATGAAGAAGCAAGTTGAAGAGTACAAGGTGATGAGCTGTCCTACTTGAAATTCTTACCTGAGTTAGTTAGTTAAAATAGGACTTCAGAGGCTATCAACCCTTCTGGATTATTAAGCCAGCCCACAGTAAGTCAAGCATATCGTCTGGACTGGAGAACTCTAGTCCCTTCCTTACCTGAGGGATGGTTTCTGCCTTAGTAAGAGCAGGACGGAGTTGGTCATGGAGAGAGTGTTGCGAAGCTGGTGTAATTTGGTGAGCGGGAGGCGGGTCAGGACCAGGAGCCTCGTGGACCACACCAGGAGGCGGCCCTTGAGGGACCAGTGGGTGAAGGTGGAGAGAAAGGCTGGGTCATCACTCATTACCACCACCGTCAGTAAGCCAGACGCCATTCGTAGCTATAGTGTGTTCATTATAGTTAGGCCAATAATCACGACCACTAACCTCTATAACTCCATATCGACTAGAGTAATCAAACTAATATTTCTACCATTTGAGTAGAGCCAGTCGGGGAATAGGTGTAGAAATGTATAGCCCATCTGCTCTAGCCCAATTTAAATTACAGAGGCTAGTGGTCACGATTTCTGGCCTACCTATAATGAACAGGGAATAGTAGGTCACAACAAAAAACAGTTGAATTCCTTACCTCTTCGCTATTTGAGGACGCTTTTCTTATTTCTATTTTGGTTCTTTTGGTTCTTTGGTTCTTAGTTATCTTGGCCCTATTCTATGTTCTATCCTCTCACTAAAACATTACACTTTCCATAATGCAGTTGGGTCTGAGTACATGATCAGATTGATATCCAAAATTCTTAAATGGATATTAACCCCCTCAGACTGAAATAGTTAACTTACTGACGAGGAGGCGGACCGCACGGTATTATCCCCACAACAGTCAAAATCTCACTGAGGGACCGTTAAAAGTCGGAGGAACTTGGGGTTGCCACCATTCGACAGATTCTGATCTAACTTACCTAACTTACTGAGGCCTAAATGACGCTAGAGCGTCATATAACTTATTGGAGATATTAAGATAGCTTCATATGTCATATGAACCTAGCGTCATATGAGTTTTTTGGCAAAACTGTCATATGACGCTATCGCATCATATGAGTCGGAGGGGGTTAATCGTGATCGTGTACTCAACTTTTAACTGTGTTGGTGGTGTAAAGGTTTAGGTGCTTATGTTCTGGGTGTGGTGTCCCGAGTTCGAATCCCGGAAGGACCATATGCTTTCATTAGTTTATTCAAGTACATTGGGGTTTGTAATTGATGATTAATGTTAAGAACAGGGTGTTTCTTATTTCTATAGGTTCGGGAACTAGTATAGCGAGGCCCCATTCTATGTTCTTTCTTCTCACTAAAACATGACGCTTTCCATAATGTAGTTGGGTCTGAGTACATGATTAGAATGATATCCAATTTTTTTAAATGGATATTAATCGTTATTGTGTACTCAACCTTTAACTGTGTTGGTGGTGTAATGGTTTAGGTGCTTGTGTTCTGGGTGTGGTGTCCCGAGTTCGAATCCCGGGAGGACCATATGCTTTCATTAGTTTATTTAAGTACATTGAGGTTTGTAATTGATGATTAATGCTAAGAATGGGGTATTACTTATATATAGTACATTCTCTCTTGCAATTGTTCTCGCTTAATTACTATTAATTGCATTCAGTCCAATCATATGGCCATACTCTCTGATACCTCTTCCTTTTACCTTTTAATCAATAAATGCCATTATTTCAGTAAGTTCATGTATCACTTTTTCTATTAACACAATGACCAAATATTAGCTAGTGCAAACAGCAAATGACACTTGTACTGGTATAATAAACTCTTTCAGTAATCAAGAATGTCTTTTTTATATTTTTAACTAAACTATTATTAAACAATTTATTTTAGTTTAGGAAAGAATTGTGAGAGTCAGAAGGTTAATTGTGATAGTCAGTACCACTTTGATTCCTTGAGGGCCTTCCAATCCTTGGTAAAATTGTCTAATGATACCCAGAATAACATGAAGAAAGGTGTCCATGAACACTGAAGGAATGCACCCTCTTATCATATTCTGGCAACTATCAGACAATTATATTCAGCTTAGGAAGGATCTCTAGCAATTTTAAGGTTTCAAACTATCTCAACCAACCTTTTAAACTACTACAGATCCTTCCTAGGCTGCATAATATCGTCTAAGTATAGCTAGAATACAAAATAACACACATAGCTGGTACAGTTGACTTACCTGCCGTGCCCGATTTATAACAGCTGGCATTTGTTGTACCACCGCTGTCCTGTTCACGCCACCATCACCACTACCACCGCCACCACCACCACCACCACCACCACCACCATGAGCACTATTAGCAGCAGGGTCCACCAGGAACACTCCAATACCCCCTGGAGCTGACACCCCATGCACTTCACCCATCTGCCCAAATAGTTCAGGCGGGGTTAATAATCTTGCATTACCTTCACATCTCCTGCTTAGGATGTCTCCCTACCACAGTTATATTACAAAATAACTCTCAATGGAATCGCTGATATGTGTGCCTCATGAATTGTGCTTTCCTCTCACATAAAAAAAAATCTATTCAGTGAGCAGTTGGGTCTAACTGCATGATTAAATTGATATCCAGTATTTGATAAATATATATTATCATAGTCATGTACTTAACCTTTAACTGTCTTGGTGGTGTAATGGTTAGAGTGTTTAAGATCTGCATGTGGTATCCCAGGTTCTAATCCCGGGGGGTTCATATGCTTTCACTAATCTCATTTGGAGGTGTTTGGTGTTGGCAGTGAAATTAATGAATTAGTTTATAGGTTGTGGCTGGCTCATGTAGATTGTATATTTGTGGGGCGAAAGTCTTGTGGTACCAATTGTCTCTCGCAGTCAAATGTTGTTGTTGTTGTTTTTCCCTAGGCTGCCTGGCCGAACAGCCCTGAGTCCCTAATAATGGCCACGGCCGAGATCGTGCTTTCCCACAGGACTCTCAAGGAGTGTATATTATGTTGTTGGTGTAATTGATTGTGTGGAATGCAGTCTTCTATGATGTGATAATGTGTTTAATAGTATGGGGTACTGTGTTACATCCTGGATAGGCGTCACCGACGGAGTCATCCAGTGCTTTTATTAAGCGCATGGGAAGGTACATTATATAATATACGTTGATGAACCCGCATAGGGCTTTCGGTTTGCATAGCGAGCGGGCGTTGTGTGGAGATTATCTGGGATCGGAATAAAATTTGGAGTACGATTTGAATTAGGAAAACAATGTCTGGTGAACCTAATCTTAAAAGAATAACAAGTAAACATATTACATCTATGGAAGGTAGGCTAATTCCACTCTTGCAATGTGATGTAGAGTTTACTATCAATACAATTCTATATAATATAAGAGAAACACATACAGTACAACCTTACAAAATCTATCTATGGCTAACACAAATAAAAAAATATATATTCAATTAAGGGGGAACAGTCTTGTGGGGTAGTGTATATTTTTTGGTCAACATGTTTATTAATATATATACAGTATATATATATAATTATATATGTTTAGTTTCCTCACTAGATCTCCATCAAGCTTAAAGCAACACCCCCAAGACCCCCCTTTTTAATTTTTTGTTTTTACATTTTTTGGAAGATATCCTATATGTCCGGGCGAAAGGCCGGTTCCTCTAGAAATAACAGGTTCGATACTGCTCGCCAGGAGAAAATTGACAACTAAATGGCATGAAAGGTCTTAATATTGACAAGGAAATGGAACGAAAGGTCTTACAATCGACAAGCTAATTGGGCGAACGTCGTAAAATCTAAACAAATAATGGGGCTAAGCATAACGGAGAAGGTGGTCCAGAAAAAGCAAGTACCTCCCCCTTAACCTTTAAACGGCTAAGCATATATTTTTTTAAAGGTCCCGCCATGCGAAGGTATTTGGTTCTATTCTGACGAAAATTGTCATATTTACCATGTATATCATTATTATTTATCCATATGCACCTAATTTGCTTTTAATATGAACATATGAACATTTAAGAGCAATACAATAAGTGGGAATAGCATTTGGGGGGTGAAAAATACGTATTATTGCCGCCCGGTCGTATCATGAGGCGAGAGCCCGGGCGGCGAATATCCTCCCTCTCCGACCTCAACAGGGACACTGAAGCCTTGCACGAGAAGTCTCTGTGTTGCAAGGATCTCTAGCTGTCTCGCCCGTGTTAACCAGACCGTCTGAGGGAAATCTGCGCGGAAACTTACCCGATAAAAGGAGGAAGACGAGGACAAACAGCTGATAATTGACGAGGGGGGAAAAGGGGGGGGGAAGGGTGGGGGTCACATATGAAGGAGTGGTAGCAAGTAATGGAGGGGAATTATCTCCTAATCACATATTGCTTTGCTTTGAGTGTCACTGGGGTGTTTTGAAAGTTTTTTTTTCATGCCCTGGCTCTATAGAGCACGCTCGCAGTGCACCACAAAAACCTCAATAGAGGATGCTCGCGGTTTATGGGTTTAACGGCTCAGACAAATATTAACCTATACTGTACCGGCGATGTCTTTTATATATTATTCAAGCTATATCTAGATGATTTTGTGCAGTTTAAAAGAGATCTGTGGTAGTAAAAAGGATTAAGTGAGATAGTTCGAAGCATATTAACTCTTTTAGACTTATATGACGCTACCGCGTCATATGACAGGGTGAACCAAAAACTCATATGACGCTGACGCCCTAGCGTCATATGGAGCTCAGTAACTCCGGTAAGTTAGATGAAGATCTGTCGGTTGGTGGCAACCCCAGGTTTCTCCGACAATTCTAACGGTCAGCAGTGTGGTTTTGACAGTTGTGTGGTGCAGTGGCAATGATACCGGGCTCCCGCCTCCGTAGACTTACTGGAACATAATATGTCTGAAGGAGTTAATTGATGGAGGCCCTTTTTATACTGAAGAAAATTGTGTAATTGTAGCCAGAATACAACTGAAAGAATGTCATCGGTACTGAACGGGCTGAAACCAATAATGTCTTACCATCGAGTTAGTGCTAGTAAAGAGGATGACAGATTGGTACTCTGGTGACATTCCCAGCACGGTGTTTATTACCTCCAAGGCCTCCGGGACTTCCCCGTTCTTACCTGTCAAACATTGTATTATATAGTATATAGCCAATTTGATTTCAGGTGACGGAATGCTGAATATCTGAAGGGGGGACGGGCGTATTAATTTGTTCATTTGTATAATTTGTTATCAGTTTTATAGTTTCCTCCATAAACCTCCATCAAGCTTAAAAATATCACCCCCAAGACCCTCCTTCAAGATTTATTTTTTAAAATTTTCGATAGAAAAATGTCCCGGCCGGAGGGCGGTTCCTCTTAAACTATAGGCTCGCAATCGCTCGCCAGGAAAAGATCGACACCAAAATTACATGATAAGTCTTAATATTGACAAAGAAATGGGGTGAAAGGTCTTAACATCACCAAACTAATGAACCGAACGTCATAAAATCTGATACTTAATGGGACTAAACATGAGGAAGAAGGGGGCCCAGAAAAACGACCGATCTCCCCTTAAACCAGGTATTCACCATTCCTTCCTAAGCTGCATACAATCGTCTGCTGATAGCCAAAAATATATGGTAAGAACGCATTAAGGGGGGTCGCCGTTTTTTTTTTATCTTTCTCTCTTTTTCTTTCTTTCCCTGGCTTGTATCCATTCGGCCCCATTCAGCCAACTGTTTTCAGACGTTTGTCCACATCAAGGTGTCGATTTCTTCCTGGCGAGCGAAAGCGAGCCAGCTTTGTATGGAGGAATCTGGCTTCGCCGGAGACATTTTTCTATTGAACAATGTACAAATTTAGCTTGCTGTCAAAACAAAAACAGATATATGCTGGCTCGCTACCACTCACCAGGAAAATATTGACACCTGGATGGGGGCAACCGTCTTAAAACAGTAGGCTGAATGGGGCCGAATGGATACAAGCCAAAGAGAGAGGAAGATAAAGAGAAAAAAAGCGAGGTGGCTCCCTTAAGGTATACTGAAAAAGGATATAAGAATGGAAGAATATGGCACACTCTTCGAAAAGTAAATACGAGGTGCCGTTGTAAATGCTTATCCCTCAAAACCTTCACCTGACTTGTCCTGAACTGGATATAATGTATACCAACGGAGATCTCTTACTAGTCATACTGAGCTGGCCAGCGGTAGACGTGAGTGGGAAGACGTGGAGCATGAAGGCGACAGCGAGGAGGCATCTCATCATGTCCACTTGAAAACACTTCCTCTGAAACATAAGTGGTAAATATAGGGTAACACTATATGGATATACAGTCCATTTATTATAGGAAGGCCAAATGTCGACCACTAACTTCTATAATTGTAACTTCAGAAAAGAAAACAAATTATAGTAATCAAGCTCATATGTCTACCATTTAGAATGGGTGAACCAGGGAATAGGTGTGGAAGTTTACGGCCCATTTGCTCTAGTCCTTTTCAAGTTGCAGATGTTAGGGTTTACGATTAATGGCCTACCTATAATGAATGGATTACAGTCTAGGAATCGTCATGACCATATTTGTTGTTTCCTTTAGGATACATGATCGCATTACTATAGTTTATGCTAGCTATCATTAGGTAATTGTATTCAGCTTAGCAAGGACTACTTCGAATTGAAAATTACAAACTATCTTGATTTTTGTTTTCTATATTCCAACTGCTCCCTCTAGGGCATATGCTGTGAGCCTGTACATTCAACCTTTATGCAATTAATGGTTCAGTCTGTGAGCTCTCGTTCCAGTCTGGGGGGTGGGAGATATGTGAAGCACTTTTAGCTGCAACCAGCCCCTGCCGTCTTGCCTTCGCAGGATGTATGGAGCTTAGTTACCCGTTCACGGCTCGAAGCAGCCCCATCTCTGAAGCTGCCTCGCTCCAGTGCTTCACTGTCTCATCCCCTAGACTCGGACCCTCACTCTCAGAACGCCACCTATTGAGCAATGAACTCACTATACCTGATTTTTTTCAAGCTGATACTCGAGAATCGTGGATGTGGCAACTTCGCGGTACTGTCCTGTGATTGGTTGGAGTGAATGTGTTTTATTTCGTAGGTTGTTTGTGATAAACATTAAAATAACCGTTTCATTGTAATTATTTGATTCATTATATCTACAAAGTATAATAGTGTCTTCTATTATAAATCTCGTAAATGCCGTTTAGCATTGATATGTTGCAATACAAGCAGGAATTAACCAAACATGCAGCTGTACCAAAGTCAACTGATGCCCAAACGAACACTTGTAGTTCAGTACACTCATTTTATTTGAAAATTAAATGACATTTGACTGCTTAAGCGCATATAAAAAGGTAGTAAAACACTTTAGTACATGTAATATAAGGCAAGTACTACATTAAAAGTAGCCTACATGTTCACGGAATTTATTAAATGTAGTGTTGGGGGAGGGGGGAAGTGGTTGGAACAGCCGTTCCTGAGGCGGGAAGTTTAAATCTATTGAACAAACTCTGTTATCAAGTTTTTTCACTCTGGGGTATATTAATGTAATTATATTCATGAGTATACACATGTTTATGTAGCCAATGCTATTTCTTGTATTTTACTTGTACGAAAATCGGGTAGCCTACAGCTGTGAAGATATTTTCCTGTTGTTTACCCTCAACACTCTGCCTCACCAAGCCTATAAACCACTTGCGAGTTTCAGGGTATCTCCCCAAGCCACCCAAGATGACCCGGGCGCCCCGCATTCTTCCCCATCACCCCCACCACTGCCAAGGGTTGAGGACCCCCCGCTTTCGGCCTATTTGCCTCCTAGGTCCCCCGACAGGAGACATACTGCTACCGAAAAGGGGAAAGGCAGGAAATATGTAAAAAAAGGACAGAAAACTAGGCGGGCTTTGTTCGAGGCTCCCGCGGCGTCCACCCCTGCCGGCCCCAGCCATACGTCCCCGCAACTTTCCACACGGTCCTCCCCACCTCTCCTGACGAAGTCTTTGAGCTCACATCACCAATACCTGGGCCTAGTGACAGTGAAGCATTGCTTTCTGCCACTCGTCGCAGGCCAAGGAGCCCAGGACCTCGGGACATAGCCTGACCTGCCACTCCTTCCCCACCTCGCCCAACCGCACGCCGCCCACGCATCACTCGTTCCCCGCCAGATTATGTGAGGGCCACTGACGATGAAGAGCACCTCTCAGAAGACTCTGGCCATGATTACTGTCAGGGCAAGATGACCACTCTGACGATGACTTCATGGACATGGACGACCCTCAACCCATCCGCTTCGCCCGGGGGCGTCGTGCTGTGGCCCGCCCTGGCTGCCGCCCTGGTGGCCGCCCTGGCCGCCCTAGGGCGCGCGCCTCCCGAGTTGGCCGTGGGCGTGCTGGGCCACCAGCTGGAGCTCCTCGTCAGCGTCGCCAAGACCCATTTTACGTTTTCCAGTGGCAAGACGTGGCTGACGGGGAAGATTACAACCCTGATGTGCCAGCTTTTGATAAGGTACAGGAGGGTTCAGGCATTACCCCCAATTTTCCCGCAGGCCCCAATGCTCCACCACATGAACTTTTTGAGGCCTTCTTTGATGAGGAGGTGGTAGGGTATGTCATCAAGAAGACAAATAAGCAGCACCAATTCCAGGTCCACTCTTTTGACAAGGTGACCAAGGGCCACATGAGGCAGTGGACTGACGTGACTCATCACGAGTTCATGGTGTTCCTGGCACTCACCATGCTAATGCCTCATGTCAAGAAGCATAGGTTGCCTGACTATTGGATAACCAATGATCTCATATCCACCCCTGCCTTCGGGAAATATATGTCTCGCGACCGGTACCTTGACATCCTCGCAGCGCTCCATCTTGTCACCAACACCGACGTCCACCACCCAGACAAGCTGTGGAAGATTAGGACGTTGTACGAGATGATGCGAGAACGCTTCAGCTCCTACTTCAAGCCCTTCTGCAAGGTCGTCATTGACGAGTCTCTTGTGCTGTTCCGGGGAAAGCTCAGTTTCCGGCAGTACATCCCCTCAAAAAGACATCGCTTTGTCATCAAATTCTTTGTGCTGTGCGACTGCCGAACTGGCTATGTCCTGGACTTCCTGGTCTACAGCGGGAAGGAAGGGGACGTGCTTGTGGACCCCCTCATTGGCTTTGGCGGAGGAGTGGTGCAAGCCATGATGGACCGCTATTTCCACAAGAATCACATCCTCTTCATGGACAATTACTACACGTCCCCCACTCTCTCAAAGTACCTGCATGAGCGCAAGACGGGGACTGTAGGCACAGTACGAGGGAGAAGGAAGGGCATGCCACCTTTCCCTCCAAAGACCAAAAAAGGCGATGTGTTCAGGAAGAATTCGGGGCCCATTCTGGCTATCCACTGGCACGACCAGCGGAAGGTCAACCTCCAGACCACCGTCCACAAGGGGGAATTGGTGGAGACTGGCAAGGTGGATCGCCGTACCCAGGCCATGGTGACCAAGCCCGATGCTGTCATGGACCACAACATCAACATGAGGCTGGTGGACAAGTCCGACATGCAGATAGGCTTCATTGACTGTCTGGGTACCTCGTGCAGATGATACAAAAAGTTCTTTCTGCACATGGTGGACATGTCCATTCTGAATGCCTACAATATATACAAGCTTCGGAATGTGAACACACCCATGAAGTTCAATAGCCTGCGGAGGTTCCAAAAGCAGGTGTTGAAGGAGCTCCTGTAGAAGTATGCTACGCCACAGAGGGCAGTACCACATGCTGGGCCCGCCGCTACTGACCGCTTGCACTGTGCATATTACATGAATATGCACAGGCTCATTTCCCTGCCTCTGACACCAGCAGGAAGAAAGCAGCAGAAGCGGTGTTATGTCTGCTACAACACCAGGCTGAGGGCGAGGTCAGAGAAAAAGTCCACCATGGAGTGTGTGGAGTGCAAGGTGGCACTCTGTCCTGAAGGGTGCTTCTTTGATTACCACTCCAAGCAGGAGTTCTAATAATCATAGTGAAAGTGCCAAAGACAGTGACAATATGTACAGTATATATATAGGCAAAAAGTGGAAGTAATTTTTTTTATTGTAATACAATAGTCATGTATTATGAGAAAATTTATACAAATACAATTACACCATAATAATATGTGAAAGTGACACATATGTATATAATAAATGACATTCATATGATTAGAACCTATAGAAATATAGAAATCAGTGAAAAAAGACAATAAATTGTATATAAAACGTTTACAAAGCATATAACTAAGTGAAAGTGACACAAGACCTAATATTTGATGGCCAAAGTATAATAAACACCTGTGATAACGAATAATCAGTGCCTAATATAACAATAACCTACCTCAATTACTAATAAAACGTACGGTATCGAGTGAAGATGAGCATTATCAGTGACAGTGACACTCTCTAAAGCATAGTTACCAAAGTGAAAGTGACACAAGACCTAATATTTGATGGCCAAAGTATAATAAACACCTGTGATAACGAATAATCAGTGCCTAATATAACAATAACCTACCTCAATTACTAATAATACGTACAGTATCGAGTGAAAATGAGCATTATCAGTGACAGTGACACTCTCTGAAGCATATTTACCAAAGTGAAAGTGACACAAGACATAATATTTGATGGCCAAAGTATAATAAACACCTGTGATAACGAATAATCAGTGCCTAATATAACAAAATACCTACCTCAATTACTAATAAAACGTACAGTATCGAGTGAAAATGAGCATTATCAGTGACAGTGACACTCTCTAAAGCATATTTACCAAAGTGAAAGTGACACAAGACATAATATTTGATGGCCAAAGGATAATAAACACCTGTGATAACGAATAATCAGTGCCTAATATAACAATAACCTACCTCAATTACTAATAAAGCGTACAGTATAGAGCAAAAATGAGCAATATTAGTGACAGTGATACCCTAATACACATACTTTATATAATTGGCCTCAAAATAACTATAAAAATAAAATAAACATCACATTCCCAATATCAATCACTAAAATCGTCTCTGGGAGGTAAACACTCTGGCGCGGCGAGTGGCTAGGTGCGTGGTAGCAGTGGCCGGGGCGACGCATCCGAACGCGGGAAGAATTTGCTGCCGAAAATCACTCGTCTTCCCGCGCTCACCATTATGCAACCACTGGGGCTAGAGACCTCTACTTAATGGCATTCTGCAGAGGAAGGTTTGTGGAACATTTTACTTTTTTATTCATAACATTACATGCCATATTTATTGAATTACAGATGAGTTAACATAGCCCAAAAATCGTAAAAACCCCCGGTACCACAGTACAGTCGCGAGCTAGAGGGCCCGAGTCTTGAGGGTTAAGTCCGCTTTTCTCTTTATATTCTATCTATCTATCTATTGACTGACGCCGCGATCCCCGAAGGGGTGGCCACGAACGAACCGCCCCCATGCACCTCTGTCCCCAGTCAGTCGACGCCCCTCCCCCCAACCAGCACCGCCTTCGTTCATGTAGTTCCTCACTCCATCCTTCCACCTCATATTCGGTCTACCTCTCCCCCTCTGTCCCTCCACCTCGCTCTCGTACACCCTCTTAGTCATTCTCTCGCTTTCCATACGTTCCATATGGCCGAACCATCTCAAGTTGTTCCTTTTCACACTTTCCAGCACATCTACCTCCACACCACACCTCCTTCTTACTTCCTCATTAGTCTGTCTATCCCTCCATGTAACTCCGCACGCACTCCTTAAGTAATTCATTTCTACTGCTCTCACTCTTGGTCTGAGTCTCTCAACCAACGTCCATGCTTCGCTTCCGTAAGTCAGTGTCGGGATTACCACACTGTCATGCAAGGACTTCTTCACTTCCATACTGACCACCCTATTTCTTGTTACTGCTTTTAGCGTTCCTACAACCCTCTTCCCCTGTTGTACCCTCTCTTTATATTCCTCCCTCTTAATAGTTGGTTTCCATGTCTATGTTTTTCTGTTTTGTAGTCTCAAAATTGTCTAACAATACCTTTTCATACCTAATAATTAGAAGAAAGCATGCCTCATTTGTTATTTTGCGAATTTGCTCTATGTTCAGGGTTATGCACAGGTTACAGGGTAGTTAACCCTTAATTAGCGGCGAGCAACATAAGTCGAGTTAAAAAAAGCTGGACTATGTGGCGGCGCTCGACATAGGTCGAGTGGCAATTTCAGCACGTAATGTGGCTGAGAGAGAGAGACAAGTGGTGGCAGGAGACTAGCGAGCGTATGACTGCTCCAGACCACCGCGGCGAACCTACTGACACAAATCTCAGCTCCCTCCTCCCTCTCTCACTCGCTACATACTCAATTATGTACCAAAAGTACCGAATTACCTGCTTTTTGCACTCGCGTTGCACGGTTATTGCAAGAAAACTATCCATCATACAAGGATCGTTATGGTGTCATTCGAAAGCTCTGTTTATGCCCTTTCAGGGATAGGTACTTGTTTTACGTTCTGGGTCTTATTTAGGCATGAAAATGATCACGTAAACAGCCCTATTTTGGCTAAAAACACCCCGCTGTGCGGTACATATAATAAACCGCATAGGCCGCTCGTAAGGTGTTAAAGAGAAAGGTTAAGAAGAGGCCGTAAGTTTTGTTAGATGGATACAAGATTGGTAAGACAGCAAAGCCTTGGACAGGTGGCAAACATTTCGGTCGGGAAGCCGTTAGACTAGACTCCCAAAAATTGTCAAAAAATTGTTAGGCAGACATATACTCGGCGGGGATCCATAAGTTCAGCTGGGCAAGCCAAATTTCCCTGCATTGGAAAAACATTCAGCTAGAACTTCAGCTGGGTGACCAAAAGATCGGCAGGACAGCCAATGGATCGACCCGGTGGTCAAACCATTGGTAGGGCAGGTAGGCAGCTAGTCGAAGTTTTTGCTGTGCAGCTAAAGCTTCGATTGACAGATCATTAAGGAGACCAAAAGATCGACGGGCCAGCCTAGCGTTTAGCAGGGCAGACAGATGTTTGGACGAACAGCAAAAATGATGGCTAACCAACTTAAAATTTGGCTGGATGGTTAAAAGTTCAACTGGGCTCCAGTAAGTTCTAGCAGGCAACCACACATTTTAGATGGCAGTAAAACAAATCAAATGGGTGGGAAAACATTTTGGCTGGGCATTCAAACGTTCGACAGGATGGTCGGGCGACCGAATGGTTAGCTGAGCAGCATACCTAAAATGTTCTCATGAAAAGCAGCCCAAGTATCGATAAATAGTGTGTGTAATCCTATCAAAAGATGGCCCCTAATTATGAAAGGGAGGAACCTAGCCCCTTATAAATTGATAAAGATCAAGTATACCATAGGCCTAATGTACTGTACAGTCGTGGTAATGAACACTTGAACACCTTCTAGACATGCCACATGCCTATGAAGCCACATCTGATGCTCATGAACTATATTATTTACCCCTTCTGTATTTGAAGATACTTTTATCCCACGTATTCTGGCTACCAGTACGCAATTAAGCTTAGTTTACAAAGGACGTGTAGAAGGCAGATATATATATTTACCTATTTGATTTTTAAAGAGCATTGGAAAGTTGAATAAACTCGTTTAATGATAGCCTGCAGAATGTTAAAAAGACGTCTTAAACTGTATACAGTTAATAATTACATTAGTATGTGGTAGCTTGCTTATGAAAGCAATTTAGCCTGTTTCGGAGCTCACGAGAGTCATATTTCGGACCTATGCTGTAAAATGTCAAGAGTATGGATAAGTAATATTAAATCATTGGGTTTAATGATAGTGATTTACCTTGTTATGCGTACATTAGATGGATTAATTACTACTAACCTACATTTGTTCTATCTATCTATCTATTGCCTGACGCCGTGATCCCCGAAGGTGTGGCCACGAACGAACCGCCCCCATGCACCTCTGTCCCCACTCAGTCGACGCCCCGCCCCCCAACCAGCACCGCCTTCGTTCATATACTTCCTTACTCCATCCTTCCACCTCTCTTTCGGTCTACCTCTCCCTCTCTGCCCCTTCACCTCGCTCTCGTACACCCTCTTAGTAATTCTCTCGCTTTCCATACGTTCCATATGGCCGAACCATCTCAAGTTGTTCCTTTTCACACTTTCCAGCAAATCTACCTCCACACCACACCTCTTTCTTACTTCTACATTTGTTATGGGTATATAAGTATGGACACTTTAAATACCCTTTGTATACCCATTACTGTTTTTGCAGTGTTGCTGCATTTTATGTGTTCCCATATTATGTTTATCATTTGAGATAGACAAACACTTTCGTTATTTAGTTGAGTATTTAGAGGTATATTATTATCTATTGACGGACATAACGTTGACAAGAAACGTAAACACAGAACATTTATACAATATACTTGTTATCACTAATATTTTGCAATGACCTGTAGATACAAAATAAATGTTTTGAGCTTCTTACAAATGTTCCAGTAGAGGTATTAGGGATTGAATATTTAATATTACGTGAAATTAATATAACACGTTTATGTATAGGCGCTGAACCCTTTCGGTAATAAGTCGCTCTTTTTTGTTCTAGTCACGCTAACATGAAACGATTTTAAGCCACGTAGGCAAGACCTCTGGAAATGCATAAGGTTCAAATCTATCACAATTAAGCCTTTGACTACCAAAATCTCCTACTGAACTAAAAAATAAATCTTCTAATAATATCCTGCAAGAAATGAAGAAAACCGTCCGTTCTCGTATAATTGATGGATTAAGATCGTAAATATTTAACACAAAGTATAGTTGCTCCCTTTCTCGGAGTTCATAGATCCAACTGAAATATACACATTTTAAAGGTATGTAAGAAAGGAGGAGGAGCTAAGAGAATTATTTATAAACTGATAATCAGTTGGTAAGGAAAACGACAATGGAACCGGCAATCCAGTCTTAAATGCGGGAAAACTCTTATAGGAGGATATATAACCAGGAGAAAGCTGAGGGACATTTCCTGGCCAAAACCCTACATTTCCACTCGTTCTGTCTACCCCGGCGTGCACTAGATGCAAGTACAGATTGATATAATATAGCGATTGTAATTTATAATACAAGGAAGATGCGCAGGGGATTGAGGGATTCGTAATAGGCGCATCGATGGTCGGAAGTAGAATCGAATCGTAGATTGCCGAATCGTAGATTGCCATATCGTAGTTTGCCGAATTGTAGTTTGCCGAATCGCTCTGTGCCGGCTGCTTCGTCTTGTTTTTGGCTTTCAAGTTTTTGATCTGCAAGTCGTCGCCTCTCTGCCAGCGCGACACCCATCTCCTGACGGTGGTTGCGGAGGAGCCCACTCGCTTGGCTATGCCCCTGATCGACAGTCCCTCCTTCCAAAGCTGTACGAATTTCTTACGGTCCGCCATCACGGTTTTCTTGCGCGTTGAGGAGGGTTTCATTCTTTCTTACTGCAATGATACAAAAATGACTGTAGATACTGTATCATGCATCGTCTTATATTTCCATCGGTGAAGAGACAATGAAGCAAGCATAACATTCTCCAAATAGCCCGTTGACACCAGGTTCCTATTCATTAACCACTTTACTACGGGTTATGCCATTATTCCTTATTTTTTGGCTATTATTAGATGCATTTATGCAGCTTAATAAGACAGTCTAGTAATCAGAGAGCTGTGATGTATCTCCATTGATTCGTTGATTATCATAAACCCTTCATAAAAACATCAGCATCGTCTAATGATAGCCAGAATAAAAAGACAAACAGTTTCACCTGTACTGGAAGTGTTAAAAGGTGAATAGTCTTTGGATGTGAATAGATATCCCATCTGTCCCTTGTAATGATAATACCCTAGATAAATTAATTAATCATGCACTCTCTCTCTCTCTGTTTAATATGTGTTACGAATGTATAGGAATTTGCAATACTATATAATTTTAGAGAAAGTATTATCATCTGTGTTACTAGTTTAATTTATAATTATTGGCTTATAATGGTTTATACGGCCTCAGGGTGAGGTACTGTCCAAAGTGAGGTTTGGCATCCTCTACTCAACCTTAGCCGTTTCGGTCTGCCTCTTTTCCTGTACTACTTGTATTACTTCAGGAGCGGTTGGCTTGGAATCCTCCTCTCTTTTATTTAAATTCACCTACTAGACGAGACAGAGAAGGAGGCTAGGAAACGCGAAAGTGGTCCAGAACCCTGAACATTGGAAATTTGGAAATGTTTTGTTTCTGTTGGGGCTCTGTCTTGAGTCGGCCACCCATACCTATGGAGCATGTGCCTGAGTATATACATACAGTACATACACACAAGTTTTCGTTATGTTTAACACCTAAAGAGCGGCCTAGGCGGTAAATAATATGTAGCCACCAGCGGGGTGTTTTTACCCAAAATAGGGCTGTTTACGTGATCATTTTCATGCCTAAATAAGACCCAGAGCGTAAAACAAGTATCTATCCCTGAAAGGGCATAAACAGAGCTTTAAAATGACACCACAACGATCCTTGTATGACCACTAGTTTTCTTGCAACAACCGCGCAACACGAGTGCAAAAACCATGTAATTCGGTACTTTCCCCATACAATTCACTATGTAGCGAGTGTGAGAGGGTGGAGGAGGGTGGGATTCATGTCAGTTGGTCCACCGCGGTGGTCTGGAGCAGTCATACGCGTGCTACTCTCCTGCCACCACTTGTCTCTCTCTCTCAGCAACATTACGTGCTGAAATTGCCACACGACCTATGTCGCGCGCCGCCACATAGTCCAAATTGATTTCACTCGACTTATGATGCGCGCCGCCAGTTAAGGGTTAACCTGCAGACAGGCGTTTTATGTTTTCTCTGCAAACATTTATCTTTAGAAATTATAATAAGCTTTGCTTTTATATCTGTCTGATAATATTACAATTTTCCTCCACATTTGGCATGACAAAAGCTTATGATTGTCTGCAATAGCAAAACGTTTGGCAATATTTCGGTAATACTATTTTGTTCGGTTATCTATTTTTCTATATAATGCAAATGAAAGTCCCTCCTACATAAATTTAGTACTGATGCTCACTTAACCCTTTATTTTCTATTTTGTGGTTATTAATACACGATGTTATGTAAATTAGGAAGGGTTTATGAAAGAAAGAGGGTTAATTGAGATAGTCTTCACCCTTTTATTTCCCGCAAATACTTCCTAAGCTGTATAAAATCGTCTAATGAAAGCCAAAATAAACTGCCCTAAATGCGTCACAATCTTTAAATGGATTGTATTGAGGCTTCTTGAGCGTTGTGTTCTAGTTCTCCTAAGATGACATTTGCTAAGGTAATGCCTTTTCATCAGCACCCTTACAACCTGGTTTAAGGAGGACTCGGCATCTGGGAGAAATCAGCAGAAGTGTACAGATCTTAACCCATCCTGTATTGGCGACGTCGTTTTAACTGTATTCTAGCTATATTTAGACGATTTTGTGCAGTTTAAGAAGTAGCTGTGGTAGTCAAAATAGTCAAGAGAGATGGCTCGAAGCCTGTAAATTGCTAGAGACCCTTTTTAAACTGAATACAATCGTTTAATAGTAGCAAGAACATAATTAATAAGACGTCGCCGGTACAGAAAGGGTTAAGGGCGTAGTTGTTATATATTTGTTTATGCATTTATTTATTTATTATTAATATATTAGTTTCTTCCCTAGACCTCCATCAAGCTTACACAATTATCCTCAAGATACCCCTTTGAGAATAAATGTGTACATTTTTTCGGTAGAACAAATTACCAAAGGCAGGTTCCACCAACGCTCGGCAAGAAAAAATCGACAACTAAATGACACGAACTGTCTTGATATTGTTTCAGAAATGGGACGAAAGGTCTTAAAATCGACAAACTAATAGGGCGAACGTCTTAAAATATCAAAGCTAATGGGGCTAAACATGAGGGCGAAGGGGGTCTAGATAAATCACCCCTCAACCTCACTCCCACCCCCTTCAAGTGAAGTGGACCTCTTCTGCTAAGTGACCTAGGCTGTGAGAAGGTGTCAGTAACAGTCGTTATGTTGTGTTATGATAGGTTAAGTTATAATTTATTATAATTAGGTTATTAGATTAGGTTAAATAAGGTTGTGATAGGCTAGGTTAAATTAGTAGATTATACTAAGTTAGGCTAGGTTAGGTATGGTTTGGTTACGTTAGGTTTGGCTAGGATAGGCTACTCAGTGGTTCTGAATCCCTGGGTCGCGTCGCCAAGCCATTTTGAATGGGTCACCAAGGGTCTGTGAGTTTTATATTATAATTATTCATTTTTGTCTTATTATTACTACTATTATGTCAAATATATTGTCACTCTTCAATCCTTAAGGTCCCTGGCCACACTTATGTTTATTTCGCTAATGTCAGATTATTATTATTATTATTATTATCAACTCTGCGAAGCAGATTGGTATCGCGCAAACAGATCCCGCCCGTATACTGTGCACCACCAGCCAGCCTGTCTGTCATCGTCCGTCTTCCTCGTCCGTCTGTCTGTCTGGAAACTCCTCCTAGACCGTTAGATGGATTTTCACCAAATTTGACAGGTATATCAATTTGGTCAATGCGATGGTCAGTCAAAAAAGCATTTTCCATTTAACTTAAAGGTTAAGGTCAAAGATCTAGGTTAAAAATAAGGTCAATATTTCATATTTTGTAGTTTTTACTCAAATGTCTTCATTTTCACTATACATGTTACTGGTAACCTTAATATCGTATGGACCAAATTTTAAGTAAATATTCTTAAGATTAAGGTCAAAGGTCAAGGTCAAAGGTCAAAATTAGTTTTTCACTAGTATTTCTTATACTAACTGTTAGATTCTCACTAGGCTTACCATGTGTATTTGGAATACCTAGGCCAAGGCCATACAAGAAACTATTCAATTCCATATGAAAGGTCAAGGTCACAGGTCAAGGTCAAATAAAAGGTCAATATACTAATATCTTTACTTTTCATGCAAACTTCAAAACATTTGGTGAGATAGTTGCACTTTAAATGAAAAGTAAAATAATACATTAGGACACACATATTGTAAAGGTCAAGATAAAGATCAAAGGTCTAGGTCAACTATTTTATTAATATATATGAAACTAACTGATTGGTTTTAATGAAATTAGGCATGCTTATTTGATTTTCCGGGGCATGTCAATGAAAACAAAAAATAATAATACTTTTACATAAAGGTCCAGGTAACAGGTCAATGTCAAAGGTCAACTTTTACTATTTATTTTACTTTTTACTCAAATGTCCTCATTTTCATAATACAAGTTACTGGTAACCTTAATATTGTATTGCCCAAAACTTAGATATATATTTTAAAGGGCAAGGTCAAAGGTCGAAATGTTTTTTTTACTAGTATTTCTTATACTAACTGTTAGATTCTCACAAGGTTTACCATGTATATTCGGAATACCTAGGCCAAGGTCATACAAGAAATTATTAAATTCCATATGAAAGGTCAAGGTCGCAGGTCAAGGTCAAATAAAAGGTCAATATGCTATTTTCTTTACTTTTCATGCAAACTTCACATTTGGTGAGATAGTTGCACTTTAAGTGAAAAGGAAAAAATATTAAATGTTGAGACATATAAAGGTCAAGATATATGTCAAAGGTCAAGGTCAACTATTCTATTAATATATATGAAACTAACTGATGGGTTTTAATGAAATTATGCATGCTTATTTGATTGTCATGGGCAATGTCAATGCAAACAAAAATTTACTATTACATAAAGGTCAAGGTCACAGGTCAAGGTCAAGGTCAACTTTTATTATTTATTAAAAAATATTATCAAAATTTTGGAAAACTGGCTGTGTTATGGCTTATTACTTAAATACCATATACTGTATATCAAATTTCACATAAATATTGTAATAGTTAAGGTCAGAGTTCAGGGTCAAAACAAGAGTATTGGCCATTTACCCTAAACTCCTCCTAGACTGTTTAATGTATTGTCACCAAATTATACAGGCAAATTCAGTTGGTAAATGCGACAACCATCCAAATATATGTATTTTATTTTAAGTCAAAGGTCAAAGGTCAAGGTCTCAGTATATGATCACTATTTGTAATCAAAACGTTTTTATACGAATTTCACCATATTCATAATGCTAGTTAATATGAACATTGCTGTTAAGCTAACTAAATCCTGGATAAGAAATTCTAAGATCGAAGGTCAAGGTCAAAGGTCAAGTTTAAAGTTCGAAATATGATTTTTACTACTACCGTATTTCCTATTTAATGTAAGATTCTCATTAGGTATATCATGCATATTCGGAATGCCTAGACCAAGGTCATACAAGTATGAACATAATTCCATTTGATAGGTCAAGGTCACAGGTCAACATCAAATATAAGGTCAATAAGCTAATTTCTTTACTATTCACGTAAACTTCACAACATTCGTTGAGACAATTGTGTTTTAAGGGAAAATTAAAATTTTAAATTTTCAGACATCATGAAGGTCAAGATGAAGGTCAAGGTCAACTATTCATTTAATACCTCTGAAACTAACTGATAATTGTTAATGGAATTTGACACACTTATTTGATTTTCTAGGGTTACATCAAAGCAAACAAAAATATAATCCTACATAAAGGTCAAGGGCACAGGCCAAGGTCATCATAAAAAAAAAACATCGATAAGCTGACGACTGTTAGTTGCATTTTACTTAAATAACATATATTTCAATCATATATATATATTTATATATATATATATATATATATATATATATATATATATATATATACAGGTATATATATATATATATATATATATATATATATATATTATATTATAATACTTAAGGTTAAAGGCCAAGGTGAAAGAACAAAAGAAGAGTGTTGATAATTGTCTTTAAACTCTTCCTAGACTGTTTAACCATTTGTGTACCGGTGACGTGTTTTTTTATTGTATTCTAGCTATAATTAGACTATTTTGTGGAGCTTATGAAGGATCTGTGGTAGTAAAAAGGGTTAAAATAGTTGAAAGCCTGCTAATTTTATGGAGGCCCTTCATAAGCTAAATAAAATCGTCTTAATATCCAGTATGAAATGAAACCGACAGAACTGTACTGAACAGGTTACGTATCGTCACCAAATTGTGCTGGCAAATTTGGTTAGTCAATGCAACGATTGTCCAATTTTTTTGTTTTTGTTATTCAAAGGTCAAGGTGAATGGTAAAGGTCACAGAAGATGGTCATTATGTATTTCTTATATATATTGTATATACATTTTATATATACAGTATATACAGTATATACTATCTATATATATATATATATATATATATATATATATATATATATATATATATATATATATATTATATATATATATATATATATATATATATATATACTGTATATACTGTATATATAATATTGTATATAAAATATATATAAGAAATACATAATGACCATCTTCTGTGACCTTTACCATTCACCTTGACCTTTGAATAACAAAAACACAAAATTTGGACAATCGTTGCATTGACTAACCAAATTTGCCAGCAAAATTTGGTGACGATACGTAACCAGTTCAATGCAACGATTGTCCAATTTTTTTGTTTTTGTTATTCAAAGGTCAAGGTGAATGGTAAAGGTCACAGAAGATGGTCATTATGTATTTCTTATATATATTGTATATACATTTTATATATACAGTATATACAGTATATACTATCTATATATATATATATATATATATATATATATATATATATATATATATATATATATATATATATATATATATATATATATATACTGTATATACTGTATATATAATATTGTATATAAAATATATATAAGAAATACATAATGACCATCTTCTGTGACCTTTACCATTCACCTTGACCTTTGAATAACAAAAACACAAAATTTGGACAATCGTTGCATTGACTAACCAAATTTGCCAGCAAAATTTGGTGACGATACGTAACCTGTTCAGTACAGTTCTGTCGGTTTCATTTTATACTGGATATTAAGTCGATTTTATTTAGCTTATGAAGGGCCTCCATAAAATTAGCAGGCTTTCAACTATTTTAACCCTTTTTACTACCACAGATCCTTCATAAGCTCCACAAAATAGTCTAATTATAGCTAGAATACAATAAAAAAACACGTCACCGGTACACAAATGGTTAAACAGTCTAGGAAGAGTTTAAAGACAATTATCAACACTCTTCTTTTGTTCTTTCACCTTGGCCTTTAACCTTAAGTATTATAATATAATATATATATACTGTATATATATATATATGTAAACCTATTTTACCTAAGAGATGCAATACTACTTGAAGAATTATAGGTCGCAGAGTTGCGTATGCATTTTTTTTGGGGGGGGGGGGGGGTAATGCGAAAACTGCACACCTACTTTATTATTATTTGATCAGCTTAGATTGGAATAACTCCCCAACATATACGCTACTAATACAGTTTATAAATTAAGTAACCCGTTGATACGAGGAAGGTGGCAGGATGGAGGGAGTGAAGAGTTAGCGGTATGTATGTCAGTGTTGTCATTTTAGCATTTTCTTTTCAGCTAAAATTTAGTTGAAAAACTGCTAAATCTTACGGTTTTAAACATCATTCGAGCAGGACAAATTTAACAAATATCTTGGTATCTACGTTTTTGTTTTGTTTCGGCCCAAACTAGCGAGATTATTAGATACTGGATACTTGATAGTGTAAATTGTGATGAAGGATATAATTAAAATCGTAAATTGTTATTAAAAGTAGGGCTCTTAACTCCAGGATCTTCGCTCAGATGTGCTCTGATTTCGGTTCTTAACATGTACATCTCTTGTACCACTTTGAGGTTAGATGGCTGTCAAAGGGGAAGGTGCTCAAACGATTGCTTGAGTTGCAGAATGAGATTGAAATATTTTTGGTTGAAAGGAATCATTCATTATCCCAAACATTCTCAGATTCCAAGTGGATGATGCAAGTGGCTTACCGTTCTGATATTTGTTAATGAGATTAATGCATTGCACATTTCAATGCAAGGTCGCGACCAGACGTTGGTCGGACTGACAGAGAAACTAACAGCATTCAAGGGGAAATTGAAGCTGTGGAAGAGCAAACTTGAGGCTGGGAAGACTGCATCATTTCCATCCTTGGAGTGTATTTCTGGAGGATGAAACATCTTTGCTCATCCAAGTCCAAAGCATCATTGTGAAACATCTGTCAAAGCTAATCACGGAGTTTGATTACTACATTTACGAGAAAGTGATGAAATATACCTGGGTAAGAAACCCCTTCGACATTGAAGCTGAATACCTACCTAATGAAATTGCGAATATCAGCAAGCTACAAGAGCAGCTCATCGAAATCCAGAATGATCAAACACTCCATTACTGTTTCTAAAAGCAAAAATAATATCTAAGTTAATTTTGTATCAACTAGTAAGGTTTATAAAGAAAAGCCGATTCTGGGAGGTGAAGCCCTGAAAGTGTTCCTTCCCTTTGCTACAACTTACCAGTACGTGTGTTAGGCAGGATGTTCAGCTCTCACAGCCACCAAGCCAAAGTACCGAAACCGTTTACAACCAGAGCATGATTTACGATGCAACCTGTCATCTAAATCACCCCAGTTCGAGAAGGTGGTTAAGTCAATGCAATGTCAGGGCTCTCATTAATCAACTATTAATTCGTTCATGCCTACTCCAATGATACCCATGAAAGTGTTTTAGTTATCTGATATTATTCAACCTAATTTGAGTCCACGGAGTGAAGAGGTTTGTAATATGGCATACATACTGTAGCCTATGAATAATATTTTATTTGGTTTCCTCAAAGTGATAGAACTGATCAGGAATATTATTTTCTATTTTGTAATTCTCCAAAGGGAGTATCACATGCATTCATTAAAATAATTTAATAATTTGTTTTTTTAATTTGCTTGGTGTGGCGATGTAAAGAATGGGTAGATACGTTCATTATAATTTTTTCTGGTAACACAATACTGATAATATATTTGGCATGTATATACAATATGCCCGTGTAGGCTATTATTCACCTTAATAAATGTTCCATTTATCTTTGTTTTTGTTATTTTGTTATAACCAAGACAATATATTTACCCCTTTAACTACGAGAGGGCTTTCTTATGTTAAGAACCAATCTGTCAGCAGCTTACATAAACTTTGTCACTGGATTGAAAATGACAATTTAAATTGTATGTGAATCACTTTAATAATAAAATAAAATAAAAGTCTCGGACTTAGGATATGGGTTGGCATAGTAGATTCTGGACAGGATTTTGGGTCGTTGTTGAAAAAGGTTAAGAATCACGGGCGTAGCGCTACGTTGAGCGAAGATCGTTTAGTTTATGATAGTTGAGGTTAGTTAATTAAGGGTAGGTTAGGTTCTCTTCGGGGCCGAATATGTGTTCGGTTAAGTTCTCCTAATGGACGACTTTGCAGTTGGCCGCGGCGGTCGAGTGGAGAACACACTGACGTGTGAATCTGCTTGACCTGAGTTCGATCCCAGCCAAGGCAGATTATTTAGTGGGTGTGGTAGTAAGTCCTAACGTGTTTCACATGCTCGCACCCAGTCGGGGGACACCTCGACGACGTATACAGACTATTAACACACATACCAAAGCCACTCCAATAGCTTCCTCTCTCTCTCCGCTCTCAACACTCTTCAAAAGTAGATACGAGGTGCCATTGTAAAGGCTTATCCTTCAATACTTTCACCCAGCTGATATGCTCTATATACTTATTATGTTCTATGTCAGTAGAACGATTATCATGTAGGTGATTTGGGTAAGTGTCTTGTCTCTAGCAATACTCCCTATGTGTCAACATTTGATGGACAGCATTATTTCGGCATGGTATCTTGGATCCTGCGCACTGGTATCGAAAACTAGACTAAATATGGATTACTTTAAGTCTCAGAATAAACTAAGAAGTTTACCCCATAAACTGCCAGACCAGTGTTGCTAAAAAAAAAACAAGGGGAAAATTGTGAGCGTCATGTTGGCTTTAGGGGTGTGCTGTCAGTGCTGTAATTATGCTGTTCTAGGGCTAGTTAGCTTATGGCACAATTAGTTGTTCCTTTTGCATGTAGATAAGGATTAATTTTGTCTTACCATAATTATTATAGTTTATTATTCTTGTATATTCAATATCATATATATTTGTTATGCTCCCATGATATAATTTTTGTTCAGATGCTGTTACAGCATTTTCTTTGCCAATAACAAACTGTTTTGCATCTAATTATCTTGCATATAGCCTATAAGGAACGAAGTGTGATTTCTTCTTGCAGTAATTATGAAATGTGTGCTTACTATTAGCTCACTTTCATATGACCATTCCATATTTGTTTAACTCTTTCAAGATAATGAAGCAATTTAACAGATTATTATCAGATGATTTTATTCAGTTTAGGAAGGATCTGTGGGAATTAAGAGGATAAATACTATTTCAATCAACCTTCTGACTTCCATATACACTTCCTAATCTGAATAAAATTGACTAATAATAGCCAGAAAACAGAACAGAAATGCATCATCGTATCTTCTAAGTTACTATGGTGCTTTCATTTCTTAATGCAATTACAAATCTGGCAATACAAAGATATTTCCATATCTGTTTGGCTTAAACTCCAATAAATGTTAATGAGAATAGTAATTACATAATACTATATCCTTATAAAAATATATTGGTATTAATGAGCCCTTCTATTATTAGGAACGAAAGGTAAATTGTGGTTAAACATTCAGTCCCGTAATCACACTACCTTACCTCTCATACGCAAAAGGTGATAGTTTTAAAGAGCTATCACACTATAGCTTTTATGGGCAACTTTTGCTGGTCAACATTTATGGGCAAAAATTATAACATAATTTGTTTACTGGTATAGGAAACTAGACTGAAAATAAATTAATGCAGGTGAAATATTTATATAAAAAAAATCAAAATCCAATATTCTGTTTTCTGGATATTATTAGACGATGTTCTTCAGTTTAGGAAGGCTCTATGCATGTCAGGGGATTAAGTTATATTATTTACCCTTTGAATTCCCACAGATCCGTCCTAAGCTGTATAGACACGTCTAATAACAGCCTGAATATATGAAAGTCAGAGAGTTAACTGAGATATACTCTACCCTCTTCATTCCCACGGATCCTTCCTAAGCTCTATAGAATCGTCTAATAATAGCCAGAATACACTGTCAAAACGCGACATAATTTTCGAAGGGTTAAAAAGGTGACATCAAATCTACCAGACCTGTTGAGGATCATGACACGTCTAAGCAGTTTATTCTGGCTATCATTAGATGATTTTATACAGCTTAGGATGGATCTATAGGAATCAAAAGGGTAAATACTATCTCAATTAACCCCCTGATCTCCACATGTATGTATGTATATACTCAGGCACATACCCCATTACATAAGAACATAAGACAAATTTGAAATCTGCAGAAGGCCTATTGACCCATACGAGCCAGACCCCTTCTTCCCTACATCCCTATTAGTTCTTTCCCTACACTAAAACATACCCCACTACAACCTATATCCCCTAAACTTCATCTATATTATAGCTACCTAAGAACATTTAAGAACATTTAAGAGTTCTTAATCTCAGGGTCCGGGACCAATTTCGCATTCTCTCACCCGTTCCTCTGTCTTGTCAAGTAGAAGAATTACACAAGGGAGGAGGATTCCTAGTTCTTGCCCCCAGAAGGAAAGGTAGGACAGTAAAAGAGTCAGGCAAAAAAAGCTAAGGTTGGGTAGAGGATGCCAAACCTTACTCTGGATAGGGCCAGCCCTCACCTAGATCTCCACATACCCTTCCTAATCTGAATAATATCGTCTAATAATAGCCAGACTAAACGCGTCAAGATCCTCAAGGCATTAAGGTTATCATAAAGCGCTCGGGTGATGGCGGTTGTATTCACGCTAATGATGTTATTGGAGGCATTGCTAGTGATTTTGTATTATTCATGTAATCAAGCTTCTTGGTCCTTACTCCATAATATGATACTCTATCTTCATTACTTTACTCCCGATGGTCATGCACTGAGAGAAATATTCGTTATCAATCAATGTCCAGTTGGGTATTGTGGCACACACACACATAGTTAATTCAATAGTATACTAATGAAGTAAGTACAGTATATTTGAGGATATACATATATCGGGGCCTTAAGTTTTCAAAACAATCCTAAGCATAATTCATTTGTTTGCCCAAAAACTACATTTGGTAGGAATTATTGGTTGTTCGAGAATTCTAATTGAACCTGGAATGATGTATTTAGAGTGTACATTCTTGGGAGAAAAAAAACATACAATCAAATCAAATAATATTTAATGCATGGCTTTAAGTTTTAGAAACTATCTCAAGCTGAATCGGATTTTCCTATTAATGTTTTAGCATTTCTTGGGTTCATTTCAACAGTTTTTGGATTGAGAAAGAACCATGATTTTTGTCCTAGAGTGAATAGTCTTGATATTGCTGCAGCATAGCAAACCAATTGTTAATTTGTTCATAAAAGCACCAAAATTGGTAAACATGTAGAAAAATGTATTCCGAACAATTCTAGATATGGAGCCACTCGAGATTGTGCCTTGGTCAGCTTTGGCGGCCATTTTCCAAAATGGCCGCCATTCTACTTTAACATCATGGGATATCTGTCATTGTTATTCGTTGTGTAGGTTTCTTAGAGGTGATAAATACTCCATGTGATGTGCAATTACAAATGAAAACAAAACACATGTCATTTGTGTTGATTTATTATATATTCAACCATTGTTTTGTGACAAAAATGGTCATTTGTATGGGAAAATGCATTTTCGCACCTGTGCATAGGTGACAGGTTCAGAATTATTTTGTTGTGGTGGTGGAAGTGGTGTAGAAATTTTATCTACATAGCTGCATATCGAGATGGCAGCACTGAAGACACTAGGTGACTGGTTGCAGGGAAGCAGGTGGACACATGCACTCGCACAGGCAGAGATTGCTACTGCAGGAACCGCTGACTCCTTTCTTCGGGCTTCGCACGTCACACGCACAAGAAGGGCACACCAGGTCACTGCGGCTGCCTTGTACATACTCCAACGACGTGCATATCATAAGCACAGCACCAGTGCAGAAGATGACCAGCCTCCCAAGGACCTCAAAGACTGGTGCCATGAGAAAGAGAAGAGCTATCCCCAGTTTTTGTACTGGGCAACAGTTCTGGATCTGGAACTCTCCATCCTAATCTACGTGCGATCTGTGAGAGAGGCAAATTTCAGCATGTACCTGGATGCTCTAACTGACATAGTCCCGTGGTTCTTTGCACTGGACCATACACACTATGCCCGGTGGATACCGGTCCATCTGCGTGACATGGCAGAACTTCCACAACAGCACCCAGAGATCTACAATGAGTTTAAGGCAGGCCACTTCACAGTGCAAAAGACCAAGAGGGCATTCTCAGCAATTCCTCTTGACCAAGCGCACAAACAGAATAATGCCCATGTCAAGGGTGACGGAGGTGCCGTTGGTCTTGCAGATAATCCCAGTGCTCTGAGGCGCTGGATGGTCGCCGGACCCGAGGTGGCCAGAGTTATCATGGAGTTTGAGGAGGCGAACATGTATTAAAACGCCAATGAGAAGACAGGTCACCATGAAGATACACCAAGTGCACAGAAAGCATTTGCCAAAGATGTACGATCGCTTGTGGCTGTCATTGAAGAGCTGGGGAATCCCTTCGAGGAGGATAGCCAAGATTTGCTGGTCCTTGACACCAGGGATATTGCTGATCCTGCAGTGATTGAAACAGTTTGCACTGTCAAGCAGATTGGACAAACAAAGTTTGAGGCATACTCAAATAATTGCCTCATAGACAGAACCAACGCTATTGACGAACCTATGAAGAAGAACAAGCTCCACCTATTCGGAACGCACAGAAGACCAAAAGTGCCCAAAGGAAAGGAAGCATCTATGAAGAATGATATGGCCTTATTTGCAAGGCTCTACATCGGCTGCCAGAACCGCGATGGGAACCTGGACGAATTCTTCCGTCATGAAACAAGCGTGTCCTCCCGCGTTATCTAATGCAGGCAAGCTACACCTGGGTACCAAAAGCCAGTTGCTGGAGTGCCTTGAAGGCCTTGTTGAAGCTCAGTCTGATGCACATGCTGTCACTTCTGTTGTCCTTGATGGCGCCGTCATCGTGCAGATGTTGAAGCCTGGCACTGCCAAGATATTTCAAGAATATGCCCACCAAGTCTTCATCCCTTACGTCAAAGGGCAACTGCGTCGTGCTTCACGTCTCGACCACGTTTGGGATAGCTACAAAGATGGCTCCTTGAAGACAGCGACAAGGGAAAAATTAGGAAAAGGGGTGCGACGGCGCATGGTGAGCACCACAGCCATACCAGGAAACTGGCAGAGTTTCCTACGTGTCGACGCAAACAAAGTGGAGCTCTTCACCTTCCTGTCCGATGTGCCGGTGCAGTCCTTCCATGACGAGGCAAAGGAGCTGGTAGTCACTTATGGGGAAGCAGTGATCTGCCTTCCAAGGCAGGAAGATGAAAGCTCACTGGCTCCATGCAGTCATGAAGAGGCGGACACTCGCATCATGCTGCATGTGGCCCATGCTGCACAACATGACCACCGTCGGATTCAATTTCGAACCGTAGACACCGACGTCGTCGTCATGGCGGTGATGGTAGCCCAGGCACTACGATGCGTGGATGAACTCTGGATTGCCTTTGGGACGGGCAAGAACTACCGCTACATCCCTGCCCATGAAATAGCTGCCTCCCTCGGCCCACAGAAGGCACGTGCCCTCCCTGTCTTCCATGCCATGACCGGATGTGACACGGTATCAGCATTCGTGGGGCATGGCAAGAAATCTGCCTGGGCCACATGGAACTCTTTTCCAGACCTGACAGATTCCTTGGTCACCCTGACCACCACGCCAGTCAACATCCAGGATGACACACTGCACTGCATTGAAAGATTTGTGGTGCTCCTCTATGACCGCACCAGTTAAAATACGGACGTCAACGAGGCCAGAAAGAAACTCTTCGCCAAGAGGAACTCCGTCCAGCACATCCCACCTACCTACCATGCTTTGGAACAGCATGTGAAGAGATCAGTCTTCCAGGGTGGTTATATCTGGGGGCAGGTCTTGGTCCCTCAATCCGTGCTTCCATCACCAACAAGCTGGGGCTGGTGGGAAACAGAGGATGGGTCGTACGAACCGCTGTGGACCACACTCCCTGAGGCTTCAAAATGCTGCTTAGAGCTGGTTTCGTGCCGCTGCAAAAAAGGCTGTAAAAACCGATGTAAGTGCAAGAAGGCTAATCTGCAATGCAGTGGACTGTGTGCTTGTGAAGGAGAATGCGAGTAGACACAGACTACCAGTAGACAGAGATTGAGATATTAGCCTAGCTTAGAATGTGGAAATGCAAAGTTGCATTGTCTGTAAATGTGTCGACTTCTTGATCCAGAGAGAGCCAGTACACTTGCCCTCAGAAACTCTTATCGTTACAGACTTGTACTTGTGATGTTTTCCAAAGTTAGTTGTTACCATGCGCAGTTACCAAGAAAGTTACTTAATCCATTATTTTATTGTACTGTACTGATGTATGTGTGAACCATGTGTATGTGTCCTGGTAACATGGTAGTATACAGTAAACCATTGAAGCTTGAAAATCAAGTCTGCAATAAATTGATTACATTTCCTGAGTGTATCCATTAACCTACCACGATTATCGATTCCCTTTTCAAATTAGAGTAAAGTATCTATTCTATAATAAACTTGTATTGACCGTAAATCCATTGAATGTGATGAATATCATTTGACTCATGTTCTCCAATAATAGGTACTTTTCAGCGAAAAGTTTCAAAAGCGCAGGCATTCACAAATCAAATAATGGCCTTTTTATCGAAAATACTTGCTCATAATATTTGGATGCGTTTTTTCCATGGTCAGTGTACTGAATTTTACACGTTACTTAGATCTAACAGAAAGACAATAACAAAAAAAGAGCATATAGCCCATTTCGCTAAAGTAGAATGGTGGCCATTTTGGAAAATGGCCGCCGTAGCTGTCCAAGGCACAATCTCGGGTGGCTCCATATCTAGAATTGTTCGGAATACATATTTCTACATGTGTACCAATTTTGGTGCTTTTATGAAAAAATGAACAATTGATATGAAATATGGGACTACGCTGCAGGACTATGAGGACTATTAAGGTTATACCCATTTGAATCGGTATAAAACGAACGGAATCATATAAAACTATATTATATCCCAAATGCTTCAGAACTTGGCTTCAGAGGTTCAAATATTCAGATGAGTACAACCTTATTGGCGTTCACAACTGTTCATGAATAAGGTTAACCACTCTGCCTCTGTTGGATGTATTATTACTTTATCGTTACTTTACTGTTATGCAAGGGTCTGGAATTCTTGTAAAGGGTCATGACGCTATTCTTCACTTACAGTGTGTTGGCCTCTGAAGTGCTATTATAACTAACTAACTATTGTTATGTATTACTTTATGTACGGTAACACTGGAGTCGTGAACAGTCCTCTCAAAATCAGCAGTTCGGCTTTATGTGGATATTCAAATATAATTAGACGTGTATGTTTTTAAAATATTCCAAATTAATACATTTTGGTGAATCTTTGTCCCTACCTATACTTGATACCCAAATAATTCCATTAACTTGTGTTCAAAATTGGGTGACATCTTCTCCCCTAGCGTATCCTGCACAAACTTACACACACTTTAAATCCCTATATCATTGTCTATCGATTTTATTAAATTTAGAGTATTCAGAGTTGTTCAATGTATTCGTTTCAATCATTGAAAGGATCAGCACAGATACATTATTGCAGTACCTTCATTGTAACTACAACAACTAGAGTAAAGCAATGACTTTCTAGGTATACGGATAACCATTAAAAATACCGTTATATCGGTATATTGATTGTTTTAAACACTTTAATATAAGGATAGCGAGATAAATCTCAAAGAAGTGGGTGGAGTTAGATTACTAATTTTTGATAAAAAACAAAACAAAGCACAAGTTATGGTGCATTTTGACCCGAAAATGATTAATCTTACTCAATTCATTTTCTGTGGGTAGTAAGTGGAGAATATCGCTCAGTAACTCTGTTTCGTATTCGAGTAAGTATGTATGTCTGTATGTGTTTTGGTTGTTATTAGACGATTTGGATAAGGTACTCTTCTCCTCCAATTCAGGCAACTCAATAATTATGTCATATATACAATCTATATACCCCATACATAACTGATATGTACCGGTATGTCATTACCAGCGCAGATTAAATTATTTTTTCATTAGGCCAACACTGTGTGGATTAAACATTGGTGGAAGCAAGAAAGGCTGCCATCTTGATTCAGTGGAGAACTTATTTTCTCCACTTTTCCACCATATGTTTAGTATTTCGTAATATCTATAACAATAATAAGACAGGCGGGGGTCTGCCAGGGCCAGGTTAGGTTGGGGTTTTAAGTTAGGTTAATGACAAAACATAGTATTCGGAGGCCGCATTAAAATCCCTGGATAATTAATAGATAAATAATCTAATTTGCAGCAGTAATGACATATATTGGAACGATGTATGAGTCATAAAGATTGTATATTTACTATAATTATCGAGGTGCCTGAATTGGAGAATAACAGTAAAAGTAACGATTCCATTCAACTAAGAGCAAATATAAAAAAGTAAGAAGATTAAGTGAGCGAGTGTGTGACCTTTTGATTCCCACAAATCCTGCTTGAGCTGTATACAATCACATAATAATAGCCAGAAAAACAGGACGAAACTTGTCATCGTTTACTCAAAGGTCTAATTGGACGACCACCTGCGAATTGACCCCTTGCGATTTTCAAGATATAAGGAAGTTGGAACCGTAAACATTAATAGTTTGCTGGTATAAATTAAATATGTAAGATTATGATAAATCAAACGTTTGATTAAATATATTTTATGTATTCATATATGCACTACAACCGTAATTTCACTGGCATTTCTGAAAAATATCGACGTCAACAGCTCCAACTTCCTTATAGGTTGAAACACGTAGTTGGTTAATTGACTACTTGAAAGTTTCAGGCTATAAGGAAGTTGGTGATGTAAATATCGATATCAACCCTTTCAGGACGGGTGATGTTATTTTCATTTTATGTTGGCTATTATTAGAAGATTTTGTTCAAAGTAAAGACCTCTAGCGATATCTAAATGAATCCTTGTAGCTACCACAGATCCTTCCTAAGCTGCATAAAATCGTCTAAATATAGCAGGAATAAAATAGAAAAGGTGCCACCCGCAATGAAAGAGTTAACAGAAATATAGTAATAATGTAAGCTTATGATGGATAGAATGTATGGTCAATGTGATTTTCTGTGTTAATAAACTACAGCCGTATTAGCTGGTAATTCTGCTAAATACCAATGTCTACAAATCCAATTTCATTATAGGCCAAAACTCGCATGCGGTGAATTGGTTGGTCTACCCTACTCACCTGGTACCCCGGACGGTCAGCCAAACACAGGTGAAGGACGGAGAAGGGGATACTGAGTGGATATTACCGCAGAGTCGGCTTTTATTGCGTGCGGTATATCTCGCAGCTCCTAAGTCTTGCGCAAGTACTAGTTTGCGGATCTCTCTCTCTCTCTCTCTCTCTCTCTCTCTCTCTCTCTCTCTCTCTCACTAAATGTTATTAAACAACTTGGGTAATCTTGACATCTTGCTATTGATGTCCTTAATTACAATAAACGTTTCTACAAGGAAGTTTTTTATCAGTTAACTCTGAAATGTGTTCGATTTCTAATCTAATCTGGTTGTTTTGTATGAACTACCAATTATGAATATCAAAACCACTGTTTGATTTTATAATTTCCTAACTGTAATCAATCTAAAAAATATAATACTGAGACAGTAAAACAAATGTTACGGGTTAAGTGTAATTGTTGAAGTTATGGTAGTGTCATGATAATAATGCTTGTTCGGTGACAATAACATTAGGAAGTCTTTCTAACTGTGTGAGCGGTCAATTAACCACTTGCGAGTTTCAGGTTATAAGGAGGCTTGAACTGTAAACATCGATATTATACGGAAATGTAATAATAATGTTGGGTTCTGATGGATAAACAAATATGTTGAATTGAGGTCTATTATATTCATGAATGTACTAAAACCGTGTTTTAGCTGGTAATTCGGCTAATTATCGATGTCTACAGCTCCAACTTCCTCATAGAACGAAACTCGCAAGTGGTCAATTCAACACCTTATCATCTCAGTCCTATGCCAAATTCAGGTTTATATGGTTTACATTATCATTTGACTTAAGTGGGATAGGTTCGGTATGTTAGATTATTATAGGTTAGGTTAGATGAGTTACTCCAGGTTTGACGGGCTGGGGTACCTACACCGTAAACAGTAGAAAGGTTAACTAAAGCAGTAATAAATAGTTGAGTATATTGATAGTGATATACCTTATCATATGATTTACATTGCTTCAAACTTCGTGTGTCCAATCATTTTGGCTCGAACATTCCTTCATTTTGGCCCTGTTACTCCTTCAACTCTGGGGGAGGCACTCGTCACAGGCAGTTTTGCCTTTTGTCTCCCTGATCCACATAGAAACAAAAATCCGTATACTATGCCAGTGCATTATAGCCTATGTACACTCGGTCCATAAAGTATCTGCACCCCTACGCTAATCATCTGGTGTGTAGAGCTTGATAGGGTTGCCTGCAGGCAGAGGTGCCAACCCTACCGAGCTGCACACACTAGATGATCAGCATAGGGGTGCAGCTACTTTGTTTACCGAGTGTACGTACATAATTGATATGGGTATATAATTATGAACTTCATAAATACTTGTCATACCCAAAACATTTAGATTGTAGGACAGTGTGTGGGTTCTCCTCCATGCTCATCTATAGTCCTTCACCCTATCTGGTACAGTACGAGGCGAGTCTTTGGCAAACAGGTATCAGTGTACAGACTGAGCAATGTTAGCGTTTAGTAAATAATACCTATAATCTAATTGGTGAGTCTGCACTTGGTCGCGTTAACCCTTTGAGTACCAGCGACGTTTATTATATTCTATTCTATATATATTTAGACGATAATATGCAGCTGAAGAAGAATCTGTGGTAATTAAAAGGATTAGTTGAGATAGGCCTTAATATTGCTAGAGCTCCCTTCTAAGCTGAATAAAATCGTCTAATAGTTGCCAGCATATGATGAAAAGGACATCCCTGGTACTGAATGGGTTAAGTTAAAGAATTCTCCTTCTTGCCGATTGACTGATGGTACTGTGTTCGAATGACCTCTGTTAATTGCCAAAACAAACACAATTATATACAATACCGTGCCATAAACCAACAAGTTCGAATACAGTTCTCTAGTTCAAAAACAAAGTCCACACTCTCCAGTTTAAACAAAATAGATGTTAGGCATCATTCATTAACAGTTAACTTTTGTCAGTCTCTGTACACCGATATCTAGTTTGTCAGATCTAAGCTAGAATTTGAAACAAACATTTGTTTCGTAAAGTTATTCGTTGAAGTCTTCTTTAGTTACAACATTTCTCAGATTATAAGGCTTATGGACAGGGCAATGAGAGACAGGACTAATGGGGGCAAAAAGAGAGACGAAAAGGATAAAACAGAATGTATATATGTTTTTACTTCCACTATGTGGCTTCAAGAATTTGAAACTGCACAGAGCCTGGTGCAGACAGCCAAGCGGTGTACAGTAGGTCAGTGAAGGTAAGACTATAAACGAACCAGTTGCAATAAAAACACATCAACTGATCGAATATACAAACTCTCCCGAGGGAGAGTCGCATTATTAAAAAATCCAAATATTAATTTAAAAACAAATAATACAAATACAGTAGACGTGCCGTTTTGCCCAAAATCAAAACGGCATACCCAACTCTGCGATGAGACACCATCACTACTAGTCACTATCACCATTACTATCATCAGCACTACTACTATTACAGTCATCACTACTACTCTTACCTTCATCACTACTCTCATCATCACTACTACTGTCATCATCACTACAACTTTCACCATAATCACTACTACTCACCATCATCACTAATACTGTCACCATCATCACTATTGTCATTATTATCACTACAACTATCATCATTGCTTGTCACCATCATCACTACTATTACGACCATCATCACTACTATTATGACCATCAACACTACTACTATACTCTATTTTTTCCAGCTGATCATAAATTGAATCTCTTATTAGCTGATGGGACTCGTTAGCCTTGGTCGGCAACCCATCTAGGGGAGATAACCTTATAAAAATCCGGGTGGATGGGACTCGTCAGCCTTGGTCGGCAACCTGTCTAGGGGAGTAAACCTTATACAAATCAGTACTGCTACCTTAGGGTGAAGCAGGTTAGTGGATGGATTAGCCGCACACCACTGTAGAAAAAAAGTGCTAAAAAATACATAAAAGGCCTCGGAGTCAGACGGACCCTAAATTGAGTGGTCAATCCTGTAAGTCCTTCAGTAAACTGGCATGGGTTGTCCCTCTTACAGGGGATAGGTTTGCTTGGGGGCATTTTGTGTATGGCTACCCCCATTAAGGGGAGTAAGGCGTCTGGCAATAGATAGATAGATAGATTAGCTGTTTTCTCGATACTTAATAGAAATATATGAAACCACTATGGCTGTGTGTCATATTAATGCCAAGTTTTCATAATTAACAGCATATTTCACTACAAAATCTTATACCTTATAGCTGAGTAACCAAGATAGTAACATGGCAATTTACCCTCAGCTGGAACAAAATAGACTATAGTACTGTCACCATCATTATCTAGTACTGTAATCATCATCATCACCACCATCATCATCACTGCTGTCCCTAACGGGGCACACACACACAGAACGCCATCATCATTGTTTGGGAATAGGTACAGGATGGGGGGTCCTAAGGGGGGTCTGGTTGAGGGGGGGGGGGATAAAACCATATTTTAGACTAAAAATCATAACTAGTGCACAAATTCAAAACATATTTGTTATTATTACCGTCGCATTCATGCACCGAATGTTCGTGTGAACTTTGGTGAAAATCCGTCGAACGGTCTAGGAGGAGTTATCAGACAGACAGACAGACAGACAGACAGACAGACGTCTCACCATTATCATCACATCTGAGACATTTGTATGATGTGTGGCTTTCTGAGATGTGAGTGCCCCTACGGGGCACTCGCACACACACAGGGAATAGGTACAGGGTGGGGGGGTGGGGGTGGGGGTCCTGAAGGGGGGAGGGTGGGGGGTGGGGGTCCTGAAGGGGGGAGGGTGGGTGTTGGGGGGGGGGCGGGGCAAAACATGTTTTTGTACCTAAGATCATAACTATTGCACAAATTCAACAAATATTTTTTTAATTACCGTCTCATTCACGCACCGAAGGTTCGTGTGAAGTTTGGTGAAAAACCGTCAAACGGTCTAGGAGGAGTTCTCGGACAGACAGACGGACAGACAGACAGACGGACAGACGGACAGACAGACATTTCGGTTTGCATGTACCACTATACGGGGGGCGATACCACTCTGGTTACGCAGAATTGATAAAAACACAAAATTTGGACAATCGTTGCATTGACCAACCGAATTTGCCAGCAAAGATTGGTGATGATACATAACCTGTTCAAAACAATTCTGTTAGTTTCATTTCATACTGGATAGTAAGACGATTTAATTTAATTTATGAAGGGCCTCAATAAAAATTAGCAGGCTTTCAACTTTCTTAATTAACCCTTTTTACTACCACAGATCCTTCATACGATCCACAAAATCGTCTAATTATAGCTAGACAATAATAAAAAAGACGTCACCGGTATACAAAGGGTTAAACAGTCTAGGAAGAGTTTAAAGAAAATTATTAACACTCTTGTTTTGTTCTTAGACCTTGACTTTTAACCTTAAGTACTGTATTATAATATATATATATATATATATATATATAATATATATATATATATATATATATATATATATTTATTATATATATATATATATATATATATATATATATATATATATATATATATATATATATATATATATGATTGAAATATATGATACTAAAGTAAAATGCAACTAACAGTTGTCAGCTTATCTAAAATAGACTGTTTTTTTATGATGAACGTTAACTTATGACCTTGGCCTGTGACCTTGACCTTTATGTAGGATTATGTTTTTGTTTGCTTTGATGCAACCCTAGAAAATCAAATAAGTGTGTCAAATTTCATTAACAATTATCAGTTAGTTTCAGAGGTATTAAAGGAATAGTTAACCTTGACATTTGACCTTCATCTTGACCTTCATATCTGAAAAATTAACATTTTAATTTTCCCTTAACCCTTCCTACCCGGTCTGCCTTAGGTAAGGACAGCACGAAAGAAGGGCCACTACCCGGTATGCCTTATCTAAGGCATGAGCTTAATAGCCTAATTAAGCTTGGTTTGAACGCCATGCGTACGACGTATGTCAACAAACCCAAGCGTTCGTCACCGCACCTCCGAAAACAAGAAGGAGAAGACTCCTCAATGTTATTGTTCTGACGTCATGACGAAAATAGTGTCTGAAAAGCCCCCATATTGGCAACATCTCTGCAATATTGGCTCCACTGAAATCGTCATCACAACTGAACCAGTTGACTTACAGAGCTCTACTCAATGCCAAAATACAGATTGAAAACCGCGCTATGATTATAGATGAGTGGGAAAGTTCTAGCAGTGAAAATAAACATAAATACGGTAGCCTAGGCCTAGACGTTTTTCAGCCATTTTGCCCGGGTAGGGGCGACCGTCATTGGGTAAGACAGCCCGGGGAGGAAGGGTTAAAGCACAACCGTCTCAACGAATTTTGTGAAGTTTACATGAATTTTAAAGAAATTAGCTTATTGACCTTATATTTGATGTTGACCTGTGACCTTGACCTATCAAATGGAATTATGTTCATACTTGTATGACCTTGGTCTAGGCATTCCGAATATGCATGATATGCCTAATGAGAATCTTACATTAAATAGGAAATACTAGTAAAAATCATATTTCGAACTTTAACCTTGACCTTTGACCTTGACCTTCTACCTTAGAATTTCTTATCCAGGATTTAGTTAGCTTAACAGCAATGTTCTTATTAAATAGTATTATGAATATGGTATAATTCGTATAAAAACATATTGATTACAAATAGTGATCATATACTGTGACCTTGACCTTTGACCTTTGACTTAAAATAAAATACATATATTTGGATGGTCGTCGCATTGACCAACTGAATTTGCCTGTATAATTTGGTGACAATACATTAAACAGTCTAGGAGTAGTTTAGGGTAAATGACAAAAACTCTTGTTTTTACCCTGACCTCTGACCTTAACTATTACAATATTTATGTGCAATTTGATATATATGATTTTAAAGTAATAAGCCATAACACAGCCAGTTTTCCAAAATTTGAGTAATCTTTTTTAATAAATAATGAAAGTTGACCTTTGACCTTGACCTGTGAACTTGACCTTTATGTTGAGTACATTTTTGTTTGCATTGACATTTCCCATGAAAATTATATAAGCATGCCTAATGTCATTAAAACCCATCAGTTAGTTTCATATATATTAATAGAATAGTTGACCTTGACCTTTGGCCTTTATCTTGACCTTTATATGTTTCAACATCTATTATTTTCCTTTTCACTTAAGTGCAGCTATCTCACCAAAGTTTGTGAAGTTTGCATGAAAAGTAAAGAAAATAGCATATTGACCTTTTATTTGACCTTGACCTGTGACCTTTCATATGGAATTGAATAGTTTCTTGTATGACCTTGGCCTAGGTATTCCGAATATACATGGTAAACCTAGTGAGAAGCGAACAGTTAGTATAAGAAATACTAGTAAAAACCCCATTATGACCTTTGACCTTACCCTTTAAAATATTTATTTAAGATTTGGGCAATACGATATTAAGGTTACCAGTATCTTGTAATGTGAAAATGAAGACATTTGAGTAAAAAGTCAAATAAATAGTAAAAGTTGACCTTTGACCTTGACCTGTTACCTGGACCTTTATGTAAGAGTATTTTTGTTTCCATTGACATTGCCCTGGAAAATCAAATAAGCATGCAAAATTTCATTAAAACCCATCAGTTAGTTTCATACATATTAATAGAATAGTTGACCTTGACCTTTGACATTTTTCTTGACCTCTATGTTATGTGTGTCAAATGTATTATTTTCCTTTTCATTTAAAGTGCAAGTATCTCACCAACTTGTGTGAAGTTTGCATGAAAAGTAAAGAAAATAGCATATTGACCTTTTATTTGACCTTGACCTGTGACCTTGACCTTTCATATGGAATTGTATAGTTTATTGTATGACCTTGGCCTAGGTATTCCAAATATACATGGTAAGCCTAGTGAGAATCTAACAGTTAGTATAAGAAATACTAGTGAAAAACGTATTTTGACCTTTGACCTTCACCTTACCCTTTAAAATATTTACCTAAAATTGGACAATACGATATTAAGGTTACCAGTAACTAGTATAGTGAAAATGAAGACATTTGAGTAAAAACTAAAAAATATGAAATATTGACCTTATTTTTAACCTTGACCTTTTAGCTTAAGCTTAAAGTTAAATGGAAAATGCCTTTTGACTGACCATCGCATTGACCAAATGGATATACCTGTGAAATTTGCTGAAAATCCATCGAACAGTCTAGGAGGAGTTTCCGGACAGACAGACGGACGACGACGACGACAGACAGAGTGGCTGGTGGTGCGCAGTATATGGGCGGGATCTGTTTGTGCGATGCCACTCTGCTTCGCAGAGTTGATAAAAGTTGACCTTTGACCTTGACCTTTCTGTATGAGTACATTTTTGTTTCCATTGACATTGCCCATGAAAATCAAATAAGCATGACTAATTTCATTAAAACCCAACAGTTAGTTTCATATATATTAATAGAATAGTTGACCTTGACCTTTGACCTTTTCTTGACCTTTATGTCTCAACATCTATTATTTTCCTTTTCACTTAAAGTGCAACTATCTCACCAAATTTTGTGAAGTTTGCATGAAAAGTAAAGAAAATAGCATATTGATCTTTTATTTGACCTTGACCTATGACCTTGACCTTTCGTATGGAATTGAATAATTTCCTGTATGACCTTGGCCTAGGTATTCCGAATATACATGGTAAACCTAGTGAGAATCGAACAGTTAGTATAAGAAATACTATTAAAAAACCCATTTTGACCTTTGACCTTGAACTTTGACCTTGCCCGTTAAAATATTTATCTAAGATTTGGGCAATACAATATTAAGGTTACCAGTAACTTGTAATGTGAAAATGAAGACATTTGAGTAAAAAGTAAAATAAATAGTAAAAGTTGACCTTTGACCTTGACCTGTGACCTGGACCTTTATGTAAGAGTATTTTTTGTTTTCATTGACATTGCCCTGGAAAATCCAATACGCATGCCTAATGTCATTAAAACCCATCAGTTAGTTTCATATATATTAATAGAATAGTTGACCTTGACCTTTAACCTTTTTCTTGACCTTTATGTTATGTGTGTCCAAATGTATTATTTTCCTTTTCATATAAAGTGCAAGTATCTCACCAAATTTTGTGAAGTTTGCATGAAAAGTAAAGAAAATAGCATATTGACCTGTTATTTGACCTTGACCTGTGACCTTGACAATTAATATTGAATTGCATAGTTTCTTGTATGACCTTGGCCTAGGTATTCCAAATATACATGGTAAGCCTAGTGAGAATCTAACAGTTAGTATATATAAGAAATACTAGTGAAAAACGTATTTAGACATTTGATCTTGAATTTTGACCTTACCCTTTAGAATATTTACCTAAAATTTGGTAAATACGATTTTAAGGTTACCAGCAATTTGTATAGAGAACATGAAGACATTTGAGTAAAAAAAAAAATATGAAATATTGACCTTATTTTTAACCTTGACCTTTTACCTTAACCTTTAAGTTAAATGGAAAATGCCTTTTTGACTGACCATCGCATTGACCAAATAGATATACCTGTGAAATTTGGTGAAAATCGATCGAACGGTCTAGAAGGAGTTTCCGGACAGACAGACGGACGACGACGACGACGACGAACGACAACGACGACAGACAGGCTGGCTGGTGCTGCACAGTATATGGGCGGGATCTGTTTGCGCAATACCACTCTGCTTCGCATAGTTGATAAAGTAGGTGTGCAGTTTTCGAATTACAAAAAAAATAAAAAAAAATAAAAAAAGGCATACGCAACTCTGCGACCTATAAATCTGCAAGTAGTGTTGAATCTCTTGGGTAAAATAGGTTTATATACAGTATATAATATATATATATATATATATATATATATATATATATATTTATATATATATACAGTATATATATATATATATATATATATATATATATATATATATATATATATATATATATATATATATATAAAATATACATAAGAAAGAAATAGTGACCATAATCTGTGACCTTTACCATTGACCTTGACCTTTGAATAACAAAAACACAAAATTTGGCCAATTGTTGCATTGACCAACCATATTTGCCAGCAAAATTTGGTGACGATTCGTAACCCGTTCAGTACAGTTCTGTCGGTTTCATTTCATACTTGATACTAAGACAATTCTATTTAGTTTATGAAGGGCCTCCATAAAATTAGCAGGCTTTCAACTATCTTAACCCTTTTTACTACCACAGATCCTTCATAAGCTTCACAAAATTGTCTAATTATAGCTAGAATACAATAAAAAAAGATGTCACCGGTACACAAATGGTTATAAACAGTCTAGGAAGAGTTTAAAGACAATTATCAACACTCTTCTTTTCTTCTATGACCTTGACATTTAACCTTAAGTATTATAATATATACACATATTTATATATATATATATATATATATATATATATACTGTATATATATGCTTGAAATATATGTTATTTGAGTTAAATGCAACTAACAGTCGTCAGCTTATCTAAAATTGATTTTTTTTATGATGAAGTTTAACTTATGACCTTGGCCTGTGACCTTGACCTCTATGTAGGATTATATTTGTGTTTGCTTTGATGTAACCCTAGAAAATCAAATAAGTGTGTCAAATGTCATTAAAGATCATCAGTTACTTTCAGAGGTATTAAAGGAATAGTTAACCTTGACCTTTGACCTTCATATTGACCTTCATGACGTCTGAACATTGTACATTATAATTTTCCCTTAATGAACAACTGTCTCAACGAAATTTGTGAAGTTACATGAATAGTAAAGAAACTAACATATTGACCTTATATATGAAGTTGACCTGTGACCTTGACCTATCAAATGGAATTATGTTTATTCTTGTATGACCTTGCTCTAGGCATTTCGAATATGCATGATATGCCTAATGAGAATCTTACATTATATAAGAAATACTAGTAAAAATCATATATCGACCTTTAACCTTGACCTTTGACCTTAACCTTCGACCTTAGAATTTCTTTTCAAGGATTTAGTTAGCTTAACAGCATTGTTCGTTTTGAATAGCATTATGAATATGGTGTAGCCTATTTCGTATTTTTTTTCTTTTCTATGTGGTTGAGGGAGGCAAAAGGCATAACTGCCTATAGCGAGTGCCTCCCCCATAGTTTAAAGAGTGACAGGGCCAAAATCAAGGGACGTTCGAGCCAAAATGCCTGGACACACGGAGTTTGAAGCAATTTAAGTCATAGGAAGAGGGAAAGACTGATTCTGGGAGAGAGTTCCAGAGCTCAGCTGTTGAGTAGAAGAAAGTTTGAGAGTAACGTTTCACTCTTGGGTTGGAGAGTTGCACAGAGTAGGGGTGGGATTGAGTTGCAAGACGGGTATCACGTGCCATACGTAAAGGAGGTGGTATGCACTGGGATAGCTCTGAGGAACACTGATTATTATAGTAGCGATAGAATAGCGAGAGAGATGCAACATTGCGGCGGAGAGAGAGAGAGATTGCAGAGAGTTGGTGAGTGGACGGGAGTTAATGATACGAAAGGCCTTCCTTTCAACTTTGTCTAGGAGAGCCGTGTGAGAGAAACCTCCCCACACATGTGAACAATACTCAATACAAGGGCGCACTATGCCCCTGTACAGAGCAAGAAGCTGTGCAGGGGAAAAGAATCCCCTAAGGCGGTTGAGCACACCCAGCTTCTGGGAGGCTGCCTTAGCAAGACTGGTAATATGGTCCTTCCAAATGAGAGCAGAAGAAAAAGAGACACCAAGAATATTGAGAGAAGATGAATGGTTGATTTTTGTATTGTTGAAAAATAAGGGATAGTCCGCTGGGAGATCCTAACGGGTAGATAGATGGAGAAATTGGGTTTTGGAAGCATTAAAGTTAACAAGGTTTTCTCTGCCCCAATTGGAAATAGTATTTAGATCAGAATTTAAGAGTTCTATGGCTTCATTACGTTTGTCGTAGAGGGATTGCTGGCTGGGGCGTTCTGAAAAACTAATGGAGTAGTGTAAGGTTGAGTCGTCTGCGTATGAATGGATGAGAATTAAGGTACAGTTAAGGAGATCATTTATAAAAATTAGAAAGAGAATAGGAGCTAGGACAGAGCCCTGAGGAACACCGGAGTTTATAGGGTGAGGAAGTGAACAATACAAACTTATTGATTACAAATAGTGATCATATACTGTAACCTTGACCTTTGACCTTTGATAAAAGTAAAATACATATATTTGGATGGTCGTCGCTTTGACCAACTGAATTTGCCTGTATAATTTTATGACAAAACATTAAACAGTCAAGGAGGAGTTTAGGGAAAATGACAAATAGGCCTTCTCTTATTTTGATCTTGACCTCTGACCTTAACTATTACAATATTTAAGTGAAATTTGATATATATTAGGCTATATTTAAGCAATAGGCCATAACACAGCCAAAGGAGTTGAAATAGGGGAGCTATCCCCCCGCCAAAGGCGGCTTTCTAGGGCCTTTCCTAGCAGATGCTGAGAGGATTGGGTTTTAGTCATGTGGCTATGGGCTGGTCTATCAGAGTGAGAGCGGAGCGATCTCTGCCATACCCATAGCTTACTCTGACTGTTCCTTTTACTTATACAGTATATCTTCTAGATCTCAAGTGACGGCGTCTTTTCCGTGGATTGACCTCCTTACTGCCAAGATTGGGAGCCAAAGCGACACATTTTACCCTTGCCCCTCAGCTTTCCCTTCATAATTGCTGAGTGGCACAGGGCCTTGGGTGGGGCTTTGGTTTTCCGGGCGTTTCCGCACCCTCCTCAGCTCCCTACCTTGGAGTAGCTTCGGTCACCCGGGCTTTGTTAGTGGTAAGGAGGGACGGTTTTGTGGGGGCGCTCATTTATGGCCTTGCTCGAGACCTTGGGGCTGTTCGGCCAGACAGCCTGGGGAACAACAACAACAACATCAACACAGCCAGTTTTCTAAAATTTTAGTATTTTTTTTTAATAAATAATAAAAGTTGACCTTTGACCTTGACCTGTGACCTATATGTAAGAGTACATTTCTGTTTGCATTGACATTGCCCTTGACAATCAAATAAGCATGCCTAATTTTATAAAAACACATCAGTTAGTTTCGTATATATTAATAGAATAGTTGACCTTGACCTTGGACCTTTGTCTTGACCTTTATGATATGTGTCCAATTGTATTATTTTCCTTTTCACTTAAAGTGCAGCTATCTCACCAAATGTTTTGAAGTTTGCATGAAAAATAAAGAAAATAGCATATTTACGTTTTATTTGACCTTGACCTGTGACCTTGACCTTTCATATGGAATAGAATATTGTAGACCTTGGCATAGGTATTCCGAATATACATGGTAAGCCTAGTGAGAATCTAACAGTTAGTATAAGAAATACTAGTAATTACAATACTATTTTGACCTTTGACCTTGAACTTTGACCTTACCCTTTAGAATATTTATCTAAAATTTGTGCAATACGATATCAATGTTACCAGTAACTTGTAAAGTGAAAATGAAGACATTTGAATAAAAAATAAACATAAATAGTATAAGTTGACCTTTCACCATGACCTGTGACCTTGACCTTTATGTACGAGTAAAACATTGTTTTCATTGACATTGCCCAGGAAAATCCAATAAGCATGACTAATTTCATTAAAATCCATCAGTTAGTTTCATAAATATTTATAAAATAGTTGACCTTAACCTTTGACCTTTGAGCTTGACCTTCATTATATGTCTCTCAAAATTTATTATTTTCATTAAAGTGCAACTCTATCGCCAAATTTTGTGAAGTTTGCATGAAAAGTAATGAAATTAGCATATTGACCTTGTATTTGACCTTGACCTGTGAACTTGACCTTTCATATGGAATTGTATAGTTTCGTGTATGACCTTGTCCTAAGTATTCCGAATATTCATGGTAAGTTTAGTGAGAATCTAACAGTTAATATAAGAAATATTAGTAAGACAAATATTTTGACCTTTGACCTTGACCTTTGAACTTACCCTTCAGAATATTTATCTTAAATCTGGTCAATAAGATATCGAGGATACCAGTAACTTGTATAGTAAAAATTAAGAAATTTGAGTAAAAACTAAGACACACGAAATATTGACCTTATTCTTAACCTTGACCTTTGACCTAAACCTTTAAGTTAAATTGAAAATTTCTTTTTAACTGACCTATGCATTGAACAAATTAATATACCTATGAAATTTGGTGATAATCCATCGAACGGTCTAGGAGGAGTTTCCGGACGGACAACGGACGACGACGGACGACGGACAAGCTGAATTGTGGTGCACAGTATACGGGCGGGATCTGTGTGTGCGATACCACTCTGCTTCGCAGAGTTGATAATAATATAGACATAACAAAATCTTCTTTGTCTGATCGGTTATGGTGTAGTTGCATACTAACACTAAATTGGCCTGTTATCTTTATAAATCAATGTTCGAACTTTGTTTAACACATTCATTAGCGTTTTGTATGTGTGTTTAGAATATACAGTTAGCATAATTAGCGATGAATTGTATTAAATTCATCAATCAAATAAGACATTTAAACCTTTAGGAAATATAAACTGTATAATATAAACTGTATAAAAGTTATTATTCCAGTGCCTCTATTCGTGAATGGTCGAAACTAAATTACCCCCCCCCACAAGTTCTTATGGTGCAATTTTGTCCAATGTACGGATATAACAAAACCTTCTCTTTATCATCACCTTTCCCTTCCATGGTACGGAGTTTCATGGAATGCAATATGTATTTATGAACCCTCCTCTTGCTACTTATCCAAAATTCTACACACTGCAATGTTAAATATCTTATTCTTGCACCACAATCACAATAATCAGAGCTTTTTCAGTTTATACCTCCTTTATGGCAAGTACTGTAGGTGGCACCCGCTTTTGAACACATTCCTACCCCCCTATTCTGACCCACGCCGTTAGCCAAAAGTGAACCGATTTTCCCAGTCTTTCTTCCACTCAACAAGCAAACTCTGGAAATTTCTCCTACAATCTATCTTCCCTCGTCCTGTCATTTAAACTTCATCAAGCTCCGTGTGTCCCTACATTATGATCCTAACGTACCTTAAATCTGGCTCTCCGTTACGTTTTCATTTTTGGGGGGACACACGTTAAAAGCAGATTTTTCTGGTGTCTCCTTTTTACACATAGGAATAAAGTAGGTGTGCAGTTTTCGCATTACAGAAAAAAAAGAAAAAAAAATCATACACAACTCTGCGACCTAGAATTCTGCAAGTAGTATTGAATCTCTTAGGTAAAATCGGTTTATATACAGTACTAGCAGGGGTACCCGGCGTTGCCCGGGTAATCACCATAATCACCATCACTACTACCACCACTACTACTACCATAATCACCATCATCAATCACTACTACCACAATCATCACAATACTACTGCCATAATCACCGGCATCTACCTCCCTGTGCCTCATTAAACGGCGACCTCGATTTCGGCCGCTAAATGTCCTCCGAATTTGGATCTGACCTCATCCGTACCCCCATTTTGGGGGGCTGCGAACAACTTTCGCTCCTTACACCTTTTCGATCGGAGGCCCCCCAAACGGCCATTTTTTGTCAAACCAAAAGCGATTTTTCTGATTTCGCTCCCATTTTCTCCGTCCCTTTCACCCTGGGGAATTCTATTTTTTCACTAAAACCTGCCTAGGGACCCCCTTACTATGCATACCAAGTATGAACGCTCTAGCTTAAAAAATGTGGCCATGCATAGAGAACAGACACACACACACACACACACACAGACAATCGAAAATATTATATAGATATACAATATATATACTGGGTATATATATATATATATATATATATATATATATATATATATATATATATATATATATTATATATATATATATATATATATATATATATATATATATATATATATATATATATATATATATATATATATATATATATATATATATATATATATATATATATATTTATTATTATATATATATATATATATATATTTATATATATATATATATATATATATATATATATATATATATATATATTATATATATATATATAGGATATATATATATATATTTTTTTTTTTCCAACTACACTCGGAGAACAAGGTTGGAGGTCTTGGGAGATATAATAGTAAATCATTAGTTTAATTTTGTTGTCAGGGTTGGTGGGTAGAATATGTTTATTGATTATTTCTTTCATGAATTAAAATAATGATTTACTATAAATCTCCCAAGACCTTCAACCTTGTTCTCCGAAACAGACCTACTTCCACCAAGACTAAGAGCCCGATGAACGACGACCATGTGATATACCAGCACACCTGTAACAATGGGGACTGTGGGCCCCATTCCTACGTTGGTATGACTCAGACTCGTCTGTCCCGTCAGCTAACTCTCCACCATCAGGCAGGAGCTATTAAAGACCACTATCTCCTCCCCCCCCCCCTCCTTCCCCGCAACGATTTAAATAAACACACCTCCATAATTGACAAAGAAAATTACTCCAGAAGACTTTCTATACTTGAAGCTCTATATATTCAAGCCTTAAACCCCAGCATAAATAGCCAAACAATTGACTTACACATATTACCGTCTGCCAAACGCCACTACCCTAGCGCGGCCCCCGCTCCCCACCTCCCTCCTGCACCCCCTGCCTCTACTCATCCCCGAGCGCAACTGACTACCCCAAGGATCTCTAGCAGCCAATCAACGATAACTTCGCCCACCCTCAGCCAACCACAGACCAGATGCAGCGCGCGACTCGCAAGGCGGCTACCCAATACCAATGACAGGCCTCCAAACACGCAGTAGCCCTGCCCCCTGATCTACTCACCCGTATAATTATATACCCGTAATTTTGAACAATGTAATAATTCCTTGAAGATGCTAGAAGACTAGCGAAACGTCGAATTACCATGCACTTTGCTAACCTTAGCCACCTGCTGACTGAACCCCAACGAAAATTAATCAGAAATATAGAATCTCTGAATAATAAAATGTTGAATGCTGAAACTGTTACTTCCTTTAACCTTGTATGCATTAAAGAAAATGTATTACCAGGATTTACTAATATATATATATATATATATATATATATATATATATATATATATATATATATATATATATATATATATATATATATATATATATATATATATATATATACTGTATATATATATATATATATATATATATATCTGCAAATAGACATGATCGAGCTACTAAATGTTTTTATACTCACAGCTGGAATTGAACCACTGACAGTCAGAACAAGTGCCCATACTTTAATCCACTATTCCACGTTGTGATAGAGGATACTTGTGTGCAGTGGATTAAAGCATGGACACTCGTCCTGACTGTTGGTGGTTCATGTCCGCCTGGGAGTATATATATACATTACATTTATGATCACATTGAATCTTAACCATTGGAATATTTATCTATAATAAGGTCAGAGTAACACTATTTTGTAGCATTTTGAATATGGTGTAATTCAAATTTAAAATATATATATAAGAAAGAAATAGTGACCATAATATGTGACCTTCACCATTCTCCTTGACCTATGAATAACAAAAACACAAAATTTGGACAATCGTTGCATTGACCAACCAAATTTGCCAGCAAAATTTGGTAACGATACATTAACCCGTTCGGTACAGTTCTGTCGGTTTCATTTCTTACTGGATATTAAGACGATTTTGTTTAGTTTATGAAGGGCCTCCATAAAATTAGCAGGCTTTCAACTATCTTAATATACCCTTTTTACTACCACAGCTCCTTCATAAGCTTCACAAAATCATCTAATTATAGCTAGAATACAATAACAAAGACATGACCTGTATATAAAGGGTTAATCACTCTAGGAAGAGTTTAAAGGTGGTGGTGCATGGGTTGAGATAAACATGAAATAATAATCGCCAACCTGCACATAATTATCTTGAAAAATGCAATGTCACTGAAATAATTATTTACAATAGTATAAAGGATTTTGTGGATCGTCTACACGAGACCTGTGACATCATAGTGACGTCACACCAGTATCCTCATCGTGGACTGGATGGTGGACTTACACTCCTATGACGTCACAGGTCCGGTTTCGACGATCCACAAAATCCTTTATACCATTGTTAATAATTATTTCAGTGCCATTGCATTTTGCAAGATAATTATGTATAGGCTGGTGATTATTATTCCATGTTTATCTAAAACCATGCACCCCCACCTTTAAAGAAAATTATTAACACTCTTCTTTTGTTCTTTGACCATAACCTTTAACCTTAAGTATTATAACATATACAGTATATACTGTATATACAGTATATATAAATTACAGTATATGATTGAAATATATTTTATTTAAGTAAAATGCAACTAACAGTCGTCAGCTTATTGAAAATTTAGTATTTTTTTTATAATGAAGGTTAACTTTTGACCTTGGCCTGTGAACTTGACTTTTATGTAGGATTATATTTTTGTTTGCTTTGATGTAACCATAGAAAATCAAATAAGTGTATCAAATTTCATTAAAGATCATCAGTTAGTTTCCGAGGTATCAAAGGAATAGTTGACCTTGACCTTTGACCGTCATCTTGACCTTCATGATGTCTGAAAATTTAACATTTTGATTTTCCCTTAAAGCACAACTGTATCAACGAATGTTGTGAAGTTAACATGAATAGTCAATAAATTAGCATATTGACCTTAAATATGACGTTGATCTGTGACCTTGACCTATCAAATGGAATTATGTTTATTCTTGTGTGACATTGGTCTAGGCATTCCGAATATGCATTATATGCCTAATGAGAATCTTACAATAAATAGGAAATACTAGTAAAATCATATTTCAACCTTTAATCTTGACCTTTGACCTTGACCTTCAACCTTAGAATTTCTTATCAAGGATTTAGTTAGTTTAACAGCAATGTTCGCATTAACTCGGCAGCTGCGCAGCCCCTTTAGTGTACACCATACCTCTGTGCGTATGTATTATAATTAATTCCTCATTAAAATTGTTAATTTACCATAAATATAAATAATACCTATCCATATGCGCCTATTTTACGTTTAATATGAAGATAGTAATATGTGACAACAATAAAACAAGTGGGAATAGTGTTCGGGGGGTGACAAACACGAAATATTGCCGAGCGGTTCATTCATGGAGTTGAGAGAGAGAGAGACAACACCCTAGCTTCACGTGCTCTGGAGAGAGACTGGAGGTAGTGCGGGCTTGTCTCTCTCTCTCTCTCCTCACTCCACCTCCCTCCCTTTCAACCTTGAAACCGGGTACGAAGCATTGGCGCCATAAATAAACCGATAATCACTGGAAAAATAGAAAAATAGGTGATAATTGAAGGGGGGGGGGGGCGGAAAGGAGGGGACTTTGACACATTTGAAGGAGTGATTGGAGGTATGGAGGGAAATTATCTCACTTAACCCGTACAGCCCCAGCGACGCGTCTGACGCGTCGGCGATGTATGTAACGCACAGCCCCAGAGACGCGCCTGGCGCGTCACCCTAATTGCGCCGACCGTAACCTCAGGTGTAGCCACTCAAGAGGGCTCAGATTTGTATGGGAACTGTGTACGTATCCCACGTAACCGTGCCGATGGTTGAAAACTCTCAAAGTCCACGTGCGTGCGCGTGAGCGCGCAATAACCTGTTTGTTTGGGGTAATTGCCTTCAATTTTTTACTCTTGTAAAATACGTTTTTGGGGGCTCTGTAGGACCATTCTTTAAGCTTTTTGAGCGGTTTTTCATGGTTTTTCCTTCATTCCTAACCCATTCGCTATTGTTTCTGGAATAAAACCACTTTTTGAAAACCGGCCGGGTTCTGGTGAACAAACATTACAAAACTAGCCGGGGCTCCACGGGTTAAACACAATTTTTTTTTAAAAAGTGCCACTGGGGTGTTTTAGTTTTTTTTTGTTTAGGCCTAGGATCTTAAGAGTCTCCCCGCAGTCGCCCAGTAAAACCTCTTAACCTGGGAACGGCGAGAACACTCTTAACCTAAGAAGTGCGCATGGGGGGGGGGGGGGGGGGGGAAATTACACCATAGCCCTGTGCGGACCTATTTCACTGTTTTCATTCACTAAAATCCTTATCTTACCATAAATATCATTAATACTTATCCATATGTGCCTATTTTACGTTTAATATGAATATATTAACCTGTTACAACAATAAAACAAGTGGAAACAGTGTTTGGCTGGTCAAAATCGCGAAATGAGAGAGATAGTTACATTCAACAAGTGTGAGCCAGCCTGGCCAACATCCACCCTTCACAATGCCTGGAGCAACAATGACGTCTCCCTCCTTATCTCTTTCTATTTCTCACGCTTGGTAACACATATGACCACACCCTGCTAGCAACTCGCTATTGTTAGCACAAAAATATACCTAAGAATAAGGGAATAACAGGTGATAATTAAAGGTGGGGGGGGGGGGGGGGGGAAGGAGGGGATGTGGAGGAGTGACATTTGGCATGGCCAAGGGGCAAAAAAAAAAAAAAAAAAAAATCAATTGCTACTGGGATGGTTTAAAAAAAAAAATTAGGCCTAGGATCATAAGAGTCTTGCCGCAGCTGACTGATAAAACTGATAAGAGTCTCCCCGCACTTGACGGATTAAGAGGTTGTGGTGGGCAAGGGCGAGGACCCTCTTAAGAGGTAAGGCCTAAAAAAAAACTTTTAAAAGGCCCCAGTAGCACTTAACACATTTTTGTTTTCTTTTCCCCTCCATACCTCATATCACTCCTCCACATCCCCCCCTGTTCAATTATCACCTATTTTCCCAGTTATTCCCTTATTCATTAGTATATTTTTGTGTAAACATCTCCAAACCGATCCTAGGCTGTGGTTATGTGTGTGTTACGTAAGGTAGAGACTGGGAGAGTGTGAGGGAGTAGCTCAGTACTGCTTCAACCCTCGAGAGAAGAGGGTGTGAGGCCGCCTGGCTCACAATTGATGAATGAACCGCTTGCTAACAATTCGCGATTTTGACCATCCAAATGATATTCCCACTTGTTTTATTGTTGTTACAGGTTACTATCTTCATATTAAAGGTAAAATAGGCGCATATGAATAAGTAATAACGATATTTATCGTAAACTGACAATTATAGGCATGGAGCTTAATATTGCCGCCCAGAACTGTGGTGTTCACTACACCCTGCGCACGCTCGCCGGGTTAAGAGTCTCCCTGCAGCTGCCGGGTTAACTAGCATTATGAATATGGTGTAATTCGTATAAAAACTTATCTATTACAAATAGTTATTATTACATCTTAAATTCAATAATTTATTTAGGATTCATTATATCCATCTCTCATATAATTTTAAGGTGTAAGTTACAGTATCTCTATACTTATGAGGGGGACTGTACACCTTGGAGATCTTTCAACCCTATGAATTCATGACTCAAACTCTTTTCCCACCAATGTAAGCTGACCTCAACGCGTCCTGATTCCCTCACCACTCTCTGAACATGTGATAAGAGGGGTCTTGGTAATTTTCCAGGATTCTAAGGTGTGGCAGCCAAGGGGGAGGTGAGAGGTATTGAAGGAAGATTTGAGTTAGTAAGAGACAGGCCTCAGACAACAGGAGCTCTAGCAGATAGACTCGAACCTTGGGCGAGACATCAGCCCAGAGATTCCCTCTCAATTTGGGGAATTCTCTTATATATACTTTATTAGTAAAGCTGTATGAATCTTTCAGTTGTTACTTGAATAAAATTATAAAAATTGGTTTGGATACAACATTCATTTAATTTCCTTTTACCTATAACTATCAATATAATATTTATATGGTAATTGGTGGTGGCGGCTTTACTATTACTACAATCTATCATTATTTCTATCTATCAACGAGAAGAGGACGGAGAGCTGAGATCTACTTCCAACATCAACTTCAATCAACTTATTATATAACTCATAAGGACAGAGAGACACATTTAATCATCCTTACTAAGATTTAATAGTTTACCCTTATAATAAATATAGGATCGTGCATTTATACGTCTTCCTAAAGTTAACCCCTTACTTACAGTGACTGTCAAAAGTAATTTGTAACATATGGTGTTTGTGTTATATTTGTAGCATATACTGTGACCTTGACGTTTGACCTTTGACTAAAAATAAAATACATATATTTGGATGGTCGTTGCATTGACCAACTGAATTTCCCTGTATAATTTGGTGACAATACAATAAAAAGTCTAGGAGGAGTTTAGGGAAAATTACAAATACTCTTGTTTTGACTTTGACCTTTGACCTTAAATATTACAATATTTATGTGAAATTTTATATTTATGATATTTAAGTAATAAGCCATAACACAGCCAGTTTTCCAAAATGTGAGTAATTTGTTTTAATAAATAATAAAAGCTGACCTTTGACCTTGACCTGTGACCTTGACCTTTATGTAAGAGTACATTTTTTTTTTGCATTGACATTGCCCATGAAAATCAAATAAGTATGCCTAATTTCATTAAAACCCATCAGTTAGTTACATATATATTAATAAAATAGTTGACCTTGACCTTTGACCTTTATCTTGATCTTTATATATCTCAACAATTATTATTTTCCTTTTCACTTAAAGTTCAACTATCTCTCCAAATGTTGTGAAGTTTGCATGCAGAGTAAAGGAAATTTCATATGGAATTGAATAGTTTATTGTATGACCTTGGCCTAGGTATTCCGAATATACATGGTAAGCCTAGTGAGAATCTAACTGTTAGTAAAAGAAATACTAGTAAAAAACCTATTTTGACCTTTGACCTTGAACTTAGAATATTTATCTAAAATTTGGGCAATACGATATTAAGGTTACCAGTAACTTGTATAGTGAAAATGAAGACATTTGATTAAAAACTAAAAATATATCGTATAATTTGACCTTTCACCTTGACCTGTGATCTTGACCTTTTTGTAAGAGTAAATTTGTTTGTTCATTGACACTGCCCAGGAAAATCAAATAAGCATGACTAATTTCATGAAAACCCATCAGTTAGTTTCATATATACACTTATTTTTAACCTTTACCTTTGACCTTAACCTTTAAGTTAAATTGAAAATTTCTTTTTGACTGACCATCGCATTGACCAAATGATTATAATTGTGTGATTGGGTGAAAATCCATCTAACGGTGTAGGAGGAGTGTCCGGACGGACGACGACGACGACGACAGACAAGCTGACTGATGGTGCACAATATACGGGCGGGATCTGTGTGCGCGATACCACTCTGCTTCGCAGAGTTGATAGCAACGTACTCATGATGGCAATTCTCTTCAGAGTATAGTGTTGCATCATACCTTACTCACGCAGGCTATACTGCCATTGCAGTCAAAAATATTACCACTGGATAATTCGTCTTAATATGTTCCATTGTCCACATGCATAAGGCGCTTTCCCATGTCGGCCCTTTACACTATTTGCTGCTTCGTCTTGGGGTTTATTATATTTTATTTAGTAATTATTAAAGGTTTTGATTGCTTTTGCCATTTTCGAGCAATGTATTGTATAGTTTGCCACCTAGACTAAGAAAAACGCCCCACACCTTAATTATTTTTGCATTACATGGCTTTTAATGGAAAATATGTGTTGTAATAGATAGATCGATTGAAAAATAGGTACATATACATAGTTAACACCTTACGAGCGGCCTATGCGGTTTATTTATGTGTACCGCCCAGCGGGGTGTTTTTAGCCAAAATAGGGCTGTTTACGTGATCATTTTCATGCCTAAATAAGACCCAGAACGTAAAACAAGTATCTATCCCTGAAAGGGCATAAACAGAGCTTTCGAATGACACCATAACGATCCTTGTATGATGGATAGTTTTCTTGCAATAACCGTGCAACGCGAGTGCAAAAAGCAGGTAATTCGGTACTTTCGGTACATAATTGAGTATGTAGCGAGTGAGAGAGGGAGGAGGGAGCTGAGATTTGTGTCAGTAGGTTCGCCGCGGTGGTCTGGAGCAGTCATACGCTCGCTAGTCTCCTGCCACCACTTGTCTCTCTCTCTCAGCCACATTACGTGCTGAAATTGCCACTCGAGTTATGTCGAGCGCCGCCACATAGTCCAGCTTTATTAAATACGACTTAAGTGGTGAGCCGCTAATAAAGGGTTAATAAGGTGAAGTAATGTTTATTGAGTTACATGTGCTACTCCTCCTTTTATCTGAAGGAGGGATGGGCGTATTATTTGCTTGTTTATTTATCTTTTTTGTATTATGTTTTAATTTCCTCCATAGACCTCCATCAAGCTTAACAGAAACACCCACCAGACCCACCTTCATGATAAATTTATAAAAACAAATTATATAAAAATATCCCAGCCAAAGGCCGGTTGCTCTTAGATTTCAGGCTTGATATCGCTCGCCATGAAAAATATTGACACCTAAATTGCAGGAAAGGTCTTGATATTGGCAAAAAATTAGGCGAAAGAAATTTAAATCGCCAAATGTATAGGGCAAACGTCTTAAAGTATCGAAACTAATGGGGCTAAACATGAGGGAAAAGGGGGCCCGAAAAACGAACTATTCCCCCTTATCACTATTTGATGTGAGTATTTTGCTTGCTTTTGCCATTTTTGAGCATTGTATTATAGTTTGTTCCCTAAGCTAACAAAAACGCACTCCTTAGACTTATTTAAAACTAGGAAATGCTCAGTCACAACCCCTTTATGTGTAGAACATCTTATTATTGCCAAACTAATTGGGTGAAACATCGCAAAATCTCCAAAGTAATAGAGCGAAACAGGGAAGGTCCAAATAAATCCCCCTTGGACCAAAAACTTTAACAAAACAAACAAAATCGACATCTGAATGGGGCTAAGCGTCTTATTATCGCCAAACTGGTGGGGTGATGCATCTTAAAATCTCTAAGCTAATGAAGTGACCTGGGGTGGGGGAGGAGGAATCCAAAAGGAACCCCCTCGTACACAAATAGTGTTAACCGTCTGATTAAAAGATTTCTGATTTTTATCAAATCATCTGGTTGCAATTAACCCTCTCATGCTTGGATACTTGAATTGCATTTTCAGGGTGTCCCTAAGTGCATGGATACACTATTAGCATATTGGATACCTAGAAATCAATTGAATGAAAATTGAATACTCAAATTGCGTAGAAATTGGGCTACAATATGTTTTGGTAGTGTCACGCTTAATATAACCCTTGGCAATACTGCCCTGGGGGTAATAGAATATGCTCCACGTGCCTCCTGCGTGTCATAAAAGGCGACTAAAGAGGTTGGATTGGTGGGCTTGCGACCCCCCCCCCCTGTGAAAAATACATACAGCAACGATGAACGAACGAACAGCCTCGGATCTGGACGGGCCTAATGTTGACGAATTCCGACCTACCATGGACAGTCTAAGGATTGCGACTTGGGATATAAGAGGCATGAATTATGACACAAAAGAGAGAGAGGTCCTGGAAGTGTTAGTGAATGCCAGTCTGGATGTATGCGGAATGACTGAGACCAAATGGAGGGGTACATATTTGGGAGAGTGGGAGTTTGGAATAGGTGTGTGTGCTGGAGTAAGTGAGGGAGCGAAAGAAATTGCGTGTTTGTTTGTAAGTAAAAACTGGAAGGAGCGTGTAAGAGACTATGGGTCTGTGGGTGATAGGATTGTGTGGGTGATAATGAATGTAGGAATACAAATGTGGGTGGTTGTATGTGTGTATGCTTCGACAGAGGATAAAAGTGTAAGAGAGAAAGAGGAGTTCTGGGTGAATGTTGAGGCGTACATGGATACGTTTGGCAAAACCGAAAGAATATTTCTGATTGGGGATATGAATGGGAAGGTGGGTGATAAGAAAGTTGATCGAGTGGTGGGAGGGTGGAGTGTACCGTCAAAGGTAAATAGGAATGGTAGTGCACTTGAGAACGTATGTGTGGGGAGGAAGCTGTGGATAGCCAACACCTTCTTCCGACACGTAATGATACACAGGTACACATGATAAGTGGTGTGGAGGAGGAAGGATGAGACAGTGGTGGAACGAAAGTTACTGATTGATTATATACATGTGGATGAACGAATGAAGTAGTCTGTGCTGGATGCTAGGGTGTATATGGGTATTGAGGGGGGGGGGGGGGTCTGTCGGACCATTATGTAGTAGTAGCTAAAATTAGGATATAAACGAAGTGGGTGAGGAGAGCTGGAGGGAGGCAAGAGGAAGGTGGAATGGTGAGGAGGATTGAGAGGTTGCAGGAGGAGGAGATCAAGAAAGAGTTCAAGAGACCAGTAGACAGACGACTAGGTAGGTTCGACCTGGAGGGTATGGAGGAAGTGGAAGAGGTGAGCAATGTATTAAAGGAAGATATCTGTGAAGCATGTGAGGAGGTGTGTGGAGTAAGGAGAAGAGGGAGGGGAGTAAAGGGTACAGCATGGTGGACAGAAGAGGTAAAAATAGCTGTTGAAGACAAGAAGAAAGCGTATAGAGAGTGGTTGGGTAGTAGAGGGTGTAGTATTTCTTTTCTTTTCTCGACTATACTACTTACATGGGGGATAAATCGACAGTCATCCAGAAGTTTGTATACTTTATTTAACAAAACTTCATAACTACTCTAATAACTGTTTCTCTCTCCGGGCCGAGATGAGTTAAAGACACGGATTGAATATTACGTCGATTCACGATAGGTTGTACTTTGGAACCGTAGAGCCCCCGTTACTATCTATCTATCTATCTATCTATCTATCTGGTAAATGAGTTTGAAACAGTGTGCGAAAAACGGAATTTGAATGTAAATGCGGGGAAGAGCAAGGTTATGGTCTTCGAAAGGGGTGAAGTCACAGAGTGTGAGGTGAAGCTGAATGGTCAGGCTATGGAGATCGTCAACTCTTTTAAGTATCTGGGCAGTGTGATGAGTAAAGATGGGACTATGGATGAAGAAGTGCGGGAGAGGGTACAACAGGGGCAGAGGGTTGTAGGAATGCTGAAAGCAGTAACAAGAAATTGGGTGGTCAGTATGGAAGTGAAGAAGTCCTTGCATGACAGTGTGGTAATCCCGACACTGACTTACGGAAGCGAAGCATGGACGTTGGTTGAGAGACTCAGACCAAGAGTAAGAGCAGTGGAAATGAATTACTTAAGGAGTGCGTGCGGAGTTACATGGAGGGATAGACAGACTAATGAGGAAGTAAGAAGGAGGTGTGGTGTGGAGGTAGATGTGCTGGAAAGTGTGAAAAGGAACAACTTGAGATGGTTCGGCCATATGGAACGTATGGAAAGCGAGAGAATGACTAAGAGGGTGTACGAGAGCGAGGTGGAGGGACAGAGAGGGAGAGGTAAACCGAATGAGAGGTGGAAGGATGGAGTCAGGAAGTACATGAACGAAGACGGTGCTGGTTGGGGGGAGGGGCATTGACTGACTGGGGACAGAGGTGCATGGGGGCGGTTCGTTCGTGGCCACCCCTTCGGGGATCGCGGCGTCAGGCAATAGATAGATAGATAGATAAATATTCCGAGCCCTGCTGTGTCTATGGTGGAGACCAGGGCCTAATAAATCAATCGGTATTTACCTATTTAACAAAAGTTATATTCTTTATCTATCCTTAACCCTTTGGCTGCGGCTATTTAGGGCATATTCAGGCACTCCTGAATGATAAATCAAGCATCTGCATTAAATTAAGTGTATTCTGCCGAAAACTAGGCGAGACTAGTTTCAAAATGACACCAGAACAGGCCCCGTACGTGGTCTGGTTCACCCGCAGTGGTGCCAGTGAAACGCGGGAAACCCGCTATTATGTAACACTCGCTCGCTTGGCTACACTGCTGGGAGACACAGAGAGAGACTAGCGCGAGACACAGTCAACATCAGTGAGCCGCTCGGTGCTCTGAGGGTCGGAGGTGGGCCCCTCACGCTCCCGCCCACTGACACTCGATTTTTACGTTTTTTACAGGCTTTTACAGGCTTTTATAGCCTGGAAATTGCTGTAACTTGCCAGAACGTTCCGGAACGTCACCCGCAACGAAAAGGGTTAAGAATTAAATATGTCCACTGGGCCTATTGAGTCTACTCCCGAGACCATGGCATTAATACATATAATCTCTTCACCACTCTTTCCTATATCTTACATTAACTCACATAACAAAGACGTCATTACAACAAGGGTACCTTAACACTCTCTGAATAGACCATAAATTCCTACAAATGAACCGGCCGGAATTACAAGTTAGTTAGATGTTCCTCTCAAAGACAATCTTGGATTCTATCACACAGTTACTCAAATGAACAGGTTGTTTACACTATTTACCTTGATAAATCTAATTGATAACACCCTCCAATTATACGCTCACGCAATCCTATTACAAATCAGCTATATTCACAATAAACACTTAATCAATAATATTTCTTAAATGGATAAACTATACCTCAAGACCTCTACACGGAAAAGATTCACGGTTATAATCCTTTATATAACTTCTTATGCAAACATTACTATATTGGACTTGACGTCCTTAACGCTCCCTCTAAACTGTCCCAATTGTCCTCTCAAATGATAATGGATATAGTTTCCTTTTTAACAAATGAATTCGTTATTTATGTGGACTAGTGTCCTTTCCTATCTATAACTGACCTATCGGGCAACTTACCAAAACTTTTTTCCCCTGAGACTATTGGTTGCCCCTCTGTCTTTAAGAATTGATTTTCCCCCCCTTTTTACTTTATACTTAAATCTTTCCTATCAGATCCTATCTAGTTACAACTCTCGGCATTACGCCTTTGCTTACAAAAATAACTATTCTTAACACATCATCAGTTTATGTCAATATAAGTCTAGGGTTTTTTATCTTTAGTCTGTCCTATAAGGACACATCAAGTATTCTTTCTGGTGGCCACTGGGTTAGTTCTGCAGTATCTCTCTCTCTTTAAAACAACTGTACATCTTTGCTCCCCTCTACTATCTGTCGTCCTCTTGAATCGCTTGGCTGTAGGTATGCAAGCCTGCGATGCGACGACAGGCAGCCAGATACTGAAGGTGTATCTGCCTTAGTAGGGAAGAGCTGATGATAGGCCTGAGGTGGGCCTTCTGGAACAAAGGGCGAGGGCTGGGAGGCTGGACCCGAGTTCCCGTGGGTGCCCAAGCGAGAGAAAGTAAGTAGGTTACGAGAAGCTAGCCCAGTGCCGTCCGAGAGGTGAATGATCTTGCAACCTGCCCCCCCCCTTGCTTTATAGTCCCGCCTCCCGCTCTCCTGCGCTGTGATTGGCTGAGCGGCTCGCGCGCCAGCCCGCTCGCTTTGATTTCTCGACTTCTCCACCTCCACTCTTTTCTCTCCATAATAAGTTCCTGGAAGCTGGTTGAAAATGTTTTTCAGTGGCTTATGGGAGTATAGGGCGGGTACCGAGGTATTTAATCTATTGCAACCAGAGGAAACTGTCCGGGAAGAGAACGAGAGCGAATTTAGAGGTGAGGTGGCGAGTCCAGCTTTGTGCTCCGAAAATGGAGGCCGCTGATTGGCCGGCTGGGGAGGAGTGTCAAACTCAGCTGGCGAGGGGAGCAGGTAAGAGGGGGCGCGGTGATTGGTGGATGGCCTTTTTCTTTTATCACCCCCTACTAAATTAAGGCGAGCTCCTGATCGCCGTAATACTGTTCCCTTGAAATTCTGGCCATCTGGCTGCCAATCCACCAGTCCACTATGCTCACAAAGACACCTGTGTAGTTGGAGTGCAGGATTTTGATTTTCCACGGCAGTTTTAGCTACTATAACTTGCCCGGGATGACTGAGAAGTTGTTTGAAGGCCCTGGTAGTGTTTATTCTCTGTCCTTTTCCATCGACCATTGGTACTAGTCGACGGAGTCGGTACTGAGGGTCAGAGGGGAGAGGCATAGTGCCTTGCAACTGGCAGGCACGTGTCTCGTGGGTCCTATTTATACCCTCGTCCGGGTACCTGATTGGTGGACGGCTAATCCTACCACTATGAGTAAGGGTTTCTGTGGGGCCCGTGGGTTTAGACCCTCTAGCTGGATTTATATCCGGAACCTTAGTCAAAGGATTTTCTCTAGATTCATTTACTTTAGCTGAGGAAGAGCCAATTATACGTTTGCCTTCAAGAAATATGTCTCTCGTTTTTACCTCGTCTCGAAAACACTCTTCCTCACTATTTAAAGTCTTATTGAAATCTCTCAAGAGATCTGAAACTTCGCTGTCGGGGACCGTAGACTTTTCATCATTGGTAAACTCACAGTAATCATTTTCTCCACTGGGTGCAGTCTCTTCCTCTCCTACGTTTCCCTCTTGCTCAAACTCAGGGAGACTCTCGTTAGGTTTGCGACTAAGAGACCACCAGAATGGAGAGTCCTTCGAATAGTTCCTGTTCAGGTTAGGACCTCCAACATTGGGTCGAGCTGTGGAAGTACTAGGGTCATCAGCCTCGAATTCTATCTCCTCCTCGCTCCTTTCCTCGCTACTCCACTCACTCATATCTGGTGGTAAAATACTTTCATATCGTTTAGTATGACGAATATGGGTGGCTGACACAATATCCCCATGATGCAAGTACAACACTTGATAGGGCCCATTTATCTCTACAACCCTGAAGGGACCCTCGTATTTCTCTTCCAGTTTACCAGCTCGGGTGGGATCATGTCTCTTCACCAGAATATATTCTCCCCGGTAATAAGGATTATTTAGAGAAACTTTCTTAGGCTATTGCCGGGTAATATGATCATGAACTTGCTGTCGTCGCTCCCCTTGTTCCTTCAAATATTGTCCTGGTTGGGAATATGTGGCGGAAGGACTAGGGTAGGGTAATAATCGTTCTTGAGTCAATTTCGGCGTGATTCCAAAAATAATCTCATAGGGAGAATACCCAGTAGTCCTACAAACCGTGGTATTTACCCCCCAGACAATTTCTGGCAGAAGTTCCGGCCAACCTCGGACGATTTTCTCCCCTTGTGAGCTCAGACTAGCCGGGATACAATTTGCTAACACCCTATGGTTCCTTTCACATACAGCATTCCCCTGGGGGTAATACGGGGAGGTGTGCTGTATCTGGTAGCCCAAGGTTTCTACCAAGTGTTGCCAGATTTCATTATTAAATTCTTTTCCCCTATCACTCAGAATACCTCCAGGGGTGCCATATACAAAAATGACCTTTTCTAGAATAACCCTAGCCACGGTTTCGGCTTTCTTGTCCGGAATGGCGGAAGCAACCGTGTATTTGGAAAAGACGTCGACGCAGGTTTAGATGTACCTTTTGTTCGTCTGTCGGGGCAGAGGTCCCATAATGTCTACAGATAATTTGTCCCACGGTTTACCGGCCGTAATGTGTCCGGGCAACTGTCTAGGTCCCCGTCCATCTTTGCCCCTTTGACATCCCAAACAATTTTGAACAACTTCTTTAACAATCTGGTCGGCCCTCTTGGTCCAGTACCTTTCATTAAATTGTTTTAGAACACGAGACTGTCCCAAATGAGACCCCCTTCCTTCTTGTCCGTGAAGGATTTGGATCATGTGTTTAGCCTCTGAATAATCAAGTACTACCCGATCTTTAGAATCCCTCCAGGCTCCCTCAGAGAATTTTACTTTGTCGCCATACCTAGAGTCATGCTCTTCCCTGTTAGGTTCAGTACGTTGGACGGGTACAACCGGTAGTCGAGACAGGCCATCAGCATTAGTGTGCAGTTTACCTGATCTATGTCTAACTTCAAAAGCGTATTCCTCCAAAATCCCCTTCCACCTGACAAATAGTCCGTCTTCCGTTTTCATTTTCCTGAGCCATTGCAAGCTATGGTGGTCCGTGATAACTTCGAAATGGACCCCAGCTAGATATGAACGGAAATATTGTGCAGCCCACACTAGAGACATTCCTTTTTTGTAACGCTGTAATTCTTTTCGCCCTTATTCAGCGCCTGGCTAGCACATGCTACTATGCTTTCCTTTCCGTCCACTTTCTGGGCCAATACGGCTTCAAGCCATTCATCAGAAGCATCGGTGTATAGCTGAAACGGCTTGGTAAAATCCGGATGACAAACTATGGGGTTAGAAGTTAATTTGTGTTTCAGGTGATCAAAAGCTATCTGACAAATCTGGTCCCAGTCGAACCTCCTCCCTTTTGCCAGTCTCTTAGTCATGGGGCGAGCAATTTTTGAAAAGTTGGGTATGAACCTTCGATAATAGGATGCCATTCACAGAAATGCTCGGATCTCTTTGACAGAGGACGGGGGTGAGATTTCTGCAATAGATCTCACTTGATGGGGGTCCGGTTGGATACCTTTACTGGAAACCACGCCCCCTAGATATACTGTGACGCCTACCAGCGTTGGCAGAATCGCCTTCCGTTAGCCGCTAGCGCTCGCCAGGGCAGTGAAGTGGGCTACAGTTATCAGAGAATGTTGTTCTTTCTTTCATAGTACTTGCATTGTTACTGACAGTCCAGTGGTGGTCTTTATTTTCGTCTGTGACAACGGGAAGTATTTTATATTATGAATAGAATATAACATGCATTGTGTATAGTTAAGGAGAGAGAACAATATAGGCAGTGAGGTGGTAGTGTGTGCGTGCGTATACATGTGCTGCCTCCCCCGCTCGGAGGCTCGCGCGCGTGCCTTCCCACGCCTTGTGATTAGCTGGTGTGTTTGGCTGTGTCATGTAACACCTGCTGCCTTGTGACGTATCGGCCTGTGATTGGCCGACCGCCATGCCTTTGTGGGATCCTGAGGGTCCCGAGGAGCTACCCTCTTCAGAGCAGGCTAGGGATGCACATGACTAACATCCTTTTTACCACTGTCCCCCATATCTCCACCATTCTGATACTGTCTCTCTTCCTCAACTTCTTCTCTTTCGTTCCTCTAATCTTTTAACGTCACAACACTCCCTTTGGGTTCTGCACACGATTTCATATCGGCCCATCGTATTATGTGCGTCGCTCTCTGAGATATTTACATGTACTTAGAATAAGTTTGAGGGTTCTTAGTTAGTAGAGGTTAAGAACTCGGTGTGTGTCTCCATTATTGATTTAGTGCTCTGCTGGGTTATTTAATGCTAGACTGGGATAAGGCTTCTGTTGTCGTTGTCAGCGATGTGTGTACGGTTTGCTTATACCTACACGACTTCGACGGTTTCTGTGGTAGCCTAGGTTGTCCTTTTGGTTGTGCCTTTTGCGAGTGCATCATCGTGTTGTAAGAGGGCATTTGCCTACTACATTAGAACACAGTGCTGCCTCTTTGCTTGACTTTAGAGGGATCGCCAGGGTAGAACCAGATACTTGAGATCTGGATCTACCAAGAGAGCATCCCCGTCATTAACGTAACTTTAATCATACTGCCTTAAGGACAACGCTAGGCTATGAGCCAGTCTTGCTCAGCCACAGTTTCCTAACCTTGATATCCCAGCTAGACTTTATTCGCCTAGCAGACACTAGTTAGGACATGAGCTCTTTATGATATGTATGCATTATTATTCACGGCATTTATTAGTCTAGGTTGTTGTTGAGTTGCACAACCATAGCAGACGGTTTCGTTGATGAGGAAGTATTTCTTTTAGTGTCGAGCATTGCTACCATTGCGCATTTATAGTATTCCCGTGTCAGTTAACATTATATGTCCTATCTTTTAGTGTATTCAGTCTACACGTATGGTGTCCTGCCTCCTGCCTTTATATAATTTAACACCTTACGAGCGGCCTATGTGGTTTATTATATGTACCGCACAGCGGGGTGTTTTTAGCCAAAATAGGGCTGTTTACGTGATCATTTTCATGCCTAAATAAGACCCAGAACGTAAAACAAGTACCTATCCCTGAAAGGGCATAAACAGAGCTTTCGAATGACACCATAACGATCCTTGTATGATGGATAGTTTTCTTGCAATAACCGTGCAACGCGAGTGCAAAAAGCAGGTAATTCGGTACTTTCGGTACATAATTGAGTATGTAGCGAGTGAGAGAGGGAGGAGGGAGCTGAGATTTGTGTCAGTAGGTTCGCCGCGGTGGTCTGGAGCAGTCATACGCTCGCTAGTCTCCTGCCACCACTTGTCTCTCTCTCTCAGCCACATTACGTGCTGAAATTGCCACTCGACCTATGTCGAGCGCCGCCACATAGTCCAGCTTTTTTTAACTCGACTTATGTTGCTCGCCGCTAATTAAGGGTTAAGATACAAGCATCTTATGAGCATCAGACTTTCTTCAGAAGTTTCCAGGTCTATGCTGTAGGACTAGACTTCACTTTCTTTCAGATAGGAGTGAAGAGTTTATTGTTGTTTAGAGTAACTGTATTGAAGCATCTTTTTATTGTATTAAATCTTGCAGTGATTTAATTGATCTTTCCATAGCTTGCCTTTTGTGCATTTTAACGTAACTTGCATCTTGTTTGTTATCAGGCTATACCAGTGTGGGTTAGCCTGAAGTAGAGTACATTTATGCCCAGTTAAGGATACCCCGTTATCGCAGATTAACTTTGGAGGGTATAGGTGTTTTTGTTAGCCGGCATATAAGTTGAAGGGTTTGGATCTAGCGTACCGTTGTTGCATAGTGCCCTATTACTAGTCCAATCTTTAAGTGCCCTTGTTTTATTCGTAGCCCCGGTCGTAACAAATGGCGACCTTGTCCAGTATCTTATTTTAGTAGAAACCAGGATCCCTTTGTTGATTATTGCAGTAATAACAAATAATGACCTTGCCTGGTATCTAAGAAAGAATTGCAGGATTGTTGGACATTTGTTTTTTGAGGAATATTTTGAATACGTGGAATATTTTTTGGCAACGTAGTATAGCACTTGAGTTGTCTTCGAGCATTTTATATTTTTTGAGTGAATAGTGCTACATGAGAGTTTAGGTACTCCTTTTTTTATAAACGTTGAGAATTTTCGGTGGACACTATGTCGAACGACGGATCAATGTACAGTGAGGACACAGTACGGGAATCAGACTCTGAGGTGCAGCAGCTGGGTTTGTTAGAAGGCATTAGAGTAATAACTAGTGAGGAGGATGCAAGGAAGTTTCTGGAGATACCTATTACTGTTGACCGGGTGTCGGGGATTGATCGGTATGGTCTCCAGTGTTTGGCCACAGTCATGGGGCATGTGGACTCTAGCAGCATGTCGAGAGGTGACCTGGTGGCATGGGTGCTCGGCGGGGTGCGTGGGTCTTCGGGTGGAGAGGGAGCTGGGGCACCTTCGGCCCAGCCCCCATTCCACTCGACTCCTACCATGGTGCCCACTCGGGCTCCGAGCCGGGTACGTTCCCGCAGGCCGATAGTCACTGGCAGCGGGGGTTGTCACTGGGTGGGTCTCCAATTGTTGCATCTCCTCCTCCTCTAGGTTTAACTTCAGATATGATCTTCCAGCTTGAGATGGCTAAAATGCAGGCTGAGCAACGAAAGCAGGAATCTGAGCAGCAGATTGAGATGGCTAGGATTCAGCAGCAGCAGCAGGAGGCTGATCTTTGGGTTGAGGCTACGAAGTACTGTGCAGACAGAGATCTTGAGAAATCTCGGGTGGACACAACAGGGCAGCGTCTCGGTTCTGGGAATCAAAGTCTTGATCAGTCTTTATCGCACCTTCTTAAGTTAGTCCCTGTATTTGACGAATCGGGTGTTACCGAGTTTTTCACGCGTTTTGAGAAGAAGTGCCGGGAGCACCAATGGCCCGAGGTTAAGTGGGCAGCCCTTGTTTCCTCTAGGTTGGTTGGCAAAGGACTCAAGGCATATGATGCGTTGCCCTTGGAGTCTTGTGTCGATTATGAGGAACTGAAGGAAGCTGTTCTGCGGGCGTACGAGTTACAACCAGAGACATATAGGTTGAAGTTCCGGGGTGTTACGAAGGGTCGTGAGTGCACTTTTCTAGAACATGCCCGGGAACTGTCTGATGCATTGAGAAATTGGCTGAGGTCAGAGAAGGTGACGACGTTCGGAGAGCTTGAGCAGTTAGTCCTTCTAGAGCAATTTTTCAAGTGCATAGGCGGCGACCTGACTTTGAACCTCAAAGAGAAAATACTAAAACTCTACAGGAGGCAGCTGAGATGGCTGACCTTAGGCTATCGCTGAGTCGTGGGTGCGGGTCTGCACAACGGAACGATGCAGGTAACAAGGGACGCAACACTCCACCCCCCCGAGTCAGTGATACACCATATAACAATAAAAACAAGAGCAATGATATTAAGTCTGACCATAAACCTAATACCGTCCCGTTCAAGAAGGGTCCGGGCCCTTCCCCACCTCAAGGGAAGCCCAAGGGGAAGTTAGAGTGTTTTCATTGTAACAAAAAGGGGCATTTTGCACGATCCTGTCCTAGCAAGCTACCTACAGCAGTCGTGTCTTTGGCTCGCAACATTGGAGTGTCTTTGAAGTCGTCTGCGTTTGCCCGGGGTAAACGGTCAGAGGCTGGAGCATTGCCTGTGAAGAAGTGTCCGAAAGGCTTGACACCTGTCCGGGATACTTTTTGTGACCAAAGAGGGCGCGGCTGCGTGAGTTGGGCTGGTTGCAAGCATGGAGTAGAATTTTTGCGTGATACGGGTGCTTAATTGACATTGATGAAAAACTTTACAGGCAAACCTATGAACGCGGCACGGGTAGTTGTGGTGCAGGGTATCAATGCTACACGGTCATACCCGTTGGTCTGAGTGGAGCTGGAGGTAGAAGGTGTGACACGAGAGTTGGATGTCGGAATCGTGGAGAAACTGCCAGTAGAGGGCGTCGACCTTCTTCTCGGCAATGACTTTGCGGTGACTACTTCTGAAGTTCCACCCTTAGTCGTTGCCGAGAGGGCGGCCGATGTGAGTAGGGAGGGGCAGGAGTTGGTCGAGAGGTGTCAACTAAAGCAGATGGCGTGTGTTGTCACCCGTTCTCGTGCATCCAAAGTGTCACAGCCTATTCCTCAGTTTCTAGACCAGCGGAGGAACGGTCGAAAGGAGAAGGCTAAAGTTGGGAAAAGTTTTGAGAGTTTTGAACCAGCGGCTCTCGTTGGCGACTCAGTATTAGCACCTATGTTAAGGTCCGGAGTGGCCCCAGAACCTGCCACACTTGTTGGGGAGGAAGGGCGTGTGGAAACTCCGAGACAGCACCGTTACTCGCAAAAGCAGGATAGGGTCGAACAGCCTAGTACCGGGGGACGCCATAAGTTGCTCCGGGAGCACCTCGATAAATTGGCTCCTTCGGATAACTGTCGGCTGCAGTTGGGTGATCCTCAGCTTCAGAGGTGCAGTAACGGTGCAATCGAACTGGAGGAGGACGGGAATGCAAAGCCGGGGGACTTCTTTCGTGTAGGGGGTATTTTGTACAGGCGTTTTCTAGATCCCAGACGGAGTTGGGAGGGGGGGTCGAGAGTGGTTGACCAGTTGGTAGTGCCTCGTGTGTGCCGGGATAGCCTACTGAGGTTGGCACATGACGTACCGTTGGCAGGGAATTTGGGTGTACGTAAGACGGTAGCAGCATTGGCGAAATTGTTTTGGTAGCCAGGGATGAGGGCACATGTTGCGTCATGGGTGGCAATGTGCAGTACCTGTCAGACAGTAGGTAAACCAAACTAGTGTATTCCCAAGGCTCCGTTACACCCTATTCCTGTTATCGGGCCACCTTTCAGTAAGGTTATAATCGCCATGGTTGGCCCTCTACCCCCTACTAGTGCAGGCAACAAGTACCTCCTCACCATTATGGATGTTGCCACTCGTTATCCGGATGCATACCCCATGCGAAATGGTACTGCTAAGACTGTTGTTCGTAACTTGCTATTGTACTGCTCTAGGTACGGGTACCCGCAGGAATTGCAGTCGGACCAGGGATCCAACTTTACTTCTAACCTTTTTAAACAGACCATGCAGCAGCACGGTGTTAGTACCGTTGTCTCTTCAGCCTACCACCCAGAGAGTCAGGGGGTGTTGGAGAGGTGACACTCGACTCTCAAGAGCATGCTGCGGTGTTATTGTGCTGAGAATGGTAAAGATTGGGATCTTGGGTTGCCCTATGTATTATTCGCTGCTCGGGAGGTACCTGGTGAAAGCCTAGGGTTTAGTCCCAATGAGCTCGTTTTTGGACATCAGGTCAGAGGCCCCCTCAACATGGTTAGAGAAATTTGGGAGGGCACAGCAAAACCATGTTCAATTTTAAAGTATGTCCTCGAGAGCAGAGAAAGAATGCTGAGAAGCCTTGAGTTGGCAGGTAGGAATTTGGTAGGGTCGCAAGCACTTATGAAGGACAGGTACGATGATAAGGCGAAACTCCGGGAGTTTAAGGTGGGGCAAGAGGTGTTGATTCTGTTACCTCTGCCAGGTCATCCTTTGTCTGACAAGTACGCCGGTCCTTATAAGGTGGTGAAAAAGATCTCTGACCTAGACTATCTTGTGGCTACTCCAGATAGGCGTAAAAAGAACCAGCTGTGCCATGTGAACCTGGTAAAGGAGTTTGTGAGGCGCCCCCCTGAGCCTCTCGCTGTCCCTGTGTTGACCTGTAGCGGTCATGGAGGAGAAGGAGTGAGGGACAGTGAAGCTCAGGTGGAAGATAACTGGGAGTGTCATGTATCTGCTGACCAGTGGGCGTGGAACTCCAGACAGGTGGCTGACGAGGCTCTAGTGCACCTGCCTGAGCAACAGCGTGTAGCCGTGCAGCGCCTGTTTGATTCATACCCCACTGTGTTCGCAGAGCATCCAGGCCTCACAACTCGGGTGGTGCATGACGTAGACGTGGGAGATCAAACCCCCTTTAAATCAGTTCCCTACAGAGTTCCACCTATTAAACTCCCAGCCCTCAGAGCGGAGTTAGAGTATATGTTAGAACGGGGGTTGATTGAGAAGGGGGCAGTTAGGTGGACATCTCCTGTCACTCTGCAGCCCAAGCCTGACGGGAAGGTTAGCTTCTGCATTGACTTTCGGAGATTGAACGAGTTGACTCCCACCAATGCTTATCCCCTTCCCAATGTTGATGATAGCGTAGACAAGATTGGTAAGGCACAGTTTCTAACTAAGGTAGACCTAGTGAAAGGGTACTGGCAGGTGCCCTTGTCTGAGCGGGCGAAGGGTGTATGCGGGTTTGTGGTTGATGGGAACACCTACCGTTGCAATGTGATACCGTATGGTCTTAAAAATGCCCAAGCAACCTTCCAGAGTCTTATGAATGAGTTAGTAGCTGACATCCCTAACTGCACTGTCTACCTAGATGACGTTATAATATACGATGACAACTTTGAGAGTCACTGTGAGCACATAGAAGCCTTGTTTCGGAAGCTTAGTGAGGCCAGCTTGGTGGTTAATCTGGGCAAGTGCGACTTTGTCCGGGCAACTGTGCAATATCTTGGGTTTGTAGTCGGATTAGGTCAGGTGTGACCCCCCCAAAACAAGATACAGGCTATTAACCCGTACAGCCCCAGTGACGCGTCTGACGCGTCGGCGATGTATGTAACGCGCAGCCCCAGAGACGCGCCTGGCGCGTCACCCTAATTGCGCCGACCGTAACCTCAGGTGTAGCCACTCAAGAGGGCTCAGATTTGTATGGGAACTGTGTACGTATCCCACGCAACCGTGCCGATGGTTGAAAACTCTCAAAGTCCACGTGCGTGCGCGTGAGCGCGCAATAACCTGGTTTTTTTTTGGTAATTGCCTTCAATTATTTACTCTTGTAAAATACGTTTTCGGGGGCTCTGTAGGACCATTCTTTAAGCTTTTTGAGCGGTTTTTCGTGGTTTTTCCTTCATTCCTAACCCATTCGCTATTGTTTCTGGAATAAAACCATTTTTTGAAAACCGGCCGGGTTCTGGTGAACAAACATTACAAAACTAGCCGGGGCTCCACGGGTTAACCAGTTCCCCAGGCCGTCCACTAAGCGGCAGATCATGAGATTTTTAGGCATGATCGGTTACTATCGCCGCTTCATTCGGGGTTATTCTACTGTGTTAGCTCCTCTGACAGATTTACTAGCAAAAGACAAAAAGTTCAAGTGGGCACCTGAGTGTGAAAGGGCTTTTTTGCTGGTTAAGCACCTACTATGCACTCACCCAATCCTCAGGGCCCCTGACTTTGAAAGACCATTCCAGCTGGCAACGGATGCTAGCGGTGTAGGGGCTGGTGCCGTCTTAATGCAGACAGACGAGGAAGGTTTGGAGCATCCAGTCAGTTTCTTTTCCAAGAAGTTTAATTCCGCTCAGAAAAACTACTCTGTGGTAGAGAAAGAACTGCTGGAAATAGTGTTGGCGCTCAGGCACTTTGAAGTATATGTTCCTGCCTACGGGCCAGTCGTGGTGATTTACACCGACCACCACCCTCTTAAATTTCTGAACCAATTCCACAACCGGAATATGAGGCTGACACGTTGGTCACTCATGTTGCAAGAATACAATCTAGACATTCGCCATATTGCCGGTTGTGAGAATGTGATTGCAGACTGTTTGTTGAGGGTGGAGGATCCGACGTAGATCACCACAGGTGTGTGGGTTGAGTGGAGAAAAATCAGGCTTGCCCCTGTAGAGCAGCCGTCAAAAACAACATTAAAATTAAATAAAAAAAATCACATTAAAACTCTTTCTTTTGATAGTTAATTGTAAGTTGCCAATGTTATAGCTAAAGTCCTTAAGTTGAACCTGTCTTTCACATAGTAGGCTGGGCTCTGTGAAGCTCGCTCTGGGAGCATAGCAGGCTAAAATTATACTATTATGTTTGGGAGGAGTTGTAAGACTTTATTTATGCTAAAATGTTGTTTTATTTATGATTGAGCTTTGCATTTCATTTCTGGCGGAGTGGCTGGTTGTGGCGGGTCTTGTCGGCATTCTGCCTTGTCAGATATGGTGCTCGCCTAATGTTGAGCGTCACATATCTTGGGCGGGGTGTGACGCCTACCAGCGTTGGCAGAATCGCCTCCCGTTAGCTGCTAGCGCTCGCCAGGGCAGTGAAGTGGGCTACAGTTATCAAAGAATGTTGTTCTTTCTTTCATAGTACTTGCATTGTTACTGACAGTCCAGTGGTGGTCTTTATTTTCGTCTGTGACAACGGGAAGTATTTTATATTATGAATAGAATATAACATGCATTGTGTATAGTTAAGGAGAGAGCACAATATAGGCAGTGAGGTACCATTGGGTACCATTGCGCATTTATAGTATTCCCGTGTCAGTTAACATTATATGTCCTATCTTTTAGTGTATTCAGTCTACACGTATGGTGTCCTGCCTCCTGCCTTTATATAATTTAAGATACGAGCATCTTATGAGCATCAGACTTTCTTCAGAAGTTTCCAGGTCTATGCTGTAGGACTAGACTTCACTTTCTTTCAGATAGGAGTGAAGATTTTATTGTTGTTTTGAGTAACTGTATTGAAGCATCTTTTTATTGTATTAAATCTTGCAGTGATTTAATTGATCTTCCCATAGCTTGCCTTTTGTACATTTTAACGTAACTTGCATCTTGTTTGTTATCAGGCTATACCAGTGGGGGTTAGCCTGAAGTAGAGTACATTTATGCCCAGTTAAGGATACCCCTTTATCGCAGATTAACTTTCGAGGGTATAGGTGATTTTGTTAGCCGGCATAAAAGTTCAAGGGTTTTGATCTAGCGTACTATTGTTACATAGTGCCCTATTACTAGTCCAATCTTTAAGTGCCCTTGTTTTATTTGTAGCCCCGGTTGTAACAATATCACCTCACGGGCCCCTAGTTGGCATTTTGAAGGCTTCAGTTTAAGTCCTGCCCCCCTGATTCTTTCTAACACTTCTTGTAGTCGGTGAATATGTTCCTCCCAACTAGCGGAAAAAATTATAATATCATCCAAGTACGCTAAACAAGTTTTCCAGGTTAATCCTCTCAATACTTCGTCCATGACTCTAGTGAAACTGGCTGGTCCATTGCAAACTCCGAAAGGCAAGATGGTAAACTGGTAGAGTTTGCCTTCACTCGTGGAAAATGCGGTTTTCTCTTGGTCCTCTGACCTAACTGGTACTTGCCAGTATCCACTCTGTAGGTCTAGGGTAGAGAACCAGGTTGACCCATTGAGTGATTCTAGTGAGTCATCAATACGAGGTAGGGGTTGCGCGTCTTTGATGGTGACATCGTTTAATTTTCGATAAACTACACAGAACCGAGTAGTCCCATTTTTCTTTTTTACCAAGACTACTGGAGATGACCACGGACTGTAGGACTCTACTACTATCCCCTGCTTAATCAATTCCTCGACTTGTTCTTTTTCTTTTTGTCTCATAATGGGATTTTGCCGTCTATAGGGTTGCCTAATAGGAGGCTCTTGAGTGTGAATCTCGTTGGTGATGGGTTCAGGCCGATCCGTGGTCCCCTTCGTTTTGAGCAAACACATCTCGGTACTTCCAGAGCAATTCATGTAAGGTATTTGCTTGATTTGACGTTAATTGTATCGGAATTTCAGGTAAGTTCACAGGTCCGTCAGTTCCAACAGTGGTGGGTTGAGCGGGTGTGACTTGTCCTAACAGTTTCCCTTTTTGATAATTAATGGTGTCCTCGCCAAAGTTGGCTAGAACTAGTTTCCTCTGGTCGGTAGTAATAAAGGTGGGAGATATTCTCACTTTATTCTGTGCATTAGGTTAAACAAACCCGGCAGTCATGCCCGGGGTTGGAGGAATCTCTATCATTTTCCAAGATCTAGGGGGGATAGACAGTTTTCCTGTGGTAGCTACTATTTGAGGTCGTAGGGTGGTCGTTGTGTCTTTCGGCCCACACTGGATAGTTACCCCCAACTGACTCATGAGATCTATCCCCAGATACCCATCGACTCCACTATTCGATTTTCCCGATAAAACACAGAAATCGATGGTGAATTTAATTCGTTTCCATTGTACTACTACCGTATTAGTTTTCCCTAGAATCGTCAGTGGTTGACCCCCGGCTCCTGACAACTGAATACTGGTTTGATTTAAGGGGCCCATTTCTTTCTGATTTTGTTTACAAAATTCTCTAAAAGACAACTTCTGTTTGTCCCCGTATCAATTAGCATGTTGGCGGCTTTCCCATTGATTACTATAGTTTCAGAAGGCGTTTGTCTCTCTAAGATGTTGACCTCACTATACCGCCCTTCTATGTGAGGTTTAACAGAAAATGTTCTCTCTCTTCCGGGCTCGTGACTTTTGGCTGGCTTTCTGTCTCCCTGTATTCTACCGGAAGCATTCCTCCCTGATTTGGATCGGTTCCTCTTGGTAGAGGTCGATCGTTTGGAAGTGCAGGTCTGGGGTTAAATCTAGGGGTTCGGGCTTGTGGACGGTTGGAACAGTTCCTAGCTAGGTGTCCGGTCTGTCTAAATGTGAAGCATCGGATCGGGGTTCTCGGATACCCTTTGTTTGGGTTCCCCTCCTCCCCTTTCGTCTTTTCCTCTCTTACTTCTCGAGCCTCCATGTTCTTTTTAATGACCTCCATGAGTTCCTTAGTAGTATTCACTTCTTGAATAATAGTGCTTTCCAACTTCCACCAGGCATGCTTGGATCATAATCTCCCTGATCTCCATTTCCTGGCTCTCTTGATCCATATGGGGATACGCCAGTTTGAAATTTTTCGCGATTTCCCTCCTCAGGGCTCTCACATTTTGGCCGTTGAGTTTCAGTCTCTTAAGTTTGTCTCTGGCCTTCCTGGTGGAGGTTTATCGGCCAAATTCTTCAATTAGGGCACTCCTAACTTAGGCCCATGGCACTAGTTCCTCTAGACGTACTCTTACATCGTTCAGGGCCTTGCCTAAGTGTGCCTTTCCATAGGCGATCTTCTTTCCATTTTCTCCTACGTCAAGTAACGTGAACTGACATTCTAACTGCTCGATCCAGAGCTCGATTTCTTCCTTCCCTTCTTCCCATAATCTGAATGGTAATACGCCCGTCATGATGTCTGTTCTGTTAGATAATTATACTTAATCTAAATTATTTGTCGAATCCCACCGCTTGCCACCAAAATGTAGTATTTATTTTATTTTCTCGACTATACTACTTACGTGGGGGATAAATCGACAGTCATCTAGAAGTTCGTATACTTTATTTAACAAAACTTCCTAACTATTCTAATAACTGTTTCTCTGTCTGGGCCGAGATGAGTTCAAGACACCGATTGAATATTACGTCATTTCACGATAGGTTGTACTTTGGAACCCTAGAGCCCCCGTTACTCCCTAGCTGAATTCCCGTTATTCAGGTATTGACTCAAGTCGACTTCGATCCAAAGGCACGTTATTAGTTTCTAATGTACTATAGTTTATTCCGAGCCCTGCTGTGTCTACGGTGGAGACCAGGGCCTAATAAACCAATCGTTATTTACCTATTTAACAAAAGTGATATTCTTTATCTATCCTTAAGAATTAAACACGTCCACTGGGCCTATTGTGTCTACTCCCGAGACCAAGGAATTAATACATATCATCTCTTTACTACTCTTTTCTATATCTTACATTAACTCATATAACAAAGACATCGTTACAACAAGGGTACCTTAACACTCTCTGAATAGACCATAAATTCCTACAAATGAACCGGCCAGAATTACAAGTTAGTTAGATTTTCCTCTCAAATTCAATCTTGGATTCTATCACACAGTTACTCAAATGAACAGGTTGTTTACACTATTTACCGTGATAAATCTAATTGATAACACCCTCCAATTATACGCTCACGCAATCCTATTACAAATCAGCTATATTCATAATAAACAGTTGGTACGCTTAGAGGTCGAGATTCACTTATAATAGAGCTAGAGTGCCCATTTTTTACTGTAAGCTGTATTCATATTGTTGATTATGCATACAAACTTTCATTGATTTATATTGAAAAATAAATGTATGAACAATATAAAACGTGCGAAAATATGCGTGAAAAGCGCAACATTTCCGCTGCTACTAGTCGGTAGATATTACAACTACGGCCATGGTAATATTTTTGGGAGAAATACTAGCCATGATTGTAAAACTGAAGGTGAAGTATTTGGTGTAGGTCCAATGGGTATGCACTGGTATGCTTACCCAGTTTACTCATGGATTTTTCTCAGTAACGTTCATAAAACCTGCTCAAGAAAATTATTTCTTCATCTCAGAGACCTAAGATACCTTGAAGGTTTAGGAAAACGTGTAAGCTTTCCAACAAAACAAAAATAATGCAAATCCATCAAGAATTCCGAGAGTTATAACAACAAATGTGAAATTATTATAGCAAAATAAACCAATTCGGGAATCGAGCGTCAAAGTTTACCTTGTACTTACGACCTTCCCAGCAGAAAGCTAATAAGCATTACAGATGAGATATGCATTGATGTTGATATATCATTCATTATGCAAGGAAAACAATGGCTTCCAATTGATGTGACATATTATCTAAACAAACCCCACGCTGCCATATATATATCTACAATCATATATTTATTATACATAAAATAATCGCACAATGACGCCGAAACTTTGGGAAGTTGTTGCCAGAACGTGAGGCTATTTTCAGGAAGTTTTCGCAATTTTTCATAAGTTTTAATTTTTGTTCGACCTCTAAGCGGACCGATATCCTTATACATTTATAATATTAATTATGTGTTTTCCTTATACTGCTAATAGTATAATCGTTAGCTAACTTGCTTTACATCGTTGTGATCTTATAGCTTCTATCTCTTTCAAAGCCTACCAAATTACAAAGGATATATTGCTGTAATAACATCTGCTTAATTGTATACAAGTTTTTTGTATTAAGTATAATGGACTCCTTTAAATATACTAGCACAAATCTAGTAAACATATTGCGCGCAGATACTGCATTCCCTACACGGAGCACTATGTCGTATATCCATTACTTCGTATATTATCCATTACGAATTCAATGCCGTAGGAGAGTCAGAGCGGGGAGGGGTCTGGTGTTTATAAATATCAGCCCCTGTATTGTTTTGGTTCAGTGCGCACCTGGTATCTCAGCTGATCACTTCACCCTCCTCACAGCTGTTCCAGGTAAATCTCGTGAATTGTGTAGTACGTTTTGGTATGCTCTTTTGGTTGATCAGTTTTCACCTCTCAGAGGAATTAAGGGGAGATGGGTAGTTTTCGTCCCCCCTTCTTCCTCATGTTTAGCCTAATTACTTTTTATATTTTAAGACGTTCGGCCCATTAGTTTTACGATTGTAAGATCTTTCGCCCCATTTATTTGTCAATATTAAGACATTTCGTGTCATTTAAGCGTCGATTTGTTCCTGGCGATCGATAGCGAGCCTGTAATTTATGAGGAATTGGCCGTCGGCCGGGACATTTTCCTGTCGTAAAATGTACAAAATTATCTTGAATGAGGGTACTGGCGTGTGTTTTTTAAAGCTTGATAGAGATCTAGAGAGGACACTGAAAATATGATAAAACTATATATATAAATGAGGATATAAATACGCCCATCCCCCCTTAAGGTTCTCATAGCCCTCTACAATTTATAGACACCATAGTCACATATCTCGTGACTTTGCAATAATAAATCTATGAGGATAACATTTTTCTATATACCGGTAATCAGGGCTCTTTCTAATGTTAAACGTTTCTGAATGTTAAAAATGTAATTAGTTCTAAGGCTTTCTCACAATATTCTCCTCTCACTGCCTCCTAATGAGTCGTATGGGTGTAGTCATTATATATTTTTGTATGTAGAACGTGATTTCAATCCACGTATTATATTTAGGTTCAAGTCATCGTCGTATTATTTGTCGGAATAATTGTGGGTTTTCACGAAAGGTCACGTAGGCATATCTATGGCTGAATCTGCGCAAACAAAATGCAAATACATTGTTACATGCCATGTATTTTGGTTTGCCACAGAGAACATTGTCGGACATATTCTTTACAAATTCAATATCGTAGAAGAGTCAGAATGGGGAGGGGTCAGTTGCATTATATATAACCGCCTCTAGGTTATTTTGGCTCAGTGTCAGCCTGATTCCTTGGCTGATTAGTTCTCCCTCCCCACCGCTCTCTTTTATGAGGTTCTGGTTTAATCCATTCAGTATCAGGGCACCTTTCTGACATTTGTTCCAGGCTTCTGTTAGACGATTATATTCAGCTTCGTAAGGTTAAGACCGGATCAATTCAGTTCACCCCTCTCACAGCTGCCTCCTAGTGAGTCTAGTGAGTGTGGAAGTCTGCTAAGAGGGTCTTTTTTATTTGAGGGGAGTTATTCACTTAAGGGTTTTATTCCGGACCCCTGTCTCCCTCACGCTTAGCCCCATTAGTTTTCTGATTATACGTTTGTACGATTAATTTGCCAATTTTAAGACCCTTCGCCCCATTTATGTCAATTATAAGAGTTTTTGTGCCATTTGGGTATCGAGTCTTCTGGCGAGCGGTAGTGGGGCTGTAATTTAAGAGGAATCGGCCTTCAGCCGGGGCATTTTGGGGACATTACCTAATAAAAAATGTACACTTTTACCTCAGAGAGAGGTTTTGGGAGTATTTTCTAAAGCTGGATGGAGGTCTAGGGAGCAAACTGAAAACCTCCCCTTAAGCCTTTCGGTATTATGACGCCTTCATTCCATTTAATTCAGGTGATTTAATTACACGATTTTATTCAAAATTTGGAAGGCTCTTTAAGACCCAATGAGGTAAAGTATATCCCAGTTAACCCTGTGACCTCCAATGTTTTCCTAAGCTAAATAGTATCGTCTAAATACAATAGTTTTTTTAAAAGGGGGGGGGGGGATTACATATACTATTTTCAAGTTACCGGTATGATTTTTTATTTTCATTATTTGTGTTTTCCTATATCAAACATTATAGTCTACTGCTCGCCACAATAAACGTAATACCGGCAGTCTCAAATACTGAAGGGGTTAACTTATCATATCACACCTTTCTAGTAATGTATTTTTTTCTGGACTCCCATCTCCCTCATGTTAAACCCCATTCACTTTTATTTTAAGACGCTTGCCTCAATAGTTTGGCGATTTGAAGACCTTTCACCCCAATTCTTTGTCAATTTCAAGACCCTTTGTACCATTTTGGAGTCGATTTGTTTTCCTGGTGAGCGAAAACGAGCCTGTAATTTAGGAGGAATCAACTTTCACCAAGGGCATTTTTACCGAAAATTACACACATTTATCTCGAAGAGGGATTTTGAGGGTATTTTCTTAAGCTTGATAGTGGTCTAGGGAGGAAATTAAAAGAAAAATATATAGTGATGAATCCTGAAATAAGTATACTGCCAGTCATAGTGCCGTGAGATAAAATGGCCATTACAGCATATGTTACTCTGCATATGATTGAATATGATTGCATATGATTGAATATGATTGAATAAGTTTCATCTTGGAATAGTCTGCAATGTTAAAACAAAATGTCTTATGTCAAATAGTACTAAAAGCCAGCACAGAGAACTCTTCTTCTCTATATTCAAGATCAGTTCTTACTGCCGATAAACTGCCTATTCGAAAGAAACGAGAGGGTCAACTCCTTTCCCTTTCTCTCGCTGACCAAGTTCCCCTTTCCAGTTAGACGCCATGAATCTCCTTCCGTCCCGCACCAAAACCGTGATGGCTGAGCGACAGCGGTTTGTACACCTGTGGAGGGAGGGGCTGTCCATCAGAGCCATAGCCAAACACACGGGGTCCTCTGCCAGCACCGTCAGGCGATGGGTGTCCCGGTGGCGCAAGGGGGACGACCTCAACACCAAGTACAACAAGGCCCGATATATGACACCAGCGGGGAGCTATAAGGGTGATGACTTGCAGCCCATATGCAGCAATGCCCGATGCTTGAAACACCAGGAGACTTACTCAGCTGATGATCTACACACTAAATATAACAAGGCCCGATACTCGAAACAGCCTGGGACCTACGAGCCCTATTCCCTCCCAAGCGTCAGTTTTTCCCAGTCCAATAATCGCTCTTATGACGATTACTCTTCCTTTTATCACAACTTGCAATCGCTCTATAAGACCCATTTTTATTTCCACTTCCGCCCGGGCATAGATACATTCAACGCACAGTTAGAATTTGTTCCGCAAAATCCGGTCAACTACTATAGCCTCCCGCAAGTAAAAAGTGTCTCGCAGTTGCAACATGAATTTCCCTCTCTGTCTCACTGAAAATAGTAGTCAGGTACACAATTGTATACACTGGTATGCCAAGTAATATCAAAATCCATTCTTTATTTGTAATGCATCATTTGTATCTATATAAAAATATGAAGAGAATATAATGAAGCTTACCTTGAACTGCAAATAGTGTTAACTCTGCACTTATCCCCCCTTCTTCCTGGGGCATGAACAGGTTTATGTTTGTATAAAGTTGTGAAAAAGTGTAAACATTTTGGAGAAAGGCAACCATGGGATTATGTTTACTTTGTCTATCATAATATGAATTTATATACCGAACGTTGGTGTTTTACTCGCCTTTAAATTTACATGTATGGTATGTGTCTACGACAAACCATTGTTGTATCATCAAGTAATATATTGATATGGCTCAAACAAATGTTTCTTGGTTGCCTAAACTATTGTTTAAGTGAGCCGTTAATCTAAAAAACAGTCAAAAGTTTAAAAGTGTTCGCAATGGAAACTATAAACAATCAATAACGGTGATAAGTAGCAATACCTAATGGCATAATAAAGCAAATCTGTAAAATGACTAGAGTTCCAAAACTAATATGCAACTCCTTCTAAATCGCCTTATAGTTATATAGAGAGCTGGGATAAGAATATGATTAAAAAACAAATCAGAAAGAGTATTCACAGTTAAAATTCAACAATCAATTATTCATTTGATGATGTAAATGAAAAATAAATGTTACATTCTAAAATTTGTGAGTGCTAGTTACACAAATTAATTGTTTCAAAACCGAAGCATGTATGAAGATTATTAATTTTTTCAGGAAGAATATGGCAATGCTAATATACTCATGTTGACAATATTTATATCATGCACCACACACTTCTAGAAATGGCCCGTAATAGAACATTGGAAATATTATGCAAACAAATTATTAACCACTGATATTCTTAATGTCTGTTCCTCATTTTGGTTTCTTGGTATGGGTGATCCCAGTATTACATAACTGCTCAGGAGACTGATACAAATATTGATGTTCTTGTTTTTGTATCTATGTGTATGAAGGGAACCAAAGGCAGGCTTCCTGTTACGAGTGTCTCCTGAAAGCCAAAATGGTGACAAAATCAAATTCAAGGTCTATGTATCTATTGCCTGACGCCGTGATCCCCGAAGGTGTGGCCACGAACGAACCGCCCCCATGCACCTCTGTCCCCAGTCAGTCGACGCCCCTCCCCCCAACCAGCATCGCCCTCGTTCATGTACTTCCTCACTCCATCAACCTACGTTGTGATCAATATGTCTGGACACACGAACCAATCTAAGTCATAGGATGAAGGAAAGACTGATTGAGGGAGAACATTCTTAAACTTACTTGTTAAGTAGAAGAAAGACTGGGTATATTTGTTTTGAATTTTGAGACAATTGAGTTTCTACGACGTATAACAAATAATCTAGCCAAGTACAAAATCACCTACTATCTACTGTATACCCTGTTCCAAGTAAGCAGTCCTAAGCTCTTGAACATTAACCTCAATAACTCACAAACTACTAGAGTAATCGAGCTAATATGTCTACCATTTGGGTAGGGTCAGCCAGGGAATAGATGTGGAAATGTACAGCCCATATGCTTTATGCCTTTTTGAGTTACAGAGATTTAAGTCCACGATTTCTGACCCACCTATTTGGTACAGACTATAGGAGAACAGTATACCGCATAGTTGCAATATTATGCCAATAATTCATAACTTAGAAATTATATGCATGCCTCATACGTTAACGGGGATTTTCTGGACCCCCTTCTCCTTCATTAACCCTTAACCCTTTGCAGACTATGACGCCTTTTGACAGTTTATTCTGGCTATCATTAGACGATTGTTACAGCTTAGGAAGGATCTGTGGAAAATGTAAAGGTAAAGACTATCTCAATCAACCCTCTGACTTCCATATACCCTTCCATATCTGAATAAAATCGTCTAATAATAACCAGAAAACAGGAAAGAAACGTGTATTGGATCTTGAAAGGGTTAAGTATGCCTTTCCTTAGCAGTAGGATGGTCAAACATTCTAAAAGCTATTTGTGGGGGTCGAACTGCTGAACCCTGTGTTATACAAATATTCTAGGTCACCATACAGGTCAGGTCAGGTGAAGGTATTGAGGGATATGCCTTTAAAACGGCACCTCGTAGCTACTTTCTACTTTTCCTAGTTTCTGAAGAGTGTTGAGAGGGGAGAAGGGGTGTTGGAGAGAGAGGAAGCTGTTGGAGTGGCTTTATTGTGTGTTATTAGTCTGTATACTTCGTCGAGGTGTACCCCGACTGGGTGCAAGCATGTGAAATACGCTGCGACGTACTACCACACCCACTAAATATCCGCCTTGGCTGGGATCGAACCCAAGTCAAGCAGATTTACACGTGAGCATGCTCTTCATTCGACCGCCGCGTCATGCCAATATAATTGTGTTCATGGCATGGCTTTTAATAAGGAACGGTGACATCAATCCTTAGAAAATACGATGACGCATTTCTATTCTGTTTTATAGCTATTATTAGACGACTAAATTTATATTAGGAAGATAATATGGAAGTAGAGGGTTAATTGACATAGTCTTTACTCCTCTAATTCCTACAGATCCCTCCTAAATTGTATAAAATCGTTTAATGATAGCCTGAATAAATTGTCAAACTCATCAAAGGGTTAATTGAGACAGTCTTTGCTCTTCTAGTTCCCACAGATTCCGCCTAAAATGTATAAAATCGTTTAATAATAGCCAGAATAAACTGTCAACGTGTGTCATTAACTTCAAAGGTTTAATTCTTTCAATATACCATAAGGCACTACTTCGGTTTATTCAGGCTATCATGTTTTCCAGTTTAAGGGGAGATGGCCGTATTAATTGGCTTATTGTTTTATCCTTGTATTATTATTTAGATTGTTCCATAGACCTCCATCAAGCTGTAAAAAACACCCCCTAGACCACCTTCAAGATAATTTTTTACATTTTTCGGTAGAAAAATGTCCCAACCGAAGGCCAATTACTCTTGATATTACAGGCTCGCTATCGCTGGCCAGGAAAATATCGACACCTAACTGGAACGAAAGGTCTTACAATTGACAAAGAAATGGGTCGGAAAGTCATAAAATTTCCAAACTCAATAGGTGAACGTCCAAAAAGCACAAAAAGTAATGGGGCTAAGCGCGAGGGAGAAGGGGGGGGGGGGGGGGGGGGGGGCAGAAAAACCGGTCCATCCCCCCTTAGGGAAGTCTTTGCGGCTCTTAGAATGAAGAAGAGTGTGGCTATCGTCTTTAAATTGCAGAGGGCCTCTTAACCCCTTCTGTTCCGGCGACAACTTTTTTAACATTATTCTGGCTACCATTAAACGACTTTAATCAGCTTAAAAAGGGTCTCTAACAATTAACAGGCTTCGAACTTTATCTCACTTAAACTATTTTGCTACAACAGATCCTTCTTAAACTGCATAAACTCGTCTAAATATAGCTAGAATATAATACAAAACCGTCGCCGGTACAGAAGGGGTTATTAAGGCGGGATGGGCGCATATATTTCCTTGTTTATTAATATCTCTATAATTGTTTTTCGTTTCCTCCCTATACCTTCATCAAGCTTACAAAACACTCCCTAGACCCCCCTTCAAGATAAATTTGTAAATTTTTTCGATAGAAAAATGTCCCGGCCATTGGTCCCTTTTATAATTACAGGTTCGCTATCGCTCGTCAGGAAAACAATCGACACCTAAATGGCACGAAGGGTCTTGATATCGATAAATAAATGTGACAAAAGGTCTTAAAATCGACAAACTAATGGGTCAAACGTCTTAAAATCTCAAAACTAATGGGGTTAAATATGAGGGAGAAGGGGGCTAGAAAAACGACCCCTTCCCCCTTAATATAAGTATAATAACTTAAGGTTAGCCTGAATAAAAGTTAGAATGGCACTCTTGTAAACTGACGGGGTTAAGGGGGTAGTACTCGCTTTTTCTGGACCCTTTTCTCCCTCATGAATTTTATAAGGAATCGGCCTTCGGCCGGGACATATTTTGTACCGAAACATTTACATTTTTTTCTTGAAAGGGTGTCTAGGGGGAGGAAGGGGGGGGGGGGTTCTAAGCTTGATGGAGGTATAGCGAGCAATTCTGGCTGGCTATCATTAGACGATTTCATACAGTTTAGGAAGGATCTGTGGGAATTATAAGGGTAAAGACTATCTCAATTAACCCTCTGCCTTCCATATGCTCTTCCTGACTTGAATAAAATCGTCGAATAACAGCCAGAAAACAGAATAGAAATGCGTAATCGGATCATGAAATAGTTAACTTCATCAATTCGTTAAACGACACTTTCCTTTTCTTCTATATAGTATGACATAAAACTTCACACATTAGGAGGTGTATGTGACCAATAGTACAATGGCTAACGCTTTATACTATTGAAACGAAAATTCCCTGGTTTAAATCCCAGCAGGGAGAGACGAAAGGGCAGCTTTTTCACACTTGATACTTAGCAACTAGCTCTTTGAAGATAATGACGCATTTTAACAGTTTATTCTGGCTATCATTAGACGATTTTGTATAGTTTAAGAAGGATCTGTGGGAATCATAAGGGCGGGTGCCCAACCCCAAAAGTGGTTGAAATAGGGGAGCTATCCCCCCCGCCAAAGGCGGCTTTCTAGGGCCTTTCCTAGCTGATGCTGAGAGGATTGGGTTCTAGTCATGTGATGATGGGTTGGTCTATCATAGTGAGAACTGAGCGATCTCTGCCATACCCATAGCCTACTCTGACTGTTCCTTTTACTTATATGTTTTCTAGATCTCAAGTGTCTTTTGTCAAGTCGAGTGTCAAGTGTCAAGGCGTCTTTTCCGTGGTCATCCCAATCTACCAAGATTGGAAGCTAAAGCGTCACATTTTTCCTTTGCCCCTCAACTTTCTCTTCATAATTGCTGAGGGGCAAAGGGTCCTGGGTGGGGCTTTGGTTTCCCGGGCGTTTCCGCACCCTCCTCAGCTCCCCGCCATGGAGTGGCTTCGGTCACCCAGGCTTTATTGTGGTCGGCAGGGAGGGGTCTGTGGGGGCGCTCGGTTATGGCCTTGGCCTTGCTTGGGGCCTTGGGGCTGTTCGGCTAGGCAGCTTGGGGAACAACAACAACAACAACAACAACCCTCTGACTTCCATATACTCTTCATAATCTGAATATCGTCTAAAAATAGCCAGAACAAAATAAATGCGTCATCGTATCTTCTAAGGGTTACGTGGGTAAATTGTAACGACCCATTTGTGACAACCTGGATAATAATATGTAGCGGCTTTTGTGTACGAGGATGGATGAAAGGGAGGTTTTTGTTTATTCTGGGCCCAATTAGTTTTGAGATTATGGCGTTCGCCCCATTAGTTTGGTGATTTTAAGACCTTTTGCCCCAATCCTTTGTCAATATGGCGCCCTTTCGTATCATTCAGGTGTCGATTTTTTCCTGACAAGCTATAGCAAGCTTGTAATTTAGGAGGAACTGGCCTTCGGCTGGGACATTTTAATTAATCTCGAAGGGGGGTCTTGGAAATATGTTTATAAGCTTGATAGAGGTCGAGGTAGCAAACTAATAACCTCCCATTAACTCGCATACCCATAGCTCCAAAGTTCGAAGGCACGAGGATTAGCGCAGCTGCAAAACACAGCCACTCGTTAGTCACCATTGTATATAATCATTATGAAGGCCATCTAAGGGGAGGTGTGGTAGAGTGGTTATGCCACTGGACTGGTAATCCAATGGTCCCTGGTTCGAATCCCGATGTATCAATGGGAAGATATTATTGGGTTGAAATTTGTGCTGTACGTAGTATCAGTGCATTACCACAAAGCCCACCGAAACGCCAAAAAAATACCCTCATTGTTCCCTGATTAAATAGCATTGTATGAATATTCCCATATTCAAAAAATGCTACAGAGGGGCAATGCCTAGTGAGTTCATTGCTCAATAGGTGGCGTTCTGAGAGTGAGGGTCCGAGTCTAGGTGGTGAGATATTGAAGCACTGGAGTGAAGCAGCTTCAGAGATGTGGCTGCTTAGAGCCGTGGGTGGGCAACCGTGCATCTTGCGAAGGCAAGATATCGGGAGCTGGTTGTATCCCAAAGTGCTTCACATGTCTCACTCCCTAGACTGGAACGAGACCTCACTGGCTTCGCCGTTGAATTTACGGTTGAATGTACAGCGAGTAGTTGGAATATATAGAACACAATAAATAAATAGGATTAATACCAAGGCAAGGTAACTTTAAATCTCACCGGTTTATCTTAAGTATAATATATGAACCCCAATCATTGTTAATAACCTTTCTAAATAACCCTTTTATTATCTATACTGAAGAGGAGGTTATGGGTGTAATTATAACGTATAATATGATAGCAAGAATCAAATGAGGAATAGATTCATCGTAGCGCAATATTGTTTACCTTAACCCCTTGAGAATTATGACACATTTTGACGTTTTATTCTTACTATCATTAAACGATTTTATACAGCTTAAGACGGATCTGTGAGAATAAAACAAATTGTAAAATACTATATCAATTATCTCTCTGACTTACACATACCCTTCATAATCTGAATAAAATCGTCAAATGTTAGCCAGGATATAGTGTAAAAAAGCGTCATAATCCTCAAGGGTTTGTTGGGGGGATGGACTGGTTTTCCTGGCCCTCCTTCTCCCTCGTGATTAGCCATATTGTTTTTTGTTTTGTGTTTATTTTAAGGCGTTTGGTCCATTAGTTTTGCGATTCTAAGACTTTACATCCCATTTCTTTGTCAATATAAAGACTTTCAATGCCACTTAGGTGTTGATATTTTCCTGGCGAGCGATAGCGACCTAGTAATTTTCAGAGTAACCGGCTTTCGGCCAAGATATTTTCTACCGAAAACTGTACATATTTATCTTGAAGGAGGGTCTGTTTTTTTTTTGTTACAGCTTGGTGGAGGTCTAGGGAGGAAACTAAAATAAATAAACTAAAAAGATGAAACAACAAGAAACTCAAATACGCCCATTTCCCCTTCAATATTTCCAGCAAGTATTCCGTACGTGATGAGGTGCCTGGCCATTAGACTCCTGTTGGTCATTTCGCTGCCCTTCACATCCGCTCAACTGGGATGGCCGAAGCTTGAGGGTGAGTATTGGTTATGTTTCAGGTATCGCGCTATTTTCCGTGTATGGAGAGATGGCCGTATTGATTTCCTCCTTTTTATACTTTTTATTATAAATATATATATTTTTTGTTTTTTTTATATATATACCAGGTATATATATATATATATCTACTGTATATATACAGTATATATACATATATACATATATATATATATATATATATATATATATATATATATATATATATATATATATATATATATATATATATATATATATATACTTTATATACATATATATTGTTACGTATCTTGATCCTCAAGTGGTTAACTTGATGAATCTAGATAGCACAGAGATATATATTAAGGTATCAGTCAGCTGAAGGCAAAACAAAAGTAAAATCTAATAAAATAATTTCCTGTTGTTGCTTCCTTTCCTTTTGGATCTTAGGACTTGGTATCCTTTATTGACTGATACTCTTTAATTATGAAAAATACTGAAACTAATTAAAGTCATGTAGTATTTATAAAGAATTATTCTTTAACCGAAGCTTAGTAGGCTATGGTTATGAACCGAATAAGTTATAGCTAAAGAAGGACTATTAATTTTTTAAAAAGTCTTGAAAGATAAATATTAAAGTAAGAATATTTCTGTCTCTTACCCTTTTTGAAATGAATAGATAGTTTTCTTCTATGTCCTTTTATTTATATTTAATGTAATTATTCTTGGTTCTTGTCTTACGTTAATAGTATTATATTATTATTATCATCAGGAGTAATATCAAAGTCACATAAAAAGTTAGATATATATATTTAATAATTAGTTAAATTTATTTCTTAACCACGTAACATTGAGGTTTGATTATGAGTAAATTAAGTTACAGGATCGTTTCATAGATTCGATTCAGGTCTCACTCAAATAATATGAAAAGCAAAATATAATATTTTGAAGCAAAAGAATTTTCTTCAGCTTAGAAAATCACTAGAAGTAATATTAACACAGCCATGTTAGTCTAAGGCGATATTACTAATAAGAGACAATAGCATCACCGTACTAAGCACCATTAAGCACTGTAAGCTTAATTCAAAGAAAATGAAAGAACTCGTAAGTATTAATATAAAACAATAGTATTACTTTCATCATAACCCAATTACTTAAAGAGTTGCTTTAGTCCACAAGTTAGTCAACTAAAATAGTTAAGTACATAATAGCGTTAACGTTAATTCCCAATCAAATAGTTAAACACATAATAGTAGTGTTCACGGTAATTCCCAATTAAATAGTTAAACACATTACACACATTAAACACATCACGTTAATTCCCAATCACATATCTCACTAACCAACATAACATAAGTGTTTACACCGAACACACTTAACACACATTTATATAATCTGACTGACAGTCACAATCCCATTATAATACTTCACCCCGTCTTCCTCCAGCTGCAAGTTCACCTTCCCCAACTCCAAATGAGACCGATTTGAATGCCCACAACTCGGGTCTTATATACCAAACAATGATGGTGTAGGAACGAATCAGGAGGCGGCGGGTGGTGCCGGCGCCAATCATAGCTCCTCGAATCACAGAACAGGCGCGAGGTCCATTCACAGCTCCTGGCGTCGATCATACGTCATAGCATCGGTCATCGAGGTGTGAAGGCTAGCATGCTGGTATGGGGAGAGATGGTTTGCCCACTCGCTCGTTCGCTAGTCTGCTTCACCGTTTTGGGTAGTGGGCTCCTTCAACTCTAATTCTAACTCTTAAATTAACATACAGGGCTCCGTATGTCAGACAGACCTCCCCCCTAGAAAAGAGTTTAAGGAGTATAGTACATAATATTAAACATAATACATAAATAGATTCACCACCAGATTGGCAACAGCAAGATTATAAATGAGGATATAAGAAGGATATCACCCAAAGTAGGCAACGTCTCCAGGTACCACATCAGAACATAGCCGGAACGTAGCTGGAGCGTTATTCGAACTGCAAGGCATTATCTCACAGCTGAAGGCTTGAAAGCGCACTACAAAAGCATGATATTTACCTCGCTACAAGGGAGAGCTAATTGCCAAAATCCTCTCAGTAAATTATACTTACTGCTGCATGAGGCCAAACTGGTAAATGCAATCTTTGATCCGTGGCAGTGGGTAGGTATCGTTCTTTGTGACAGCATTGACTTGCCTATAGTCCATACATAACCTATGGCTCCCGTCTGGCTTTGGCACTAGTATGACCGGACTACTCCACTGGCTTAAGGCCCTAGTGATCAGTTCAATAGAAATCATAAAGTCAAGCTCGACCTGCAGTATACTCCTGCGTTGTGGCGAGACACGGTAGGGGGATAGTTTAATGGGAGTTGCATCCCCTACGTCGATGTCGTGCACGGCCAAAGAAGTAAGCCCTGGAGTATCACGGAACACATTGGGAGACTGAGATAAAACAGAGATTAGTTGGTTCGCTTGATCAGAGGGAAGATGACATAGTTTAGATGGTAATTCCCTCAAAGCCACTGAATTATACTGAAAGTTGGATAGGCTACATGACAAGTCAAAGTCTGCATGGATACCTTCAGGCTCTGGAACAGTCTGTTGCGGGTCAGTAAGAGAACTGAAGACTTTGTCCGCACCAGGCTGTTCACAGGTCCTGACATTCACTGCCACAGTGGGAGAATCTGGAAGAGAGGAATCAGGGGACCTATGGTAGGGCTTCAACATATTTATATGGAATACTTGCGTGGGCTTTCTCCTGTCTGGGGTAGTTACTAGATAATCGGTAATGCTCACCCTCCGAATGATCTTATATGGGCCCCTGAACTTGGCAGATAAAGGTTGGCCAAAAAGGGGGAGCAGGACCAAAACCTCATCACCGGGCTTAAACTCCCTCTCACGGGCTTTTCTGTCATACCATTTCTTCATGGAGCTTTTAGCCACTGTCAAGTTTTGAGCGGCAAACTCACATGAGGATCTCAGCCGGGTTTTGAAATCTGAAACATACTTGAGGAGGTTTTGGTTCCCCTCCTGGCCAACTAGGCTATCTTGCAATAGTTGCAAAGGACCTCTTACCTGGTGACCGAAAACTAGCTCATTAGGGGAAAAACCCAGGGATTCAGTTGGAACCTCACGAGTAGCAAATAAAAGAAAAGGTACCCCCTTATCCCACTCAACTCCGGTCTCTGTACAATACTTACGTAACATTCCCTTTAATGTCTGATGATATCGTTCGAGAACCCCTTGGACTCTCTGGGTGGTAGGTGCTAGACTTTACATGCTCGATACCCAACTCCTTCAGGGACTGCTGGAAAATGTTAGAGGTAAAATTAGTTCCTTGATCACTTTGCACCTCATGGGGGAAACCCATTCTGGTGAAAAATTTGAGCAGTTCCTTGATTACAGTTGGAGCAGAGGTAGTCCTTAAGGGTATAGCCTCTGGGTAGCGAGTTGCCATGTCCATGATAGTTAATAAATAAATGTTACCTTGGGAAGTCTTAGGCAATGGGCCTACAATGTCCACTACCACCCGAGTAAAAGGATTCTCGAAAACGGGCAAGGGCACCAGAGGATGTACAGGCACCTTCTGATTGGGTTTTCCTGTCATCTGGCAAGTGTGACACACTCTACAACACTCCACTACATCTGCACGCATTCCTGGCCAGTAAAAGTGGGATCTGATTCTGTCTAGAGTTTTTCTCACACCTAGGTGTCCTGCCAATGGTATACAATGTGCCATTTCCATGATATCTTTACGACAAGGTTTGGGGACTACTACTTGATGGACGTCCCAAGCCCCGTCATCGATTGGTCTGTGTGGCGGTCTCCATCTTCGCCACAATACTCCTCCTTTGAGGTAGAAACATTCACCACCCTCCTTCTCACATTCCTCTTCACTCATGGACCTGGCAGCTAACTCCTTGCATTCACAATCATCTCTCTGTAGCTCTACCAGGCCACTAGGACAATTTGGAGGGGTTTCATGGTCATCGTTAGGGTCAAGATGAGCCATAAAGGTGTCAGATAAATCCACCTCAGTCACATCATCAGGCACAGTTGGAGCATCATTCACACTCTCATCATCCCTTTCATCAACTCTTACATTCGGTACATTTCGGTCTGAGGGAACTGCTACTTGAGACATTGAACGTGTGACAGCACACAGGGAAAACAGTTGGCATCTCCTTTTCGAGCTCACCGGTTAGTGGCTCGTTAACAGGGGAAAGTGACAAAATGGGGTCTGGTCGGACCTTCTCACCTGCTACATCATTCCCCAAAAGGAGAGTTACCCCAGGCACAGGGATATCTTGGGACCTACACAAAGCTATGGTGGCCTCACCCTGTAGTAACTCGCATTCAATTTCGCCTTTTACCAAGTATGCATAAAACTGGCCTCCAGCACCTCTCATTACAACTGGTTCGCCAGGTGGGCACTCAGTGTAAGGATTCACCATGAGGGTGCTAGTAGAACCTGTGTCTCTCAGAATTTTTACCTCATGCATGCAACCATTTAATCTCACGTTGCCAGATGAAATAAAGGGACGGTAACTGTCCTGCACTGATGGTGAAATTATTATTGGTTTAACCCTTGTGGGTTGCACCACACATGCTACTACACCCCTGTCTAGATGATTTACGTTAGCTGCTAGGTACTCCTGTCGAGAGTCCTGCATTAAAGGAACTTTTGGTGCTAGGTACTCCTTCTGTCGGGAGTCCTGCCTTACAGGCACATATGGAGTTTGAGATACGGCGGCAACTGTCTGCCCCGATCTCTCGGTTCTCTCCTTGGCCCAGCACTGATAAGCTAGGTGGCCTCTCTTGCCACAAAAAGTACATACTTTAGGGGATACGGGAAAGTTCCCTCTTTGAGCATTACTATTAGTTTGGGGCCCACCTCTGTTACCATTGCCCTGAGTCGCATTTTTAGTTGGGGGAACAATTCGGTTTTGACTAGCTGGGGAAGACGTTATAGGCTTGTGACTGGGTCGGTCAGATTTGTGATTGGGATACTTAAAATTAGAACTAGAATTATCGTAGGGCTTCTTTCCACGAAATTTGTTGTTGAGCACGTATGTGTCAGCCATGTCAGCAGCGTCGGCAAGACAATCTACCCTTTTTCCCCTTTAAATGATAGGATACAGAAGAATCAATTTTCCATAGGAAATTTTCTAACAGGACCAACTCCTTCAGATCGTTGTAGCTTGTGACTTTCTTACTCTTGACCCAATGATTGAAAGTTTTAGTCATGGTCCTGGCAAATACCTTATGGGTTTCTTCTACTTTCTTCTGGTTTTTACGGAAAGATTGCCTGTAAGCCTCAGGCTGCAATTGATAGGTTTTTAGGATAGCTTCTTTGAGATTGTCATAATCCTGCCTAACTTCTGCTACTTCTGACAAATACGTGGCTCGAGCCTGCCCTGTCAAACAGTTTGTAACATAAAAGGCCATTGATCTCTTGTCCACTTCATACCTCCAGCAACTTCCTCAAACAAAACAAAGAAATCCTGCACATTATCCTCAGTGAAAGGTGGAATGACACTAGTCATAGTTAATCCCAGAGGGGGAGCAATTTCGGGAGCATTTGTATGGACATTTAGTTGAGCCGTACGATATTGATATTCACATTGTTCGGTCGTTGCACTGGCATTTAGTCTGGCTTGTTCGGTCTTTGCTTCGGCATTTAGTCTGGCTAGTTCTAAGTCAGTGTTTGCTTTTATTCTGGCTAGTTCTAATATTTGATCACCGGTCAAACCAGGTGGCAATTGTTCATCAAGTTGGCTAGGATTACTGGGGATCCCACCAACTGCTCCGTCACCCTCCCCGCCTTCTACAGGGAACAGGTGGGTTTTTATGGTCTGAGCCACCTCTACTTTAGACATGTTTGAGACAGATAATTGGAGATGTGAGGCAAGCACTTTCAGTTCAGATTTTGACAGACAGTCAATATCAGGGGCTGTGGGTTCTGATTCTATGAAAACTCGAGCATCTTCTTCATTAATTAGTTGAGGCATGATTAATATTTGGTTTTTAAGTAGTGAAACTTTTAATGAAACTGAGTGAAACTGTATGAAACGAATCCTTGGCAAGGTCGCCACTCTTCTGTTACGTATCTTGATCCTCAAGTGGTTAACTTGATGAATCTAGATAGCACAGAGATATATATTAAGGTATCAGTCAGCTGAAGGCAAAACAAAAGTAAAATCTAATAAAATAATTTCCTGTTGTTGCTTCCTTTCCTTTTGGATCTTAGGACTTGGTATCCTTTATTGACTGATACTCTTTAATTATGAAAAATACTGAAACTAATTAAAGTCATGTAGTATTTATAAAGAATTATTCTTTAACCGAAGCTTAGTAGGCTATGGTTATGAACCGAATAAGTTATAGCTAAAGAAGGACTATTAATTTTATTAAAAAGTCTTGAAAGATAAATATTAAAGTAAGAATAATTCTGTCTCTTACCCTTTTTGAAATGAATAGATAGTTTTCTTCTATGTCCTTTTATTTATATTTAATGTAATTATTCTTGGTTCTTGTCTTACGTTAATAGTATTATATTATTATTATCATCAGGAGTAATATCAAAGTCACATAAAAAGTTAGATATATATTTAATAATTAGTTAAATTTATTTCTTAACCACGTAACATTGAGGTTTGATTAGGAGTAAATTAAGTTACAGGATCGTTTCATAGATTCGATTCAGGTCTCACTCAAATAATATGAAAAGCAAAATAATATTTTGAAGCAAAAGAATTTTCTTCAGCTTAGAAAATCACTAGAAGTAATATTAACACAGCCATGTTAGTCTAAGGCGATATTACTAATAAGAGACAATAGCATCACCGTACTAAGCACCATTAAGCACTGTAAGCTTAATTCAAAGAAAATGAAAGAACTCGTAAGTATTAATATAAAACAATAGTATTACTTTCATCATAACCCAATTACTTAAAGAGTTGCTTTAGTCCACAAGTTAGTCAACTAAAATAGTTAAGTACATAATAGCGTTAACGTTAATTCCCAATCAAATAGTTAAACACATAATAGTAGTGTTCACGGTAATTCCCAATTAAATAGTTAAACACATTACACACATTAAACACATCACGTTAATTCCCAATCACATATCTCACTAACCAACATAACATAAGTGTTTACACCGAACACACTTAACACACATTTATATAATCTGACTGACAGTCACAATCCCATTATAATACTTCACCCCGTCTTCCTCCAGCTGCAAGTTCACCTTCCCCAACTCCAAATGAGACCGATTTGAATGCCCACAACTCGGGTCTTATATACCAAACAATGATGGTGTAGGAACGAATCAGGAGGCGGCGGGTGGTGCCGGCGCCAATCATAGCTCCTCGAATCACATAACAGGCGCGAGGTCCATTCACAGCTCCTGGCGTCGATCATACGTCATAGCATCGGTCATCGAGGTGTGAAGGCTAGCATGCTGGTATGGGGAGAGATGGTTTGCCCACTCGCTCGTTCGCTAGTCTGCTTCACCGTTTTGGGTAGTGGGCTCCTTCAACTCTAATTCTAACTCTTAAATTAACATACAGGGCTCCGTATGTCAGAATATATATATATATATATATATATATATATATATATATATATATACTTTATATACAGTATATAGGCTATATATATATATTTTTTTTAATTCTAAGTACTCCGTCTTGGGTACAGGCTGAGAGTTCTCAGCCTGTACATTCAACCGTTCTACATTGGACGGAGAAGCCCGTGAGGTCTCGTTCCAGTCTAGGGGGTCAGATATGTGAAGCACTTTTGAGCTGGAACCAGCCCCTGCCATCTTGCCTTCGCAGGATGTATGGGGTTTAGTTGCTCGTTCACGGCTCAAAGCAGCCCCATCTCTGAAGCTGCCCCGCTCCAGTGCTTCACTGTCTGACCTCTTAGACTCAGACCCTCACTCTCAGAACGCCACCTATTGAGCAATGAACTCACTAGGTATTGAACCCCTATAGTATATCATGAATATGGGAATATTCATACAGTGCTATTTAATCAGATAACAATGAGGGTATTTATTTGGCGTTTCGGTGGGCTTTGTGGTAATGCACTGATACTTGGTACAGAACAAATACCATATCAATAATATCTTCCCATTGACATATCGGGATTTGAACCCGGGTTCATTGGATTACCATTCTCATAGCAAGACCACTCCACCACACCTCCCTTTTATATACAGTATATATTATATATATATATATATATATATATATACTGTATATATATATATATATATATATATATATATATATATATATATATATATATATATATATATACTGTATATATAATGCATTTGTAATGTAATAAGCCCATTTACTAAATTTAGACAACATTATGCAGTTTATGGAGGACTTCTAGCAATGGAGAAAGCGAACTCGATATATAATAACCCTTCTACTCCCATAGATCCTCAAAGAACTTAATAACATCGTATAACGATAGCCACATTGCAATTTAAACAGAAGTGTTTTAAAATATTGAAAGAACTATTTTCAGATGATGGTGGTGCTTCCCGTGCGGCCTTGGAAGCTGTTAACGCCGTGCTCAGGGCCAGACAACAGCATCAGGGCGTTATGATTGTTACACAGAAGCACTCACTGGTAAACACAAGGACAAATTACGTTGTTAAGATATTATTTTCAAGTGTAGGTCTATCACAAATGGTATACAAACATGAGTAATCCTTGGTTTATACTATTATGTTCAGGTTAGTATGTGTAACGATTGAAGCATTTATTACTTATATCATGTTGCTACCTTTGAACACAAATATATCTTGAAGGGGGGTCTAGGAGGTGTTTTTTGCAGCTTGATGGAGGTCTAGGGAGGAAACAAAACAAACATAAAAATATCAAACAGTAAGCAAACAAATACGCCCTTCTCCCCTAAATCCTGTCCACTTTTGATTCTTGCTATTATATTACACGTCATAATTACACCCACATTCTTCTCTTCAGTACAGTTATTAAAAGGGTTATTAAGAAGGGTTATTAAGAAGGGTTATTAACAATTATTAGGGTTTTTAAGTGCAGGGTGATAGGTTAAAATGTTACCATACAATTCAGTTCTGCGTTTATACTTTCATAAGGTGTTAGTTACTCTGGCCATTTCAGAAGTTCATGGTCCAAATCCTAGATAAATAGACGCATATTTGATTGATCAAAATATATATATTTAATCACAGATTGTTATCAGTGAAAATTATCTGCTTTTAAGTGAGTCCCTACCATTTATAATATGCCAACTTGATATTTATTTTCAGAAATGCATATCTAATTAGTTCCTAAATGCTATATTCATAAATTGTTATTTGATTGAAAATCTCCTCATACAAATTTGCATATACAGTATTTGACATGTAATAATTATATAATATAGAGGCAAGTTCATATAGTGATGAATAGCCTCAGAGTCGCCAACAAAATAATCAATAGTCTTGTGTACGACAATAATTGGAAATTGCTCGTTTTCATTATAACACAACAATGAATGTTGGAATTCATATTATACGTAAAATAAAATAAAAACAAATATAAAAATAGATAAATAAATAAAACGCTCTTCAAACGTTTCTGTCAACTCGCAATAGATACCAGGCTCTGCTACAATATATGGTTAACATTCTGCATATGATTCAGGCTTTATTTCAACTGTTTGTGATTGTCCAGCTGAGTGACCTTGGCGGTGTGGAGACTGCTGGTGGAGTGTCGGTGTTCCAAGCGGAGGGTGGCGACCAGGGCAATAATAACACTGTGTCGCAACTACCACTGGTCCTGTCTCTTGCTCGGCAGGTGAGTCACATGTACTGTATATAGACTAATAACCGTTCTAATCTTTAACTTCAACATATACTTCCTTAGTATTAGTAAGAAATTAGAGTGATGTCAACCAACCAAACAACTGTAAATAATGTCTGACAGGTCAGATCAGGTCAGGTGACATGAATGCCTATCGCAACAGCTTTCCTTGGTGAGATAAATGTGTGAACTACATGTTGGATGATACTGTGCCGTTGGAGTGGATACCCCATGCTGATTAGTTGCTAGCATATACATGTTACCATGCGACACTGGTCTACCTCATCTCTAATGTCCGCCAATGCAGTTAAGGATATGAAAAGCTACGCCAGTAGGTCAATAAACCTTAGGTTTAGCATATGTGGTAGTAGCAAACGACGATCCCATCTACCTTAGAGGAAAATAACATACTTAAAGATACTCAACACGGCTTTCGCAACAAACGTTCCTGCTTAACAAATCTTTTATACTTCTTCCACGATATCCTCAACCTCTATGATGAGAATAAAGCTGTAGAAATTATATACCTTGATTTTCAAAAGGTCTTTGACTAAGTTCCCCACAAACGTTTACTGCTAAAACTAAATAGAAAATGTGCTCAGCGACAGAAAGAAAAGAGTAGTCATAAAGGATAAGTCATCTAAATGGACCAATGTAAGTAGCGGGGTACCCCAGGGATCGGTACTAGGACCAATTTTCTTTCTAATTTACATCAACGACCATAGATGAGAGTCTCACCTGTACAATCTCAAAATTTGCCGACGATACAAAAATTGCAAATAGCGTACTCTCAAAAGAACAAGTTGACGATATGCAACACAATCTAGGTAAGTTGTCATGTTGGGCCCAAATTTGGCAAATGAGTTTCAAACCGGATAAATGTAAAGTACTACATATCGGATATGGAAATGAGAAAGCAAACTATTCGATGAATGGCACTCAGCTTAAGATTGTAGACAGAGAAACCGATCTTGGGTTAACAATATCGAGTAACCTAAAACCAAGTCAACAATGTTCAGAAGTTGTTAAGAAGGCAAACAAAATAATTGGCTTTATAAGCAGGTCATTTGAGCATAAATCCAAAGAAGTTATCCTAACTCTTTACAATTCCTTAGTCCGCCCTCTTTTGGAATACTGCGTTTAATCTTCGTGCGCTTATTACCAAAAAGATATATACAAGCTAGAACGAGTTCAACGTAGAGTTAGCAAAATTATACCTACCCTAAAGAACAAACCATACGAGGAGCGTCTTATAGAATTAAATCTATTTCCCTTAACCCAGCGCAGATTAAGAGGCGACTTAATTCAAGTGTTCATAATTATCAAAGACATGGACAATATGAACTGTAGTAAGTACTTCACTATCGACCAATCTAATTACACGTGGGGAAATGGTTGAACAATTATTGGTTAATCTTTTAACTCACACGAATCTAAGAATTTCTTCTTCAATCGAGTTGTCAACTTGTGGAATGGGCTTCTCCTATACGTTATAGACTGCAGTACCGTTGATTCTTTTAAACTTCGCTTAGACAATTATCTAGCATCAAACCCGCGACTGACTGCGTTTGTAAATTATTTGTTTAAATTTTATTCCCCCTTCAAATTCATCAAGGATTATTGCGTATATAATATTACTAAGACTTTACTCTCTTTTTCCCAGATATACAAAAGATCACTTATACAGTAAATGTGTTATGTTACTAACCTATCTGTCCCCTACTAACTTCTTAATCCTGTCACGGACATTATTTCCAGGGTAGTAGTTCCCTTTCCAATTTTCCCTTACCCACTCTTAGCCACTGTTTGAACACTTGATCCTCAGTGTTTTGGAGGACAAGCAGCCTAGAGGGGTCACTAGACCTGTTGTTGCTTGATTTCCTTTGTACTCCTTTGTATCTCGCTACTTTGGGCTGATGGTGTCCGAAGGGATGACGTATTTTACTTTTTATGAAAAAAAGTAATTAATATTTTATTTTATATTTTATATTATGAATTTATTTGATTTTTACATAAGAATATTTTAGACAGTTTAAGACAGACGTCTCAAAAGCAATGGGTATGGAATTGCCTCTATTATCTCCTCCTATTAATACTTGTTTTCGTATTTTACATTCTGGATAACACTAGACTATTATAAATGGCCTTTCCTATTAAACAATAAAGCAATGTAACATCAACAGCTACGAAAGGTGTCTGGCTTAGCAACCGTGGTAGTAGTGAGCGACGACCCTGCCTTCCTAACTACCTTCGGTGGGTGGTGCATCAAGGGCCGCCTCCTTGCCTGGCTCACTAGGCTCTTGGTCGTCACACGTCAACCTCTACAACGCCTCCCTCATAGTCTCCGCAAAACACTCTCCTTGTCGAACTCCATGTTGCTGGTGTTCAGTCAGACATCAGCACGTAGGTAAGTTGATTTGTTTGTTTAGTTTAGGAATGACATGTAGAAGTTAGAAAGGTTATTCATAATAAGCACAAGTCTTGAATGGTTGGGTATTAACCCTTAACTCACGGCACCCGGCTATTGTCGAGTTAAATAAATGTGGCCTATGTGGCGGGTCACGGCTATTGTTGAGTGCAATTTTGAGCACATAATGTGCTCTGAGAGAGAGCGGAGCGGTGGGAGGAGCGTAGATTACCTCCTGACCGCTCGCCACGGCCGCCGTGGACCTACTGAGATTTACTCCACTTACATCCACCCTCACTCCCTCGCTACATACGTAATTATATAAAGAAATTGCTGTATTTTACCGTTTTTGCCCTTCGGTTGCACGATCGTTGCAAAACAACCAGTGATCGTAGAAGGATGGTTCGGATGTCATTGGAAAGCTCAATTTACGCCCTTTCAGGGATACATACTTGTATTACGCTATAGGTCTTGTTTATGCATGAAAAAGAGCGCGGAAACAATCCCATTTATGGTAAAAACCCTCGCTGGGCGGCACGGTCAAATATACCGCCTAGCCCGCTCGTAAGGTGTTAAGGGGGAAGGGTTTATTATACTTTTGGTTGATATCTTTCATATATATAATATTGTTTTAGTTTCATTCCTACACTTCCATCAAACTTAAAAATACATCCCCAAGATCCCCCTTCTAGATAAATGTATACATTGTAATTTTGTTTGTAGAAAAATGTCCAAGCAGAAGGTCGGTTCCTCCTAAAATACAGGCTCGCTATCGCTCGCAAGAATTTTGTTTTTTTCTATGTGAATGAGGGAGACAAGAGGCATAACTGCCTGCAGCGAGTGCCTCCCCCAGATCTCAAAGAGTGACAGGGCCGAAATCAAGGGACGTTCGAGCTAAAATGCCTGGACACACAGAGTTTGAAGCAATTCAAGTCATAGGAAGAGGGAAAGACTGATTCTGGGAGAGTTCCAGAGCTCAGCAGTTGAATAGAAAAAAGTCTGAGAATAACGTTTGACACCTAAATGGCACGAAAAGTTTTAATATTGACAAAGAAATGGGGTGTAAGGTCTTAAAAACGGCCATCTAATAGGCCGAACGTCTTAAAATTTGAAAACGAATGGAGCTAGACATGAGGGAGAAGAGCGGCCAGAAAAAAACTTCTTTCCTTTAACCCGTACAGCCCCAGCGATGCGCCTGACGCGTCGGCGATGTATGTAACGCACAGCCCCAGAGACGCGCCTGGCGCGTCACCATAATTGCGCCGACCGTAACCTCAGGTGTAGCCACTCAAGAGGGCTCAGATTTGTATGGGAACTGTGTACGTATCCCACGCAACCGTGCCGATGGTTGAAAACTCTCAAAGTCCACGTCCGTGCACGTGAGCGCGCAATAACCTGTTTTTTTTGGGTAATTGCCTTCAATTTTTTACTCTTGTAAAATACGTTTTCGGGGGCTCTGTAGGACCATTCTTTAAGCTTTTTGAGTGGTTTTTCGTGATTTTTCCTTCATTCCTAACCCATTCGCTATTGTTTCTGGAATAAAAGCATTTTTTGAAAACCGGCCGGGTTCTGGTGAACAAACATTACAAAACTAGCCGGGGCTGGATGGGTTAAGCGATGATCCAACGTGACGGATGATGGTTGTTTGAAGGACCGTCTCCTGGCCAGGCTAACAAGGCTAACCCGTCTCCCTCGCCAACACCTGCACCATGTCCGTAACATCCTCTCTATCCCCATTAGTTTACAGATTATAAGACGTTCGGCCCATGAGTTTGGCGATTTTAATAACTTTCACCTCATTTCTTTGTCAACATTAAGACTGTTTCGTGTAATTTAGGTGTCAATTTTTCCTGGCGAGCGAAAACGAATTCAAAGTCAAAGTTAAGTCTAGGTATTTATTAGCCAAAATCAAGTTACAATTATAAATTAAATAAAGTAGGTGAGCAGTTTTAGCATTACCCAAAAAAAAAAAAAAAAAAAAAAAAAAAAAATGCATACGCAACTCTGCGACCTAGAATTTTGCAAGTAGTATTGAATCTCTTAGGTACAATCGGTATATATATATTATACAGTATATATATATATATATATATATATATATATATATATATATATATATATATATATATATATATATATATATATATGTTGGTAAAGCCAGGTAATACATTTTCTTTAATACATACGAGGTTGAAAGAAATGGCAATTTCTGCGTTGGAAATTTTATTATTCAAAGTTTCCAGGTCTCTGATGAGTTTTCGCTGGGTGGCAGGAAGTAGATGAATGAGATTAGCAAAATTCATGGTGGTAATGTAACCCTGTACCACCATGAATTTTGCTCATCTCCTTCATCTACTTCCTGCCACCCACCCAGCGAAAACTCATCAGAGACCTGGAAACTTTGAATAATAAAATTTCCAACGCAGAAATTGCCATTTCTTTCAACCTCGTATGTATTAAAGAATATATATATATATATATATATATATATATATATATATATATATATATATATATATATGTTAGTAAAGCCAGGTAATACATTTTCTTTAATACATACGAGGTTGAAAGAAATGGCAATTTCTGCGTTGGAAATTTTATTATTCAAAGTTTCCAGGTCTCTGATGAGTTTTCGCTGGGTGGCAGGAAGTAGATGAAGGAGATGAGCAAAATTCATGGTGGTACAGGGTTACATAAATGTACATGATGATACAGGATATACGACGTGTTTCACTGGACAACCAGCATTATCAAGTAAGGAAGGAATGATATAAAAGGTAAACAGGAAGGGTATATATAGAGGGTGGAGGATCAGAGGAGGTGGAAAACAGGGGGCAAAAGTCTGCTATTGGTGGAAGCGTAAATTAGGAGAGAGAAAGGGGTTAACCGCTTCACGCATGCGCACTGGATGCGGGATGGTGGTCAGTAGGTGGGTTCGAAGCTGATTGGCTGCGTGTCGAGGGGCGTGGCCTAAGTTGTGTGGCGCCTGCAGAAGACGAAGCTGAAGGAGGTAGCGCGGGGGGCTGCGTCAAGGGCACCGGGGGGCGAGGAGGGGTGTTAGGTCCTGTAGGGTAGTGCCTTTTGGCAGAAGGAAGGATCTGAAGGTCCAGAGTTTGGTTGTTGATGTTGGGATGTAAGGCTTGGATATATAAAGCTTCGAGTATAGGTAATCTCCTTGGGTCACTTTCTTTATCGAGTATGGTGGTGTGTTTCTCTAACTCGTTACGTGTGAGGTGAGGGTGGTTAGGGGTGAGATAGTGGTCTTTGATGGCTCCAGCCTGAAGGTGAAGAGTTAACCGACGTGAAAGACGAGTCTGCGTCATACCAATATAGGAATGAGGTCCACAGTCCTCATAATTACAGGTATGTTGGTAAATGACGTGATCGTCGGTCATCAGGCTCTTTATCTTGGTGGAGGCTGGTTTGTTGCGGAGAACGAGGTTGGAGGTCTTGGGGGATTTGTAATAAATTATTAATTTGATTTTGTTTTCCGGGTTGGTTGGGTGGACATGCTTGGAGATTATTTCTTTTAAGACGGCCTCGTCATTTTTGTGTTCAGAGGACATGTAATTGCGGTAGAAGATCTTAATTTCATTGGGGGGGTCAATGTTGGGAGGGCTTTGGGTGTACCATTTTTCAAGATGGTGGTTGATGGTGCTGGAGATGTCGGAGTTGGAGTATCCGTTATTTACTAAAACTTGGGATAGTCTTTCTAGTTCCTGGTGGGTGTCGGCCCAGGTAGAGCAGTGCGTGAGGGCTCTCCTAACATAGGCGGAGATGGAGGATAGAAGATAACGGCGGGGGCATTCACTATCGCCGTTGAGGCATTGTCCTGTGTTAGTAGGTTTAATGTAGACGGTGGTTTTGAACCCATGGTCGTTCAGAGCTACGAGGATGTCGAGGAAGGGGAGTTGTCCATTGTTAGATTTTTCAAAGGTGAAGTTAAGTCCGGAGGAGGTCATGAAGCGACGCTGGAGTTCCTGTAGTTCGTGGAGGTCCTTGATTTGCACGAAGATGTCATCCACGTATCTACAGTAGACGGCTGGTCGTTGGGCAGCTAGGAGCTCTTCCTCGATGGTACCCATGAAAAAGTTCGCAAAAAGAACTCCTAGGGGGCTGCCCATCGCCACACCATCTATCTGCTTGTACATGTTGCCCCGGGGGCAAAGGAAGGGGGCCTCCTTGGTACATAGCTCCAGTAGTGTTTTCAGGGCCTTCTCCGGGATGTCCAGTGTAGGTGTATCAGGGCAATGATAAATTCGACGTAGAATCATGTCAATGGTCCTATCCACTGGCACGTTGGTGAACAGGCTTTCTACGTCGAGAGAGGCGATAGTGTGGTTGTTGTTACGGGGGGCGTCTCGTAAAATTTCCAAGAAATCGTGGGCTGAGTTAAGGTTGAATTGGCTGGGCACGTAGGAGGTGAGGAGGTTGTTCAGGGCCTTGGCGATCTGGTAGGTGGCAGTGGGGATCTGGGAGATGATGGGGCGGAGGGGGTTCCCAGGTTTGTGTGTTTTGATGGTTCCGTACGCATAACTAGGGGTGTATTCTCCGACGAGTTTTTTAAGGTGGATCCCTCCTTGTTTGGCGTTGATGGCGGTGATGGTGGTGTTGGCAATACGTTTGATTTCGTCGGTTGGGTTGCGGGTGATCTTTTTAAATTTAGTGTTGTCACTTAAGATGACGTCCATTTTTCTAAGATATTCCTCCTTGTCATGGATCACTTTTGCCCCCTGTTTTCCGCCTCCTCTGATCCTCCACCCTCTATATATACCCTTCCTGTTTACCTTTTATATCATTCCTTCCTTACTTGATAATGCTGGTTGTCCAGTGAAACGCGTCGTATATCCTGTATCATCATGTACATTTATGTAACCCTGTACCACCATGAATTTTGCTCATCTCCTTCATCTACTTCCTGCCACCCAGCGAAAACTCATCAGAGACCTGGAAACTTTGAATAATAAAATTTCCAACGCAGAAATTGCCATTTCTTTCAACCTCGTATGTATTAAAGAATATATATATATATATATATATATATATACATATATATATATATATATATATATATATATATATATACCGTATATATATATATATATATATATATATATATATATATATACCGTATATATATATATATATATATATATATATATATATATATACATATATATATATATATATATATATACTGAATGTTTTTATACTCACAGCCGGACTAGAACCACCGACAGTCAGAACAAGTGCCCATACTTTAATCCACTATATCACAGCGTGATAAAGGATAATTGTGTGCAGTGGATTAAAGCATAGACACTCGTCCTGACTGTTGGTGGTTCATGTCCGCCTGGGAGTATATACATTACATAGTATATACATATATATATGTATATATAATTACATTTATGATCGCATTGAATCTTAACCATTGGAATATTTATCTATAATAAGGTCAGCGTAACATTATGTTGTAGCATTTTAAATATGGTGTAATTTAAATTTAGAATATATATAAGAAAGAAATAGTGACCATAATATGTGACCTTCACCATTCACCTTGACCTTTGAATAACAAAAACACAACATTTGGACAATCGTTGCATTGACCAACCGAATTTGCCAGCAAAATTTGGTGACGATATCTAATCCGTTCAGTACAGTTCTCTTAGTTTCATTTCATACTGGATATTAAGACGATTTTATTTAGTTTATGAAGAGCCTCCATAAAATTAGCAGGATTTCAACTATCCTAATTAACCCTTTTTACTACCACAGATCCTTCATACGCTCCACAAAATCGTCTAATTATAGCTAGACTACAATACAAAAGACGTCACCGGTAAACAAAGTCAAACAGTATAGGAAGAGTTTGAAGAAAATTAATAACACTCTTCTTTCGTCCATTGACCTTAACCTTTAACCTTATATTAATATATATATATATATATATATATATATATATATATATATATATATGTTTCTAATCTCTCAGTGGGGATCGAACCGTCGGCCATCAGGACGATAGCCGACGCTTTAATCAATTACACCACGGCAGTCTACCGTGGTGTAATTGATTAAAGCGTCGGCTATCGTCCTGATGGTCGACGGTTCGATCCCCACTGAGAGATTAGAAACATTTAGTGGCTCACGTGTATTTGTGATATATTCTCAATATATATATATATATGATAGAAATATATGATATGTAACTAAAATGCAACTAACAGTCGTCAGCTTATCGAAAATTTAGTATTTTTTATGATGAAGGTTAACTTATGTGACCTTGACCTTTATGTAGGATTATATTTTTGTTTGATTTGATGTAACCCTGGAAAATCAAATAAGTGTGTCAAATTTCATTAAAAATCATCAGTTAGTTTCAGAGGTATTGAAGGAATAGTTGACCTTGACCTTTGACCTTCATCTTGACCTTAATGATGTCTGAAAAATTAACACTTTAATTTTCCCTTAAAGCACAATTGTCTCAACGATTTTTGTAAAGTTTACATGAATGGTAAAAAAATAGCATATTGACCTTATATATGATGTTGACCTGTGACCTTGACCTATCAAATAGAATTATGCTTATACTTGTTTGACCTTGGTCTAGGCATTCCGAATATGCATGATATGCCTAATGAGAATCTTACATTAAATAGGAAATGCTAGTAAAAATCATATTTCGAACTTTAACCTTGACCTTTGACCTTGACCTTCAACCTTAGAATTTCTTATCCAGAATTAATTAGCTTAACAGCAATGTTCATATTAACTAGCATTATGAATATGGTGTAATTTGTATAAAACATATTGATTACTAATAGTGATCATATACTGTGACCTTGACCTTTGACCTTTGACTTAAAATAAAATACATATATTTGGATGGTCCTCGCATTGACCAACTGAATTTGCCTGTATAATTTGGTGACAATACATTAAACAGTCCAGGAGGAGTTTAGGGTAAATGACAAATACTCTTGTTTTGACCCTGACCTCTGACCTTAACTATTACAATATTTATGTGAAATTTGATATACATGATATTTAAGTAATAAGCCATAACACAGCCAGTTTTCCAAAATTTGAGTAATCTTTTTTAATAAATAATAAAAGTTGACCTTTGACCTTGACCTTAATGTAAGAGTACATTTTTGTTTGCATTGACATTGTCCATGAAAATCAAATACGCATGCCTAATTCCATTAAGACCCACCAGTTAGTTTCATATATATTAATAGAATGGTTGACCTTGACCTTTATCTTGACCTTTATATGTCTCAACACCTATTATTTTCCTTTTCACTTAAAGTGCAACTATCTCACCACATTTTTTGAAGTTTGCATGAAAAGTAAAGAAAATAGCATATTGACCTTTTATTTGACCTTGACATGTGACCTTGACCTTTCATATGGAATTGAATAGTTTCTTGTATGACCTTGGCCTACATATTCCGAATATACATGGTAAGCCTAGTGAGAATCTAACAGTTAGTATAAGAAATACTAGTGGAAAAGTTATTTTGACATTTGACCTTGATCTTTGACCTTACCCTTTAAAATATGTATACAATATTTGGGCAATATGACATCAAGGTTCCCAGTAACTTGTATTGTGAAAATTAAGACATTTGAGTAAAAAGTAAAATAAATAGTAAACGTTGACCTTTGACTTTGACCTGTGACCTGGACCTTTATGTAAATTTTTTTTTTTTTCATTGACAATGCCCTGGAAAATCAAATAAGCATGCCTAATTTCATTAAAACCCATCAGTTAGTTTCATAGATAGTAATAGAATAGTTGACCTTGACCTTTGACCTTTATCTTGACCTTTATGATATGTGTGTCCAAATGTATTATTTTCCTTTTCATTTAAAGTGCAACTATCTCACCAAATGTTGTGCAGTTTGCATGAAAAGTAAAGTAAATAACATATTGACCTTCTATTTGACCTTGACCTGTGACATTGACCTTTCATATGAAATTGTATAGTCTCTTGTATGACCTTGGCCTAGGTTTACCAAATATACATGGTAAGCCTAGTGAAAATCTAACAGTTAGATTAAGAAATACTAGTGAAAAACTTATTACAAACTTTGACCTTGACCTTTGACCTTTCCCTTTAGAATATTTAACTAAAAATTGGTCAATACGATATTAAGGCTACTAGTAACTGGTATGGTGAAAATGAAGACATTTGAGTAAAAACTGAAAAATATGAAATAATGACCTTATTTATAACATTGACCTTTGACCTTAGCCTTTGAATTGAATGAAACATTTATTTTTGACTGACCTTTGCATTGAGCAAATGAATATACCTGTGAAATTTGGTGAAAATCCATTGAACGGTTTAGGAGGAGTTTCCGGACAGACAGACGGACGACAACAGACAGGCTGGCTGGTGGTGCACAGTATACGGGCGGGATCTGGTTGCACGATACCACTCTGCTTCGCAGAGTTGATAATATAATATGTACAAGGCTGAGCCCATTAAATGAGTCCTTTTTGATGGGCTCTAGGAAAACATCAATCAATATAACGAGGTAAATGGCATGGCTAAAAATATAATATTAGTGTTATGGTATTTTAGATATGCATTATTTTTACAAAAAAAACAAAATTCGGATTAATAATCACTAAGTATTAGTTTCTTAGTTTTGATTTTGAAAGTAGTTTTGTTATTGGCTGACTTTATATCTTCATGTAAACTATTCCAGTTCAGACATCCTGAGTATGATATAAACCTTTTTTCTAATTCAGTTTTAGGTTTGGGTGGTCTTAATAATGATTTATTATTTTATGTATATGTATTTATGTATTATAAGATGAACCGGCCATCAGTCGGGACATTTGTATATCGAAAAATGTACAAACTCATCTTGAAGGGGCTCTTTTGCGTGTGTGTGTGTGTGTGTGTGTGTGTTTTTTTTGTTTAAGCTTGATTGAGGTCTAGGGAGGAAAGTAAAACACTAATACAAAATTTATAAATTAGCAATTAAATGCGTTCATCCACCCTTAATATGTGTGGATATTTACAGCCCATTTGCTCAAGTCTTCCCTGAACTGAGAGTCATAATTTCTAGGCTCGTCATAAGGAATAGACTATAATTGGAGAAGGTAATTATACTACGTTTCTTTCCAGCTGGCGGTAAAATGCTATGTCTTCAGCTTGATTACACCGCTATCTTGCAGGTTTTGTAGCAAATGTGTTATTAATTGGTAAAACCTGGCACTAATATGAAGCAGAAGTATGGTAGTTTCATATTTTTGCTGTTAGTTATCGATAAATCCGTTGCTAAGGGATTCACTTTACCGTCAACTGATATTAAACCGAGTATGAAAGGTAAGACATCCGAGCTCTCTTGCCAAAGAACGAATATCTTAGGAACCTCATGGGTTTTTAACCCTTTGAGTACCAGCGACGCATGTTATATTGTATTCTAGCTATAATTAGACGATATTATGCAGCTTAGGAAGGATCTGTGATAGTTAAAGGGGTAGGTTGAGAGAGTTTGAAACCTTATTACCGCTGAGGGTCCTTCCTAAGCTGAGTAATATTGTCTAATAGTTGCCAGAAACTGATGAAAAAGACGTCCTTGTTACTGAATGGGTTTGTAATCAATATAGGTAACCATTGGTGAGGTTACCCAGCACATGGCCACAATCTGAGTGAGAAGTTCGTAGAATAAGATGTAAAGTGGGGTAGGGCTTGTTTTTTTGTCTATTTTATATTTATTTATTGTTCGTATTGTCCTCGCTAGGCCTCCATCAAGCTTTATACAAGTTTACATATTTCGGTAGGCCGGTTCCTCTTAAAACTACAGGCTCGCTATTGCTCGCCAGAAAAACGAGACGAGGTGGTCGAGTGGAGAGCACGCTCATGTGTGGTTGTGCTTGACCAGGGTTCGATCCCAGCCAAGGCGGACATTTAGTGGGTGTGGTAGTACGTCTTGGCATGTTTCACATGCTCGCACCCAGTCGTGGGGCACCTCGACGACGTTTACAGACTAATAACACACGTCATAACAAAGCAAATCCAACAGCTTCCTCTCGCTCCAACATCCCTTCACCCCTCTCTACACTCTTCAGAACATAGGAAAAGTAGAATGTAGATACGAGGTGCCGTTGTAAAGGCTTATCCCTCAATACCTTCACCTGACCTGACCTGAATATCGACAACTAAATGGTACGAAAGGTTTTAATATTGACAAGGAAATGGGGTGAAAGTTCTTAAAATCGTCAAACTAATGAGCCTAACGTCATGAACTCTGAAAACAAATGAGGCTAAGCATGAGGGAGAAGGGGGTCCAGAAACAAACAACCATCCACCCTTAACATACGTCATATTTACTGACTTTAACCAGCCATGGGTTAAACCCTCTGAGGATCATGCCACGTTTTGATATTATATTCTGGTATCATTAGACAATTTCATACACCTTAGAAAGGATCTGTGACACTTAATAAGTTCAAATCTTTCTCAATCAACCCGGGCCTCTGACTTCCAAATACCCTTGCTAATCTTGATAAACTCTTATAATAATTTCCAGAACCCCAAACATGAATATGTAATCATATTTTGAAAGACTTAACATTGAGAATACCTAGTGACTACTAGGTATGCTCAATGTCTCTGACAGGGCCACACAAATCAGGCTCACTAATGCCTTCAAAATGTTCTATGACAGAGCTCCATAGCACATTATTTATGTATTTAGACAAATATTGGCTGTTGCGATTAACTTGAAATTGTTGCCATGAATTGTATATATGCACAGTAAATCTCATTTCATTGTTATGTGTCAGTTTCAGAAGCAGGCTGTATATGGACATGCCTTTCAGTACACTGAAGGCCGCCCCTCAGTCAGTGGCATCCTGGACACAGACAACTGGACTCGTTATCACTTCTCCTCACTTGTTCTTTCCCGAAAAATTTCTAAAGTAAGTAAAGCATATATTGTTATTGAATTGTTTATAATCTTCGTTGAGGTATTTGGTAATGGTCATGAATACCACAGGAATGGTCTGTGATGACCCTGAAGCATCAATCTGTCATTGATGTTAGTTATATTTTAATAAAAATTATGTAATACCAATACAGAGGAATTTGCCTCGTGTGGGACGGTAGGCCCTGTGCAGATTTCCTTGGTCTTATCAGCAAGCATATTAATTACACTAGGAATTAAAGTTTGACTCATAATTTTCGAAGTTATACCAAACTGAACCAAATCAACTTCACCCTGTATATACATCTATATAATATTTGCGATTGTCTGTGTGTGTGTGTTTGTCTGTCTGTGTGTTCTTAATAGGCGGCCGCAGTTTTGGACCTGGGGAGCTGAAACTTTGCATGTGGGTGTCAATTGACCTGGGTCAGGTCATAGCGGGGGCGAGGCCACGATCGGAGGTCGTTTCGAGGCCGAAATTGAAAAAAACAAAAAATTGAAAACAAAAATTTTGTTTGGGGCAGAAGGAGGCCTCTGATAGAAAAGGTGTATAGAGCGAAAGTTGTTCGCAGCCCTCCAAAATGGGGGTACAGATGAGGTCAGATCCAAAATCGGAGGTCATTTAGCGGCCGAAATCGAGGTCGCCGTTTAATGAGGCACAGGGAGGTCGAGGCCGGTGATTATGGTAGTAGTAGTATTATGATGATTGTGGTAGTAGTGATTGATGATGGTGATTATCGTAGTAGTAGTGGTGGTAGTAGTGATGGTGATTATGGTAGAATTTAAACCCGGACAACGCCGGGTACCCCTGCTAGTTTCATATATTTAGTCAAGCTGTGCCTGTGTTTATAATGGGTCAGAAATAGTATCTTAGAACCAACTGCCTTGACTTACAAACTGACCAGCTTCTCCTCCCAGACTTTCAGAAGGTCCGACGCTCCTCGTAGCCAGGTTGTATTTGGCCACGGAGAAGAATGTGTTTATAGAGGACCCCGAGGCACCAGGGGGCAAGAGAGTCCTCACATTAAGTGCAGACGGATCTCTTCTGGACACTCTCGCCGAAGCAATGAACTTCACGTGAGGATTGAATTCACCTTTGTTTGCGTATAGTGATTTTAAAAAGGCGTTGATATAACTTCAATGTATAGGCTAAACACAATATGAATACCTTTGTCGAAACCATAAACTTTACGTAAAACTGAAATATTCTTTGTCTGAATATAAGTATTGTACAAATGTATCGCCATGACTACAATTTAATGGCTAAAGAATTATGCAGTAATGGTGGCTAATGCTGCCCTCTTTGGTTCCTTCTTTCTCTCTAAGCGCTATCAATATTTCGGAGGAATTTATGCGATGATCAAGGGTTAAGTATGGCCGAGAATGTGTATTTGCGAAGGTATGTGCATGTCGTGTTTAAGCTGAGTACAACATGATAGCAATACTCGTTGTTTCAAAATAATAATGTTTTCTATTATCTAGCGCACAATTGGTGTTCCCAGATGATGGCCAAACGGGAAAACTAAACCCGGATGGATCTTGGTCGGGCATGATTAATTTGGCTCTGCAAGAGGTGGGTAATAATTACTAGGATATAGATGATTGTCTACCTGTCTATAAATTCATCAATTATATTTTGTTCTCATTCTTTTGATACATAGTGTATAAATTATTGAAAACAATAATATAGTTGTAGGTTATATTACAAACTCATCTCAAGCATTCGAACCTACACTTTCTGGTCATTTGACAGGATATGGCGAGTCATTTAATAAGTAAGTGTTAGAATGGTGTTCGGCCTGGGGTTTTCCTGTCGTATGGCCAAAGAACGAAGGTAGGATCCCTAGAATCTATCTATCTACCTACGTACTTTCCTATTCAATCTGTCCTTTCTATATTTCTACATATAGCGAGGCCGTTCTATATGTTCTGTGCCCCATGAATATTCTTTCCTCTCACTTAAACATTAGGCTACCATAGTGCGGTGGGAATATGAACATGATTAGAATAATATCCAGTACTCGAGAATGGATAATAAGTCGTAGGCGTGTGCATAAACCCTTAACCGTCTTGGTGGTGTAATGGTTAAGGTGTCTACAAATATGTGTGTGATAACCCAGGTTCGAATCCCGGTGGATCACATATATGCTTTCATTAATTTCATTGGAGGTGTTTGGTGGTGTGGTGAAATTAATAAAAAATAGATTATCAGTAGGTTCAGGGATAATTCGTAGCGAGGCCGTTCTATATGTTCTGTGGCCCATGAATATTTGTTCCTCTCACCTAAACATTAGGCTACCATAGTGCGGTGGGAATATGAACATGATTAGATTAATATCCAGTATTCGAGAATGTATAATAAGTCGTAGGCTTATCTCAATCTCACTCTCGCTCTAGCACTCTCGCTCTCTCTCTCTCTCTCTCTCTCTCTCTCTCCCTATCAACTATGTATATAGCCGATTGCCTTTACCTTTATACTTTGCAATATCTTATTCAGAAAGTGGATTTTGCCCTTGGACCATTTGAAATCAATGAGCCTCGATTCCGGGTAGTAGACTTCACGGTGTCCCTGTTCACCGAGTACTTCAAGATCCTGTGTGGTCGAGGGAGTGCCGAGGTGAACCCCTGGGGGTTCCTGTTCCCCCTTAGCTTCCTTGTGTGGACCTCCATCTTGGTCGCCTTGCTGGGGATGATGGGACTTGTGATGGTGTTCGGCTACAGTCTCGCTTCTCTGATACAGATTCCGATTCAGCACCTCAACAAGATCGCCTGTTTGGTTCGCGTTCTACTGCAACAAAGTAAGTTACTCCCACCTTAGTTCATATTGTGTGATCCCATACAGGCTAGCTAACAAAGAATATGTATTACATTTCCCTTTCCAGATCTGACTAAATTATCATACTAGTCTAATTATAATGTCGGACAGGTTGGGAGAGAGGTATCCTGACCAGGATTCGAATCCACTCACTCCAGGTAAATATGGGAGAGTTGAGCACCGTAACCACTTGGCCATGAGTGGCTCATGGCCAAGTGGTTACTGTGCCCAACTCTCCCAAACCTACCTGGAGTGAGTGGGTTCGAATCCTGGTCGGGATACCTCTCTCCCTATCATACTAGTGATGGTTGGGGCCTTTATAAAGTACACCAACTTATAGCATAGTATAGGTAATAGTATTCCCCTAAACATTGTAGGTAACCAAGAATAGATATTATACTTCCTTTTCAAGACTGGTATTAGTAGGAGTGTGTGCCGGTGTGGGCTTGGATGCTGATGAATGTGGGTGCCCAACCCCGAAAGGGGTTGAAATAGGGGAGCTATCCCCCCACCAAAGGCGGCTTTCTAGGGCCTTTCCTAGCTGATGCTGAGAGGATTGGGTTCTAGTCATGTGGTGATGGGCTGGTCGATCAGAATGAGAACTGAACGATCTCTGCCATACCCATAGCTTACTCTGACTGTTCCTTTTACTTATATATCTTCTAGATCTCAAGTGACGGCGTCTCTTCCGTGGATTGACCTCCTAATCTACCAAGATTGGAAGCCAAAGCGTCACATTTTTCCTTTGCCCCTCAACTTTCTCTTCACAATTGCTGAGGGGCACAGGGCTTTGGTTTCACGGGCGTTTCCGCACCCTACTCAGCTCCCCGCCATGGAGTGGCTTCGGTCACCCAGGCTTTATTGTGGTAGGCAGGGATGGTTCTGTGGGGGCACTCGGTTATGGCCTTGGCCTTGCTCGGGGCCTTGGGGCTGTTCGACCGGGCAGTCTGGGGAACAACAACAACAACAACAACAACCTCTTCTCATTTCAGATCTGAATACAATTTCAGACTGGTGATGGTAGGGGCCTTAACCCCTTCTGTACCGGAGACGTCTTGTTAGCTGTATTCTAGTTATATTTAAAACCAATTATGTAGATTATGAAGGATCTGTGGTAGTAAATAGTACTAAATGAGATAGTTCTGTCTGTTTTTTGCTGCAGGGGCCTTTCTAAACTTAATAACATCGTCAATTAGTAGCCATAATAAAGTAGGACAACCTCGGTACGCAAGGGGTTAATACTGCCAACCAACTTACAACACAGCATAGTTTATTTGACTCTCTAAATCATTATAGCTAACCAAGAATATGTATCGTAATTGTTTCCAGATCTGACTAAAGTATCAAACTGGTGGTGGTGGGAGCGTGTGCTGGTGGGGGCTTGGATGGTGACGACTGTGGTGCTGACCAGGAGTTACGCCGGCAACCTCATCTCCCTTCTGGCCATCAGACGGGTGCCTCTCCGGATCCAGTCCTTCCAAGACATCATCAACGAACCGGTTACCGTGTACATGCAGGGCGGGACGGCTCAACATCAGGCATTCATGGTACGCATAGTTTTTTAAGCTTACATACATGTATTAAATAATTGCCTAACCTATTCAGTGCGGCCGACATATGTATAATTTAATTATAGCTATATATTTAGACTATTGTATGTAGTTTATGAAGAATCTGTGGTAGTCATAACAGACAAATGAGACAGTTTGTTACCTCTTAATTACGATAGGTCCTTCCTATTTAAAAATAAATATTGTAAAAGTAGACAGAATATTTGTTAAAGAACGTCATCCGTACTGAAAGGGTTTATATTAACTCATAGCTACAATTTTGTTTAATTGTTCATTGTTTTGTATGCACAGTCATCAACGTAATTTATTGACCATACATACCATAGCTTTAATTGCACCTTGGTGAAGCAGGGTGATATTCAAGATTTTACAGAAATAGGTCAATATGGCCACATATGTTTACGACACAAACAAAGCGATCACAATCCTGAATTCCCTAGGGATTATAAGTATGATAGTTGATTTACAATTTGGTTTTTCTCTGTTCTTACTGTGGTCATTTATAAGTGAGATCTTCGTGGGTATGGTCAGTTCATCTTCCAAACTCTCTAGACAGCTGACAGTGGGATTCTTCACGAAGTCTGGAAATTGTATGATGAAGGTCGTCTGAAGCTGATCAGTGTCTCAGACTTCGGTAACGTGCAGAATTTGTTGAAGCAGGGGGACACCGTGTTCCCGCTCTTAGATGTCACCTTTGGAAACAGAATTATTGCACAGGACTTTTCGGCTACAGGCAAGTGTACATACAAAAGTCATTGGTGTGTTTTTTACTGATATGTACTGTATAATGGAGCCCATTAAGTATTTGAGAAATATTGAAGTAGCTGTAATACAAATGGTTAATAACATACTCTTAAAGGAATCAACTCATAAAGACACGATTACAATAATAATAATAATAATTATAAATATAATACAATTATTAATAATAATAATAATAATAATAATAATAATAATAATTGTAATAATAATAATAATAATACACACAATTAAATATAATAATAACAATAATAATATAAAGGTTTTGTTATAATTTTATCTATTCTACTATAATCTATATATCCTTTAGGAAAGTGTGCCTACTACTATGGTCGTGAACAAATAATGCCTTCCACCGCTGCTGTGGCCGGTCCCAAGGAGAGTCTCATTATGCCCTCACTCTCCCATAAGTACGTCTTACTTAGCGTCCTAATAAGGGGATAGTGGCTATTTTTTGGGGTCTAAAAAATGTGATATTCATAGATTTTGTTTTTATTTCCTCGCTAGACCTCCATCAAGCTTAAAAAAAATACCCCCTAGATATATTTGTACATTTTTCGGTAGACAAATGTCCCGGCCGAAGGCCGGTTCCTCTTAAATTGACAGACTCGCTATCGCTCGCCTTGACAAAATCGACACCTAAGTGGCACGAAAAGGTCGTAAGATTTAAAACGAAATGGGGTGAAAGGTGTTAAAATCGTCAAACTAATGGGCCGAACGTCTAGTATTCTAAAACAAATTGGGGATAAACATGAAGGAGATAGGATGCCAGAAAAACGACCCATCTCCCCTTAACCGTTTCAGTATAGTGATGCATTTTTATTTTTTTTATCTTGCTAGCAGGAGATTTTATATGTTTAGGAAAGCCCCCGTTGGAATAATAGTTAATGCTATCTTTAGTGATCCTCTGTCTCCTCAAGTCTTTCCGTAGCAGAATAATATCCTCTAGAATATTGGCAAATATAATTTAGAATGGAATAATCGTGTGGTGAAAGGGTCAGTCATACCCTCCTTATATCTCTTCCCTTCCTTTATAAATGTCCCCCTCATTATTTCAACTTCCTTCCTTCTCCTTCTCCCACATCTCCACTATTATCCCCTTCCTTCCCAATGTGCTTCCCTTTCCACTTCCTTCACCTTCTTGTCTGTCTGTCTCCTACTATTCCTTCTGCTACTGACCATATTGTTTAACCAATATAGTTTGTCAAGAGACAAACTAAGTTAGCCTTCCTGTTAACAGATTTTGTCTAATGGTAGTTGTAGAAACATTGTTCGTATTTATGCCAAGGTAATTATTCACTCATATATTAGTCGTCACTTGATTAAGGGATTCTGTGCCGTATTTATGTTTGTCGAATGTGTGAAAAGACAGAGAGGGGGAAGTAAACCGAGAGAGAGGTGGAAGGATGGAGTTAAGAAGTATATGCAGGAAAGCGGGCCTGACTGCGGACAGAGGTACGTGGGGGCGATTCGTTCGAGGTCACCCCTTCGGAGATCACAGTGTCCAGCAATAGATAGATAGATAGAATGGGTGGCTGTGTGTGCTATCCCTGTTAGTATGGCTCTGAAATTTAGTAAATCAAATTTTGAATGTGCCACATTGTATTGTTATCCAATGTGTATTTCCCCAGGGTCCTGCAGATCATAGAGGGTGGTCTGTACAGCTACTGGGAGGGAACGTTTAGCCCCAACTATACCAGTTGTGCCAAGGTGCCCACAACATTCACTGTCAGGTCTCCACTTGGCATCTCCAATTTATGGGTAATGCGAAATAATCCTAATGTGTTGGTTGGATACAAATACAGTAGAAGTGCCGCTTTTCCCAAAATCAGAACGGCATACCCAACTCTGCGATGGGTTACCATCATCCCTACTATTACCACCATTATAACTACTACTATCGCCATCATCACTACTGCTATCATCACTACAACTGTCACCATCATCACTACAACTGTCACTATCATCACTAAAGCAGTCAGTATCACCATTACTATCACCATCGTCACTAACATCATCACTACTGTCATCATTATCACTACAACTCTCACCTTCATTACTACCATTATCACCATCATCTTACAATCACCATTAGTCCTGTCACCATCATCACAACTAATATAACCATCATCACTAGTACTAGTACTATCACCATCATCACTACTATTACTTTTATTTTTATTTAATATTGTGCATACATTATATTTTACAAACATCAGATATTACTCTATTCCTACTATTCTACTATATTACTAATCTACACAATGCAACTTCAATCCAGTCGCCTCCCTATGCGACCCTCTGCCACTGCTGCCTCATAGTCCACGTCTGCCACTGTCGCTGGTTGTGGTGCAGACAGTCTTGTTCCCCGCAGGCATAGTAGTGCTGATCTGAGCAATGAGAAAGATTGACGGAACCTCATCCTGGCTACAACGTGGCTCCTGGGCTGGTGCTTCCTCTCTGCGATAATCTCTGCAAGCCTTGAATAGAAGCTCTGGGCCCTGGGTCCCATCCCTCCAGATGTGGTGAAGAATAGTGGGGTAAAGCTGCCATGTTCGATATTAAAGATCCTTTCCCCATATGCCATGACCTTCTCCTGTTCGTTCCTCTTGTGTGCAGCATCCAGAGACAGCCCACTGTAGCTATGGGCCATTGGGTCAAATATTCTTATGTCAAAGAACGCTCGCTGTGCACTTGTCCAAACCCCTCGTGCACTAACGTCCACTCGTGCTTCATTGTATGTGTTGGCCGTCCTGGGCTGCAAGATCTCTCCATCCAAGGGAATGAGCAATGGTTCGCTCACTACATCTCGACACACCTCCCTGAGCATGTTCACCGTTACATCTCTTACTTTATCGTGCCTGATGCTGATGAATCCTCCCTTCTTACATATCATGCAGTGGTCTGCATCGTTGTTGATTCCACAAACGCATCGATCGGGCAGTCCTTCAATCGGCCAACAATACCTCAGAGCAATAGCATCATTAAATTCTTGTTTGTTGAGATTGGAGCCTTTTGCCTTGATTGGTAGTGTTGTCAGCCAATTTGAAGCACCCGTTTCTTGTGCTATTTGTATTTTTCTTGTTAGTCTCAGGGAAGGTTGTCCCATCAATTGTGCCGGGTCATTTTCTGTGAGTTTTTCCTCTCTGACGTGATGGTAATTTTGATGTCGTAGATGTCCGCCTGGTCCACTTCACCATCAGAATCTTGTGCTACGATACGGTCCGTGAGAGATCCTGTTATCTTTACCGAATCCAGGTATTCCTTTGTCGCCCTCCTCACTGGGTTGATGATTCCCAGCCCTCCCAACCTAGAAGGCAGTGCGAGCAACTCCCTCTCTGTATCACTCGGGGTGTGCGACTTTACCCACGCTGAGATGAGTTTGTCTCTGATGGCATCTTCCAGCGGTTGAAGTAATGCACTCACGTTTGGAACGGTTCGCATCAAGTAGGTCCAGCGATGTTTGACCCCATATGTGAATGCCGAATACGCAGCCTGTGGTTCCGTCTTTGCAATATTGGCCAGTTTTTCAATTTCTTTTACCCACTCCCTTACCTTCTCCTCTATGTATTGGTTCTTGAACTCTTCCGTGCCGATCACCGCCCCAAGGTGACGCTGTACGTCCTTTGTTACGACCACTTCACTACCGCTGAAAGCTTCTACAGCACTTTCATAATGTTCTGGTTTTACTATTAGTATTGACTTGCTGGCATTTGGATGGTCCCCTATTTCTGGGCCTACACTTGATACTTGCTCCCACCAGTGCTTGAGATCGTTGACTTTTCCCGCTCCAGTGAGATCGTCTGAATAGGCCACCTGCTTGATTTGGGTCACCTCATCTTGTTAAGGTTAGCAACACTGAGAGACCTAGTGCATACATTGCCATTGCTATTGGGTCACCTTGTGTGGTTCCTTCCATTGATTTCAGAGCTGATCCATGTCGTGTGTTCTGGTTGTTTACTATGAAGAGGTCGGCAGGCTGTTTATAGGTGTTCTCTACATAGGTGTCAAAGCTGGGGCATTTTACCTTGATGTTATGTATTGCTGTCTTTCTGTTGATGGTGTTAAAGGCATTTGTTGCATCCACTAGCAGCACAGCTTCACAGTCCACTCGCTCATATATTATTCTTATTGCATGTATTGCTGCCTCTCCCCCTGCTTGGTGGCCGGCACATACTTGGAGATTTCCGGCCGCTGACTGCACATCGTCCTTCACCACATCCATTATGCATTTTCCGATGATTCTTCTCAGCACTTCACCCACTCCCACTGGTCTGCACCCTGGATTCTTGTCCAATGGTATTAGGCGACAAGCTGTGAAAGCTTCCACATGTTGACAATTTTGGGTGGCCATCATTCTTGCAAGAGCTGCCAGAGCCCTACATAAGTCTGTTGCTGCAGGTCCGAGGACTGCACTGCTCAGGATTGTTCTCCAGCCATTTATATCCAGCCCTAAAGGGCCTGCACTGCCTTGTGTGCTGAGAGCCTTTTTCCAAATCATATCGCCTGTGATTTGTTCGTATATGACAGGGTTCGGTGGTATATAAGCCCACTCTAGCTTCTGACCCTCATAGATACTAGGTTGTGGATGTTTCTTTTCCAACATTTGGATGGTGTCTCTTATGATAGGCAACAACCCACCAGCATCCTCCTTTGTCAGGGACCGTATTGCAGGTGCCGCTTTTCCCTGTCTCATCTGGTCGCCGAATCTCCTGGCCTCGTCTTCAGTGTTTTCCCTCTTTTGTCGCCGCATGCCTTTTCGCTCTTGTAATGCTCTGGCTTCACTGAGTAAGTCATCCATCTTGTTATCATTCCATAGTATCATTCTTCTTGTTAACACAGTCACATTTTCACCATGTTTGGATTTGCAGTGAGGTTTTTGCAAGAAGAGATGTGGAATGCTGAAAAGTATCTTGAGAGCATACGGGGCTAAAGATGTGTCATAGACACATAGATGTGGCATCACTACTACTGTCACCATCGTTACTACGATCATCATCACTACTTTCATCATTATCACTACAAGTATTACCATCATCACTACTATTATCACCATCATCATTGCTATCACCATCATCTCTGCTGTTGCTACCATCTCTGCTACTGTCATCAACAGAACTATCACCATCATCACTACTACTATCACCATGATCACTAATAATATTGCCAAGAAAACTGGAGGATTCGCCCCAAAAACAACTTGGCCCCGACAGGGGGCGACAATCGTCGCATGACCAACCGAAATTGCCTGCAAAATTTGGTGACGATACATTCACTCGTTCAGTACCAGTTCTGTCCTTTTCATTTTATAATGGATAATAATAGATCATTTTATTCAGCTTAACTAGAAGGCTTTCAAATATCCTCATCAACCCTTTTTCCACCACAGATCCTTCTTAAGCTCCACAAAATTATCTAATTATATATAGCTAGAATATGATAACAAAAACGATGTCGCCAGTACAGAAAGGGTTAAACTGTCTAGGACAAGTTTAACACTCCTCTTGTGATCTTTGACCTTGACCTTTGACCATAAGTATTAGAATATTTATATGAAATTTGTAATTATGATATTCATGTAAAATGCAACTGTCAAAATGCAACTAACAGTAAGCTTATCAAAATTTTAGTTGGTTTTATGATGAAGGTTGACTTTTTAATTTGACCTGTGACCTTGACCTTTATGTAGGATTATATTTTTTTGCTTGCATTAATGTAACCCTGGAAAATCAAATAAGTGTGCCAAACTTCATTAAAGATCATCAACTAGTTCCAGAGGTATTAAAGAAATAGCTGACCTTGACCTTTGACCATCATCTTGACCTTCATGATGTATGAAAATTTAAAATTAAAATTTTCATTTAAAGAACAACTGTTTCAACGAATTTTGTGAAGTTTACATGAATATAAAAAAAATTGCACATTGACCTTATATTTGTCTTGACCTATCAAATGGAATTATGTTTATTCTTGTTTGACCTCGGCCTAGTGAGAATCTTTCATTAAATTGGAAATACTAGTAAGAATCTTATTTTGACCTTTAACCTTGACCTTCGACCTTAGAAATTCTTATCGAGGATTTAGTTAGCTTAACACCAATGTTCGTATTAACTAGCATTATGAATATGGTGTAATTTGTATAAAAACTTACAGATTACAAATAGTGATCATATACTGTGACCTTGACCTTTGACCTTTGACTAAAAATATAATACATTATATTTGGATGGTCATCGCACTGACCAACTGAATTTGCCTATACAATTTGGTGACAATACATTAAACAGTCTAGGAGGGGTTTAGGTAAAATGACAAACACTTGTTTTGACCTTGATCTTTGACCCTAACTATTACAATATATATGTGAAATTTGATATATATGTTATTTAAATAATAAGCAACTAACACAGCCAATTTTCCAAAATTTGAGTTATCTTTTTAAATAAATAATAACAGATGACCTTTGACCTTGACCTATATGTATGAGTACACTTTTGTTTGCATTGACATTGCCCATGAAAATCAGATAAGCATGCCTAATTTCATTAAAACCCATCATGTTGTTTATATATATATATATATATATATATATATATATATATATATATATATATATATATATATACAATAGTTGACCTTAACCTTTGACTTTTATCTTGACCTTTTATGTTTCAACATTTATTATTTTCTATTTTCATTTAAAGTGCAACTATCTCACCAAATTTGTTGAAGTTTGCATGAAAAATAATGATAATAGCATATTGACCTTATATTTGACCTTGAACTGTGACCTTGACCTTTCATAAGGAATTGTATAGTTTCTTGTATGAGTTTGGCCTAGGTAGTCCGAATATACATGGTAAGCCTAGTAGGAATCTAACAGTTAGAATGAGAAATACTAGTACAAAATTTATTTTGGCCTTTGATCTTGACCTTACCCTTTATAATAGTTCTCTAAAATTTAAGCAATACGATATCAAGGTTACCAGTAGCTTGCGAAGACATTTGAGTAAAAACTAAAAATAAATAGTAAAAGTTGACCTTTGACCTTTATGTAAGAGTACATTTTTGTTTGCATTGACATTGCCCCTGAAAATCAAATAAGCATGCCTAATTTCATTAACTCCCATCAGTTTGTTTAATTTCTCTTCCCATAATCTACTCTCACAGTGCTATTGCGCTAGACAAATCGAAGGCCTTCGATAGAGTCTGGCACAAGTCTTTAATTTCTAAACTACCCTACTTCGGTTTCTATCCCTCCACCTGTGCCTTTGTCTCTAATTTCCTTTCCGGAGATTCCATAGCTGCGGTTGTGGACGGCCATCGCTCACTTCCTCATCTTATCAACTCCGGTGCTCCTCAGGGCTCTATCCAATCTCCCATTCTCTTTCTAATTTTCATAAATGATCTTCTCAACTGTACCTCCAGTCCCATCCATTCATACACAGACGACCCTACCTTACACTACTCAATTAATTTCGGAATACCACAGCCAGCAATCCCTCAAAACAAAATGTAATGAAGCCATACAACTCTTGTCATCTGATAATAATGCAGTTGGCTCGAGTACATGATTAGATTTATATCCAAAATTCGAAAATGGATATTAATCGTGATCGTGTATTTAACCTTTGACTGTGTTGGTGGTGTAATGGTGTAGATGCTTATGTTCTGGGTGTGGTGTCCCAAGTTCGAATCCTGGGAGGACCATATGCTTTCATTAGTTTATTCAAGTGCATTGGGGTTTGTAATTGATGATTGATGTTAAGAACGGGGTGTTACTTAACTATTATTTCCAATTGGGGCAGAGAACACCTTGTTGCCTTTAATGCTTCCAAACCCCAATTTATCCATCTATCTACCCATCCTGAACTCCTCGAGGACTATGCCTTATCTTTCAACAAGGCAGAAATCAATCCTTCATCTTCTTTCAATATTCTTGGTGTCTCTTTTTCTTCTGCTTTCACTTGGAAGAACCATAATACCAGTCTTGTTAAGGCAGCCTCCCAGAAGCTGGGTGTGCTCAATCGCCTCAAGGGTTTGTTTACCCCTGCACAGCTTCTTGCTCTGTACAGGGGCACAGTGCATCCTTGTATTGAGTATTGTTCACATGTGTGGGAAGGATTCTCTCACACCGCACTCCTAGGCAAAGTAGAAAGGAAGACCTTTCATATCATTAACTCCTGTCCTCCTACCAACTTTCTGCAATCTCTCTCTCTTCGCCGCAATGTTGCATCTCTCTCGCTATTCTATCGCTACGACAATAATTAGTGTTCCTCAGAGCTCTTCCAATGTATACCACCTCCTCTACGTAGGGCACATGGTACCCATCTTGCAACACAATCCCACCCCTACTCTGTGCAACTCTCCAACCCAAGAGTGAAACGTTACTCTGTCTTTCTTCTACTCAACAGCTGAGCTCTGGAACTCTCTCCCAGAATCAGTCTTTCTTTGTGAAGCAATAGCAATGCTTGCAAAGAAACTTGCATCATCACCATGTGTGAACTTAGAAGCTCTGACAGCATGTCGTCTGGTACCTTTAAATAAGAATCCAGGAGTTAGACCAGTAGGCGTTGGGGAAGTTCTTAGAAGGATTATAGGAAAAGCAATCATGTCCGTATTTGGAAAAGATGTACAAAGAGCAGTGGGCAACTTACAAGTATGTGCAGGACAGCAAGCCGGAGGAGAAACAGCAATACATGCAATGGGGAAGGTGTATGATGAGGAAGATTGTGAAGCGGTACTGCTAGTGGATGCAACAAATGCCTTTAACACATTAATAGGGAGGCAGCTATTCACAACATCAAGATCAAATACCCGAGCATTGCAAAGTACATAGAAAACACTTATAAGGAGCCAGCTAACCTGTATATAGTTGGAAGCACAAAGAAGGAAGAAATGAAAATTCTCAAATCAAATGAAGGAACAACGCAAGGTGATCCAGTGGCAATGGCTATGTACGCACTGGCACTATCTATTCTGCAGCAGATAATAAAGCATGAGGCAACCCGAGTGAAACAAGTGGAGTATGCTGATGACCTCACAGGTGCAGGAAGAATAAGGGATCTCAAAGAATGGTGGCGGAGAGTACAATCGGTTGGCACAGTCATTGGGTACCATCCTAATGCTAGTAAATCTGTACTAATAGTGAAAGAAGACCAGTATGAAGAAGCGGTGCAGACTTTTGATGGGACAGGAGTGAAGATTACAAAGGAGGGTCAACGCCATTTGGGAGCAGTAATAGGCACAGAGGAATGCAAGAGAGTCTATGTGCGAAAAAAGGTAGCGGAGTGGGTAAAGGAAGTGAAAACCCTGGCAGACATTGCGAAATCTGAACCACATGCTGCATATACTGCCTTCACATATGGTGTTAAGCACAGATGGACCTTTCTTATGAGAACAGTGCCTGACATTGGACAGATGCTCCAACTGCTGGAAGAAGCAATCGGAGGAGCATTCATACCTGCTTTAACAGAGATGGAAGGCATCACGCAAGAGCTAAGAGATCTTTTAGCTCTTCCGCCAAGGTTCGGAGGTATGGGGATCATAAACCCAGTGGAGGCGGTACCTCATGAGTACCATAATTCCCTTAAATTTACTACGTCTCTGACAGAAAAAATATGGGAGCAAAATGAAAATGATGAGGTGGACGAAGAGGAACAACGAAATGCAAGACAGGAAATTACAAAGAGCAGAGAAGAGAGACAGAAACATAGCCTATAACAAATTAAGACCGAATGTAGTGAAGAATTGAAAATGAGAGTTGAGATTGCACAAGAAACGGGGGCTTCAAATTGGCTCACTTCATTACCAATAAAGGAAAAAGGCTTCAGCTTCAATAAACAAGAATTCAATGATGCCGTAGCCTTGAGGTATGGGTGGCCAGTTTCGAACCTGCCGCTGAAATGTGCATGTGGTGAAATAAACAACTCAGACCATTGTATGACCTGTAAGAAAGGAGGATTCATCTGTATCCGGCATGATGAAGTACGAGACATCACTGCACAAATGCTGGACGAGGTGTGCCATGATGTCAGAATCGAACCGGAACTTCTGCCTATGGACGGACAGCGCTTGGCCTACAATACTGCAAATACTTCAAATGAAGCAAGAGTGGACGTAAGTGCTCGATGTTTTTGGACGAGGGGACAACAGGCTTTTTTCGACATCAGAATCTTCAACCCAAGAGCACAAACATATCGTGAGCGAGGACTCAAGGCGGCATACTTGAGAAACGAAAGTGAGAAAAAACGCGTTTATGAAGAAAGAATTTTGAACAGGGATCAAGGAAGCTTTACTCCTCTGGTCTTCTCATCATTGGGAGGAATGGGACCTTCTGCAAGTGTCTTCTATGCCAGATTAGCTGAACAAATATCAGAGAAAAGGCGCCAGCATAGAAGCCAAGTTATAACGTGGATGAGATGCCGGCTCTCTTTCTCTCTTCTCAGGTCTGCACTCCTATGTCTCAGGGGTACAAGGTCCTCCCCGCTACAGAGGACAAGAGTGAGAGACTTGGACTTTGAAATGGTCGTGGCAGAGGGCCGAAATGGGGAACAACTAGGTTGATTGTAGGGAGGTACTGGTACAATAAGATAAACTATAATGTAACTAGAATAAGATAGATTGTACACCACTTTGTAACTGTCACCTTTCCTCCTTCCTATGACTTAATTTGCTTCAAACTCTGTGTGTCCAGGCTTTTTTTGCTCGAACGACCCTTGAGTTTGGCCCTGTCACTCTTTTAACTCTGGGGGAGGCACTCGCTACAGGAAGTTCTGCCTTTTGTCTCCCTCACTCACATAGAAAACACATTTGGCATTTCTAAAAAAGTTCTATGAACTGGGTGTGATTCCATGATCCATGTGTTGTATACAGTTGTTACTGTTATTTAGCAGAGAAACAGAATGGAAACCTGGAGATAGAGCTAGAGAAGAAGTAGACAGAGACCCAGATGGAGGTATGACATCCGAAAGTGTACTGGGGTGGAATGGAATAGGCTCATAACTGACTGGTTAGAGTGGAAACGTTTGGGAGATATTTTTGTCCTGCAGTGAACTAACTCAGGCTGGTGACGATGATGAGGACTGTACACAGGAATATTGGCTGCCAATGTTATGATCACACAAATGGCTACTCTCAAACGGATTTGAGACATGTTGGGTCGTTGTTAGCCAGCTGCAGCTAAATATAACGTTGCCCGCCTCCATGATCAGGACTCTTATCATGGAGTGGTTGTTGCTGTTGTTGTTCATAGAGTGGTTCTTGTGGGTGGCAACCCTGAGTGGAGAAGACCTTGGGGAAGGCTACGTACGTGACTCATAGCTGAGGAAAGTCTAGCAGTATATAGTTAATGCCTATCGTTTTTATGTATATGGATCTTGTCTCATGAATTATTTCTTGAATCTCGTGGAGCTTTGTTTAAGAGCGAACATTTTATATACTGTAGAACTTCTCTTCTGACAAATTAAATAATGTATTTATATCAAATTCAGGCATAGCAAAAACTACTATACATTTGGATAAATATTTACTGTGGCATAAGCGTAAATAATATTAAACCTACATATGATAAGTAGTTATTGTATTGTTTATAATGTCTGCTTGAAATGCGAGTTTTTTGTTTGGTTAATATAATTGAAAACTTATTACTGTTACCAATATCAAACAGTATTAGCATAGTAGATTATCGAGTATTGATTTAAGACATGCAGAGACATAATTAATCCACTGTGTTTTACACTCGATCTCTGTTGTATCCATCTAACCACCTACCATTGCATCTATTCATCTATCTATGTATCTATCTATTTGTATCTACTTTATGTATCTATCTCTTTCAGGGAACATTGGTGGTTTTGGGAGGTGGAGCGGTAATCAGCTTCATCGCCCTTTGCCTGGAATTAATATACTCTAAATTGTCAACATATTAATATGACTACAAACTATTCAGCCCAGAATATTTCAGGCATAGTATAAGTTTCTTACTTGAGCAATGTGAAACCTTTGTACCCCTACATTATTTTTTTTCGAGATATTCTTCTTTGTATTAAAGTTACTGGGACATTTGTTCAGACTTTCATAACCGTTGCAAGATCCGATAACGCATTTTTTTCTGTTTTCTGGCTATAATTAGATTATTTTATTCAGATTACTAAGAGTGTATGAGAGTCACACGGTTATTAGAGATAGTGTTCACCCTATTGATTCCCACAGATGCTCCCTAAGCTATACAAAGATAGGCAGAATAAACTGTCAAAATGTGTCATAATCTTCAAAGGGATAACTAGGATAGCATTATTTCATGATTTTATCTTTTGAATGTATAATTTTCTAACGACATTATTAACTTTCATATTTCACTCTAATTAACCAGTATCCTGCTCGTGTTCATGGGGTTCTTTTTGGTCAATAACATGGAACCTACTTAGTCTCGCTAAAATATATATGGAAATAATTAGTTTATTTTATGTTAATATACCTTAGTTATATAGTACGTTTATTGTAAAAATTTCTTAGCTAAATTGTTGCCACTCTGTTATATTGCCATTATATTATTTAATGATTGTACCCTGAATTAAGGGTAGGTAAAATGTCCATAAATACCTACCCTTACAGAGGTATATTGGAAGTAATAAACCCAACTATACCCTGTTTATTATAGGTAGGCCAAAAATACCAACCCCAACACCTGCTTACTCAAATACGACTACTGTAGAGTAATCGAACTAAATGTTCTACCATTTGGCAAAAGTCAGCCAGGGAATGGGTGTGAAAATTGACAGCCCATTTGTTTTAGCCCATTCAGAGTTACAGAAGCTAGGAGTAACAATTTCCGGCCTACCTATAATTAATGGACGCTAATGCAGCATAAGGGTAGACAGGTAATTTGTCTTGTATTACACTTATTATTCCTACTTTGTATTCGTTTAAAAAGTCGCAAGAGAACAATAGGAACGTAAATATATATGATATCAGATTTCATTCTTTACCTGATTTTCTTATATCCAGTAACATGACAAGGTACACAGTTTGATGCGTGTATGAGTGTGTGTGTGTGTATATATATATATATATATATATATATATATATATATATATATATATATATATATATATATATATATATATATATATATATATATATATATATATATATATATATATATATATATATATATATATATATATATATATATATGTATATCCTCCTTTCGGGACTTCGGTGAGACTTTTTCTATTGCACTAGACATGTCGAAAGCCTTCGATAGAGTCTGGCACAAATCTTTAATTTCTAAACTACTCTCTATCGGTTTCTATCCCTCCATCTGTGCCTTTGTCTCTTAATTTCCTCTCCGGCCGTTCCATAGCTGCGGTTGTGGACGGCCATCGCTCACTTCCTCACCCTATAAACTCCAGTGTTCCTCAGGGCTCTGTCCTATCTCCTATTCTCTTTCTAATTTTTATAAATGATCTTCTCAACTGTACCTCAATTCCCATCCATTCATACGCAGACGACTCAACCTTACACTACTCCATTAGTTTTTTAGAACGCCCAAGCCAGCAATTCCTCAACGACAAACGAAATGTAGCCATAGAACACTTAAACTCTGATCTAACTACTAACTCCTATTGGGGCAGAGAAAACCTTGTTACCTTTAACACCTAAAGAGCGGCGTAGGCGGTAAATAATATGTAGCCACCAGCGGGTTGTTTTTACCCAAAATAGGGCTGTTTACGTGATCATTTTCATGCCTAAATAAGACCCAGAGCATAAAACAAGTATCTATCCCTGAAAGGGCATAAACAGAGCTTTCCAATGACACCACAACGATCCTGATCCTTGTATGACCGCTAGTTTCCTTGCAACAACCGCGCAACATGAGTGCAAAAACCATGTAATTCGATACTTTCCCCATAGATCACTATGTAGCGGGTGTGAGAGGGTGGAGGAGGGTGGAATTCATGTCAGTTGGTCCACCGTGGTGGTCTGGAGCAGTCATACGCTCGCTACTCTCCTGCCACCACTTGTCTCTCTCTCTCAGCAACATTACGTGCTGAAATTGCAACACGACTTATGTTGTGAGCCGCCACATAGTCCAAATTTCTTTCACTCGACATATGATGCGCCCCGCCAAAGAAGGGTTAATGCTTCCAAAACCCAATTTCTCCATCTATCTACCCGTCAGGAACTCCTTGCGGACTATCCCTTATTCTTCAACAATACAAAAATCAATCCTTCATCTTCTCTCAATATTCTTGGTGTCTCTTTTTCTTCTGCTCTCAGTTGGAAGGACCATATTACCAGTCTTGCTAAGGCAGCCTCCCAGAAGCTGGGTGTGCTCAACCGCCTTAGGGGGTTCTTTACCACTGCACAGCTTCTTGCTCTGTACAGGGGCATAGTGCGTCTTTGTATTGAGTATTGTTCACATGTGTGGGGATGTTCCTCTCACACTTCTCTCCTAGACAAAATTGAAAGGAAGGCCTTTCGTATCATTAACTCCCATCCACTCACCAACTCTCTGCAATCTCTCTCTCTTCGCCGCAATGTTGCATCTCTCTCGCTATTCTATCGCTACTATAATAATCAGTGTTCCTCAGAGCTTTCCCAGTGTATACCACCTCCTTTACGTAGGGCACGTGGTACCCGTCTTGCAACATAATCCTACCCCTACTCTGTGCAACTCTCCAACCCAAGAGTGAAACGTTACTCTCAGACTTTCTTCTATTCAACAGCTGAGCTCTGGAACTCTCTCCCAGAATCAGTCTTTCCATCTTCCTATGACTTAAATTGCTTCAAACTCCGTGTGTCCAGGCATTTTGGCTCGAACGTCCCTTGATTTTGTCCCTGTCACTCTTTCAACTATGGGGGAGGCACTCGCTATAGGCAGTTCTTCCTTTTGTCTCCCTCACTCACATAGACAATTCAATATATATATATATACAGTATATATATATATATATATATATATATATATATATATATATATATATATATATATATATATATATATATATATATATATATATATATATATATATATATATATATATATATATATATATATATATATATATACGGTGTGTGTTTGTGTGTGTGTGTGCAGTTGCATGTGTGTGTGATAAAATGTATAATTATATATTAATTCAACGCATTATAACGTTACTTTTACATTCGTGTACTATAAAATATTGTTTTCTTTATGTAATAGCTATAAGCATACTCCGTGCATAACGAAATAATCTAGTACTAACGCATACTATTCAATAACATCCAACTGATTTCTAGCAATGTAAAGAAAGGTGCAACATTTTCCGAGCGAAATACGAGGTCGACGAAACATAGGTTATCTGATTCATTATTAATTTAGGGAGTAAGTGGGGTCTGACTGTACATAAATACTCTCTCAAAGTTGGGAGATATCATTGTTGGGCTGATAGAGCTACCGACCAGTTCAACCCTTCCTTGGTTGGGTCTACACTACCTGCTTTCTCCTGGTAAGTGTTATGAATGTGAATGATTGTGTTAGTGTCACAATGTGGGTGGTGGATTATTATGTTAAAGGTAGCGCCAGCTAATTTTACAATTATCTTGACCCATTACCTTCTGATAACTCGAAATGAATGAAAGCAATCGGGCTGACGTTTCTATCATTTGGGAAGAGTCCAACAGGAAATAGGTGTGGATATTCACAGCCAGTTTGCGCTAGGCCCTTTTTAGTTACAGAGAGATCAGGGATTAAGATTATTGTCAAATTGTTTGGCGCTACCTTTATGTCATGTGTGTGCGATTGAAAAGTGTTGTGAAAGTAGAATGTTGTGTTAGTGATAGGTGTGTGTTGGCTATGTATTGTGAATTTGAAATATGGTATAAGTGTTATGTGTGTAATGGATATTTGTTGTGAATGTGTAATGAATAAGTGTTGTGAATGTGGATTATAGTGTTAGTGTTATAATATGTACTAGATAAGTGTTGTGAATGTGTAACGGATAAGTGTTGTGAATGTGGATTATAGTGTTAGTGTTATAATATGTACTAGATAAGTGTTGTGAATGTGTAACGGATAAGTGTTGCGAATGTGGATTATAGTGTTAGTGTCATAATATGTACTAGATAAGTGTTGTGAATGTGTAACGGATAAGTGTTGTGAATGTGGATTATAGTGTTAGTGTCATAATATGTACTAGATAAGTGTTGTGAATGTGTAACGGATAAGTGTTGTGAATGTGGATTATAGTGTTAGTGTTATAATATGTACTAGATAAGTGTTGTGGATGTGTAACGGATAAGTGTTGTGAATGTGGATTATAGTGTTAGTGTCATAATATGTACTAGATAAGTGTTGTGAATGTGGATTATACTGTTAGTGTTATAATGTGTGATGAATAAGTGTTGTGCATGTGGATTATTGTGTTAGTGTTATGTGTGTGTGTCATGGATAAGTGTTGTGAATGTGGATTATTGTGTTAGTGTTATGTGTGTGTGTCATGGATAGGTATTAGGAATGTGTAATGGATAAGTGTTGTGAATGTGGATTATTGTGTTAGTGTTATGTGTGTGTGTCATGGATAGGTATTAGGAATGTGTAATGGATAAGTGTTGTGAATGTCGATTATAGTGTTAGTGTCATGTGTGTGTGATGGATAAGTGTTGTGAATGTGGATTATTGTATTAGTCATAATGTGTGATGGATAAGGTTTGTGAATATAGATTATAGTGTTAGCGTTATGTGTGTGTGATGGATATGTATTAGGAATGTGTAATGGATAACTGTTGTGAATGTGGAATATTATGTTAGTGTTATAATGTGTGATGGATAAGTGTTGTGAATGTGGATTATTGTGTTAATGTTATAATATGTGATGGATAAGTGTTGTGAATGTCGATTATAGTGTTAGTATCATATGTGTGATGGATAAGTGTTGTCAACGTGGTTTAAAGTGTTACTGCCATGTATGTGATGGATTATGCTAGTGTGGATCTAGTTATTTAGGGGGAGTTATTTTCTGGACCCCCTGCTCCCACATATCGCACGGTGTTGGCGTGGCCCTGGTTGAGATTTGTTGGTTGAAACGGTCTCTTGGATAATTTGATAGAGAACCATTAATTATTGATATCAAATATATGTGTGTGTGTGTGTGTGCGTGTGTGTGTGTGTGTGTGTGAGTGCGTGTGTGTATGTGAGTGTATGAGTGCGTGTGCGAGTGAGTGTGTGTGTGTGTGTGTGTGAGTGAGTGTATTAATGTGTGTGTGCGTGCATCGGTGTGTGTGTGTGTGTGTGAGTGAGTGTATGAGTGTGCGTGCGTCGGTGTGTGTGTATGAGTGTGTGTGCGTGCGTCGGTGTGTGTATGTGTGAGTGCATGAGTGTGTGTGTGTGTGTGTAGTGGAACGTAAGGTAGAGGGGTTGTCTGACAAGTCCTATACCACGCTCCCAAGGTTGGTGGACTTCAATGTCAGACTGGTTGATCCACCGACCGTCTCAACCTCCGCTTCTGGTCGTCTGTCATAATACTCGTAAGGGGGGTCACCAGCTTGTTTTTGTCTTTGTCTCCTTTTCTCTCTTTCCCTGGCTTGTATCCATTCGGACCCCTTCAGCCAACTGTTTTAAGACGTTTATCCCCATCGAGGTGTCAATACCTTCCTGGCGAGCGATAGCGATAGCGAGCCAGCATTGTATGGAGAAAACCGTCTTCGCCGGAGACATTTTTCTTTCGAAAAATTTAAAAATTGAACTTGCTGTCAAAACAATTACCTAAAACTTGACATAATGGATATAAACACCATTTGAGGAGGAACACTTTATTATCAGTGTTTCGCCAATAGATTCTTCAAGTCACTAAGATTGGTGGCTATATTAGTGTCTGGTTAGTGTCGTTGGAGTGACTGCTATATACTAAAGTCGGACACTACTAATTATAAACTCCGCTGTGAAAGAGTTGACAATTATCTAAACATAAATTGCAAGGGCCACAAATCATCAACACATTTGCCACCATGATAGTTGGTGCCGTCTGTGGTAAGTACACTATAATATGGTATCAGCATTAACAACTTATCTACTGTATGGTTCTTAAGGGAGGATGGTTTACTTTTTGGTCGATTATTTCATTTATTAATGATTTTTCTAGTTTTTTCCCTAGACCTCTATCAATCTTAAAAAAAACACCCATTAGATCCCCCGTCTAGATTAATTTGTACATTCTTCGGTAGAAAAATTTCCCGGCCAAAGGCCGGTTCTTCCAAAAATTATCGACTCACTATCGTTCTCCGGAAAACAATCTACACCTAAATAGCACGAAAGATCTTAATATTGACAAGGAAATAGGCCGGAAGATCTTAAAATCGACAAACTAATGGGGCAAATCTCTTAAAATCTGAAAACTTATGGGGCTAAACATGAGGGAGAAGGGATCTAGAAAAACGACCCATCTCCCATTAATGCATTCACAAGAATTATATCCAAACATTTCCTTAATAGTGGGGCGGCATAGCTAGCGTATTTTCCTTATTAGTGGGGCGGCATAGCTAGCGTATTTTCCTTTATAGTGGGGCGGCATAGCTAGCGTATTTTCCTTAATAGTGGGGCGGCATAGCTAGCGTATTTTCCTTAATAGTGGGGCGGCATAGCTAGCGTATTTTCCTTAATAGTGGGGCGGCATAGCTAGCGTATTTTCCTTAATAGTGGGGCGGCATAGCTAGCGTATTTTCCTTAATAGTGGGGCGGCATTGCTAGCGTATTTTCCTTAATAGTGGGGCGGCATAGCTAGCGTATTTTCCTTAATAGTGGGGCGGCATAGCTAGCGTATTTTCCTTAATAGTGGGGCGGCATAGCTAGCGTATTTTCCTTAATAGTGGGGCGGCATAGCTAGCGTATTTTCCTTAATAGTGGGGCGGCATAGCTAGCGTATTTTCCATTTTGTGATAAAAACACCAAACTCGGCATAGCTTTATATATTTCAAAGACATTTGGATATTGGGACATCATAGCTTTACTCTACATTGTCTTTGGCAGCCTCCTGTCAATTACTTTCCATTAGAGTTCTTAAGCACTGATCTTTGCCCCAAACTGTATACCATAGTAGAGGTGTCAAACTATTTTCAAATGATTTGTCTGGACTTGGGTAACAACTTTTATTCAGAAAACGTTTAATTAATGTTGACCGTTTGATAGGTACAGTCTGTTGTGGTTTATCATCATGCCACAAATTGGCAAGCAATGTTACCATTTGCCACTAATTTGTTGAACTACAGGAACCAGCACAAGTAAAATGGTCAACATTAACCAAACTTTGTCTTAATATAACTTGTTACCCATGTCCAGACAAGGCATTTGATACTAGTTTGACATCTCTACCAGGGTATACAGTTTGGGGCAAACATCAGTGCTTAAGAACTCTAATGGAAAGGAATTGATAGGGGGCTGCCAAAGCCAATGTAGAGTAAACCTATGATGGCCCAATATATAATTTTGATTATATTGACTATTAGATTGTGTGTGCCAATTTTGATACTTTTTTCACAAAATGAACAATCCTTCTGATATGTTAAGCTATGCCGCCCCACTGATGCAATGATGATGAAGATGATAACAACAAAATATTATCTGGTTACTTATATGGCGTCACGACAGGTAAAGGAAAAATCGCGTATGATATGGCCCGTTAATTAAACTGTAGAGCATAGCACTGTGATTAAAGATGGGCATGAACAGGGGAATTTAAGTGTCAGTAATGATATACCTTTATACAAGTATATCGTCAGTATAAAATATATATTTATAATTACAAAAAAAAAAAAAATAGAAAGGAAAGTCACTATCAATACACATAACGATTGTCTCTATCTGTATATGTCCTATATGTTTTACAAAGTATATTTCTTAACATATGCACAGTCCCTCATAAAGATTCGTGGACCTCACCTACATCTAATTATGGAAGTATACCTCTGGAAACGAGTTCACTAATATCATTTTCTATAATTCATCCACAAAACTATGTATGCTATTTATTGGCAAGCACGTTCCATCCAAAATAAATCCAGCTAGTTATAATTACATAAAGAAAAACATAGGGGGTCTTAGAATGTGTATACAGTAAGTGACTGTACATCTTATTCAATATCTGGCAGACATTACTACCGTGGAGGATGGAGACAACATAAATGGCCACTTTTTTTTTTCTCTCTCTCTTTCCCTCTCTCTCTGACTTATATACATTCGACCCCATTCAGCATACTGCTTCAGGACGTTTATCCCCATCCAGTTGTTGATTTTTTCCTGGCGAGCGGTAGCGAGCCAACATATTGTTTTAAAATGTTTTGACAGCAGGCTAAATTTGTAAATTTTACGATAGACAAATTTCTCCAGCGAAGCCGGATTTCTCCATACAATTCTGGCTCGTTATAGCTCGCCGGGAAGAAATCAACACCTGGATGGGGATAAACTTCTTATAACAATAGGCTGAATGGGGCCGAATGGATAAAAGCCAGAGAAAGAGAGAAAAGGGGAGAACAAAGCAGGTCACCCCCCTTAACCCATTCCGTACCGGTGCCGTCCTTTTAACCCTTTCTGTACCAGCGACGTCAGTTGTTGTTGTTGTTGTTGTTCCCTAAGCTGCCTGGCCGAACAGCCCCGAGTCCCTGAGGAAGGCCATGGCCACGATCGGGCTTTCCCACAGAGCTCTCATTGAGTGTAGATTGTGTTGTTGGCGTAAATGGTTGTGTGAGATGCACATACAGTATGATCATAGAAGACTCCTGGCTCGCTATCGCTCGCCAGGAGTCTTCTATGATGTGTTTAATGCTATGGGGTGCTGTGTTACATCCCGGGCAGGCGTCGACAACGGAGTCATCCAGTCTCTTCTGATAACTCAGGAGAGCTGGATGGTGTCCGCATTTCAGCCTGGCCAGGTGGACTCTGTCCTCGCGAGGGAGGGAGGATTCGGAAGGATGGATTTCGGGAGGTCGTGCATGCAGCTGCGTGTTGTCTGTGAGTGAGTGGATGGATTGGCGAGAGATATGAGTATGGATGTGCTTCTGGAAGTTAGTTCGGGGTGGGCAGGGAGAGCGACGTCAGTTATATTATATTATATCACTATTTAGATGATTTTATGCAGCTTAGGAAGGATCTGTGGTAGTTAAAGGGGTTAATTGAGACATTTCGAAGCTACATAATGTCTTCCTAAGCTAAATTAAATAGATTAATAGCAGCCGGAACAAAATCAAATTGATGTCGATGGTACAGAAGGGGTTAACCATATTCTGGCTATTACTAGACGGTTGTAGTCAGTCTTAAATGGGCCTTTAGCATTTAAAAGGCTTTGAACTATCACACTTTACCAGTTATACGACCACAGATCATTTAAAAGGCTTTGAATTATCACACTTTACCAGTTATACGACCACAGATCATTTAAAAGGCTTTGAACTATCACACTTTACCAGTTATACGACCACAGATAATTTAAAAGGCTTTGAACTATCACACTTTACCAGTTATACGACCACAAATCATTTAAAAGGCTTTGAACTATCACACTTTACCAGTTATACGACCACAGATCATTTTAAAGGCTTTGAACTATCACACTTTACCAGTTATACTACCACAGATCATTTAAAAGGCTTTGAACTATCACACTTTACCAGTTTTACTACCACAGATCATTTAAAAGGCTTTGAACTATCACACTTTACCAGTTATACTACCACAGATCATTTAAAAGGCTTTGAACTATCACACTTTACCAGTTATACGACCACAGATCATTTAAAAGGCTTTGAACTATCACACTTTACCAGTTATACTACCACAGATCATTTAAAAGGCTTTGAACTATCACACTTTACCAGTTATACTACCACAGATAATTTAAAAGGCTTTGAACTATCACACTTTACCAGTTATACTACCACAGATCATTTTAAAGGCTTTGAACTATCACACTTTACCAGTTATACTACCACAGATCATTTTTAAACTGGACAAAATCGCCTAAATATAGCTAGAATATAATATAATAGATGTCGCCGGTACAGAAGGGGTTAACGATCACAAGCATGCCTAACCATCAATGTTACTATACCCTATCCATAAAGGTAAGCCAGAAATAAAAAAGGGCTAGAGCAAATAGTCTCCACATATCCACACCTATTTCCTGGCTGACCCATCCCCAATGGTAGAAATACTAGCTCGATTACTCCAGTCGTTTGTGAATAATAGAGGATAATGTTCAAGAGTTTTGCCCTACTTTCTGGGAACAGGCCATAGTTCTTTACCGCTTCATTACCGTAACTTGGAGGAATAATACAGTTAAGGAACCGTAATATTGAGTACAGTTCCGTACGTTATAATTTACTGACTTTTACTGTTCTTTGTACGGTTATTTATTAAGGGGGTTGGGTTGATTCATTAGTGTATGTATATATATTAATCTATTATTGTTTTAGTTTCCTCCCTAGACCTCCATCAAGCTGAATAAATTATCCTCAAGATCCTCCTTTGAGATATTTTTTCGCATTTTTCGGTAGAAAAATGTCCCGGCCTTCTTCCAAAATAACAGGCTCGCTAGGAAAAAATCGACACCTAAATGGCACGAAAAGGTCTTAATATTGATAACAAATTGGTAAAAAAGGTCTTTTAAAACAAACTAATAGGGTGAAAGTCTTAACATCTCAAAACTGATGGGGCTAAATTTGATGTGTGCTAAGCTTTGACTGACGAAACGAATAATGAAGAATTGCGTTAGATATGGGCGTTCAATGGAGATTATCTGGATTATCGTTATTTCATATATTGAGCATTTAGGATCTGTATGTGGTAATCCAGGTTCAAATCAAGGTGGGATCACATGCTTTCATAAATTTCGTTTGGAGGTGTTTAGTGTGTGGAGTGAAATTAATAAATTAGATTACCTCCATCAATATACAGTATTTGTATGTTCTTACTTCATATATTGTACAGTACCTATACGCCAATATAGAGTGACTGAATTATCTCACTTCATATATTTTACCTTCTTATGTGAATAATCCAACGTTATCTATTATGCAACCGTGGTCATTACTACGTGAACACTTCCTAATGATATGAACAACACGGCGAGCATTAAGCCCTCGAGTATCTGAGACGTATTATTACATTATATTTTGATCATCGTTGGACGATTTTATGCAATTTAGACAGGATATCTAAGAGTCAAATGGGTAAACACTCTATCAATTAACTCTTTAGCTTCCACAAGTTCACCCTAAGCAGAATAAAATCGTCAAATGATAGTCAGAACAAACTATTAACACGCGTGATGATGATCTTCAAGGCGTTAATTAGTGAACCACTAGTAATGTCGTCTTTGTGGCTCCAGCAGTTTCTCAAAATATTTCGTCCATGTATCATAATTGTCGCTCGTAAAACTGTCCAGATAGTTTTGAACACGACTGTACATTCACTTATTAAAATCCGTGGAGCCCCAATGCTTTTCTGTATGCAGTTATAACGATCTGGATGAATTTTTGGATGGAACTTACTGTTCAATTAATAGTATATATAGTTTTGTAGTTAATGTTGAGAAAGTACATAAATACATTTGTCTCCAGAGATATACTATCATAATTAGAAGGAGGTGAGGTCCACGAATTGTTATGAGTGACTGTGCCTATTGCATGGCTTGGCCTCCGTACAATGCCACAGGAGTATGAAGTATGTTTGTTGTGGACTGGAGTACTTTTTGTTTCCCTCAACCTCGGTACTATAAGATGTTCAGTAACCTGTAACTCATACGAGGCCCTGAGGTTATCAAGTGAAGCTTTGAGGTGTTGGGTAATTCATATGTTTCGCACTAGATGTTGACATTGGAGCATCAAGTTGTTGGTTGATTGTTTTTTAAGGACTCGAACTGACGTCCAATCGGTGCACAGTCCACCACGCTATCAAGGGACTGGAGTTCTCGAAAAGGGGCTCCAGTCCTGAAGCTATTTTTGATGTTCAGTGTGCTGGCTTAATAATCCAAAAGGGTTGATAAACTCCGAAGTCCTATTTTAACAAACTAACCACGCTATCAGTATTTAGCAGAAAAGGTGTTATATACTGACGAATTATATTGAATATACCAACCCTATTTGGTCCGAGGGAAGTCTTTTTAGACGTCACCTATTTTGCTCCATTAATATGGAGTTTTTAAGACCTTTCACTACATTAATTTGGTGATTATAAGGTGTAATTTTGTCCAGGGCGAAAGATAGCGAGCCTGTAGTTTAGAAAACAAAACGTCTTTCAGCCGGGACATTTTTCTATAAACAAATGTACAAATTTAGCTTAAAAGAGGTCTGGGTGAGTTTTATTTTTTCCAAGGAAGTCTGGGAAGGCATTTTTTTTTTTTTTTTTTGCCTAGACGAAAAACTAAAATACATACTGTAGCTAGAAAAGGGCAAAGACAAGCACAATCCTCAAATATTTATATACACACTAGCTCAGTGGTCAGCAACCCTTAAAGCTAGAAGAGCCATTTTTTAAAAGTTTCATGAAAATGTTGTACTGTCGGAGCCGCAATACAACAAAATTGGTCTCAGCATCCGAAATAAACAGCACCCTACTTCTGAACTAAACAAATGATAGTGATATTGTTCAATATCCGGAAGGACCATATGCTTTCATCAGTTTATTCAAGTGCATTGGGGTGTGTAATTAATGATTAATGTTAAGAATGGGGTGTTACGTAATTCACAAGCTTAGGGAAGACATGTCACATTTCTAGAAATCCTAACGATTGATACCTATACATCTTTTCGAAGTTGAATAAACAAATATAATGTCGCCTTGAATGTGTTATATGTTGCCTTCATTTTGAAGGAAGAATTATTATTTCTGAAGCTTCTGGAACCACACGAGTGTCCTGAAAGAGCCACATGCGGCTCCTGAGCCACATGCGGCTCCTGAGCCGCAGGTTGCCGACCCCTGCACTAGCATAATAACCCCCCAGACGTCGGACCAGATAGTGTTAACCCGTTCTGTACCGGCGACGTTTTTGTTATTTGATTTCAGCTACATTTAGGCGATTTTATGAAACTTAGGAAAGATGTCTGGTAGATAAAAGGATTAATTGAGATAGTACGCAGCCTTTTAATTGGTATACGTCCTTCCTAAGCTGAACAAAATCGTTTAATAGTTGTCAGAATGCAATGGTAAGTACATCACCGGTACACAATGGGTTAAGCCGCAAGAAGCCCCTCATACGGATTTACAAGTCATTGTTCTCACTTTATCGTCTTTTGTTACGTGTAGGTGTTCAAATATTCCTGTTCACGTCACGGGTGAGGGCTGGTCCTGTCCAGAGTGAGGTTTGACATCCTCTACCCAACCTTAGCCGTTTCTGTGTGTCTCTTTTCCTGTACTACTTTTCCTACTTAGGGGGCGGGAGGCTAGGATTCCACCTCCCCTTGTAAAATTCACCTACTTGACGAGACAGTGAAAGGGGCGTGGGAACGCGAAAATGGTCCCAAACTTTAAGAAATGGAACATTAAATTTATTTCTGTTCGGTCTCTGTCTCAAGTCGGCCACCCCCAGCTAATGGGGTATTATGCCTGAGTATATACTTACATACATACATAAACTGGTATTCAAATATATACTGTCTTGATAGCGTAATGCATAGCGCGCGGAATTTCGATGTGAGTTTCCTGGGTTCGAGTCCTCGGAGTGCCACATGTATTTGTTGATTTCATTAATTGAGTTTAGATATGAAGTTGGTTGGTGTAAAAACATAATAATTCCTGTTCACGTCTTTACAGTAAATACGCATACATTATGTTACAGTACGCTGGGAACATTGAGCGTGCATATCATTATCAGTCCTATTTATAAGGCGGTGTCATACGAGCGATTTTTCCGTCAATTTGCATGGGCATTTGTATTCGGGCAGCTTCAAATTATAAGTTCCGTAAGAGATTAAACTACCTAACACATTATTCCTTCAGTCAAGTTTCCGATTCCAATGTGAAAGACCCTCAAAATAGTAAGAGACAAAATCATGCTCATCGAAAATTGCCGGAAAACTCGCTTGTGTATCACCACCTCTATATAGTTTTCTGTAGACTGTTTAATTGAATAAGACAATCTATATATCTTCTAAAATATCAAAGTAAAATATCAAAGTCTCCATAACCTTGCACAACAATATGCAAATATGCTTGTATCAAGGCCAGCAGTGAATGGAGGTGGTATGTAAAGAAATGGATTTTTCACGTTGCATGTCTTTTTGTGACAGGTTTTGTATATTGGAATCTAGTGTGCGTAAATACAAATTTGGTGTCTCGCCATACTCTTATATTATTATTATTATTATTATTATTATTATTAGTAATAATAAGTATTAGTAGTAGTATTAGTAGAAATAGTATAATGATTATGATTGTTATTATTATTATTATTGTTAGTAGTAGTAGTAGCAGTACCACAATGTACTGTAAGCTACCGAAGCTTCCCAACAGAGTGCAGCAACTACCTTCAAGATTGAATCAACACAAACTACCCGAAGGTATTGGAGAAGTACAGGGGCAACTAGGAAAACAAAAAAAATAACGGCTTCGGTAGGGAGAAATAGTAATATGGAAAAATTCAATAAATTCAATAGGATTTCTGGCTGTTACTTATTTCAGAACCCGGTATGCCATGGAGCATACATTTCTGGCTGTTACTTATTTCAGAACCCGGTATGCCATGGAGCATACATTTCTGGCTGTTACTTATTTCAGAACCCGGTATGCCATGGAGCATACATTTCTGGCTGTTACTTATTGCAGAACCCGGTATGCCATGGAGCATACATTTCTGGCTGTTACTTATTTCAGAACCCGGTATGCCATGGAGCATACATTCATTATATTCAGGCTAGTAAGGGTAAGGAAGGGACTTGAGTTCTCGAAAAGGGGCTCCAGTCCTGACGTTATTCTTGACTTTAAGGGAAGGTGGGTCATTTTGTTTGGTTCCCCTTCTTCCTCATGTTTAGCCCCAATTAATTTCAGATTTTATGACGTTCGGTTCATTAGTTTGGCGAATTTACGAACTTTCGCCCAATTTCTTTGTCAATATTATGACTTCGGGTTATTTAGGTGTCGAGTTTTTCTTGGCGAGCGATAGCAAGCGTGTTATTTAAGGGAAACCGGCTTTCGGCCGGGACATTTTTCTATCGAAAAATTTACCGTACATATTTATCTTGAAGGAGGGTCTTCGGGGGTGTTGTTTTAAAGCTTGATGATGATTAAGGAGGAAACTTAAAACAATTATAAAAAGATGTATACATGAGCAAATAGATACGCCCATTCCCCCTTAAGTGTGCTGGCTTAATAATCCAATAGGATTGATAGCCTCATAAGTCCTATTTTTAACTAACTTAGCTAGGTAAATTATGGTAACTTGGATAATATACAGTAACTTTGACACCACAGGCTCCAAAGAACAAACTTATGAAGATGAACGCCGCTGCAAAGTATACTGTAGTTTAAGGGGAGATTTCCACTTGGGGAATTTTTTCTTGACCACTTTCTCCCTCATGTTTAGCCCCATTACTTTTGAGATTTTAAGACGTTCGCCCCATTAGTTTGGTGATTTTAAGACCTTTCGCCCCATTTCTGTCAATTTTAAGACCTTTCGTACCATTTATGTTTCGTTGTTTACCTGACGAGTGATAGCGAGCCTGTAATTTAAGAGGAAGCGGCCTTTGGCCGGGACTTTTTTCTACCGAATAATGTACACATTTATCTTGAAAAAGGGTCAAGGAGTGTCATTTTATGTCTGATGGAGGTCTAGGAAACAAACTAAAACCTCCCCTTAACCAAACCTCTCATACTTTAAGGGGAGGTTTTGTTCTTTTCTGTACCCCCTTCTCCCTCATGTCTAGCCCCGTAATTTTTTTAAGTTTTCTAGACGTTCCTTCTATTAGATTGTGAACTTAAGACCTTTCGCCCCATGATTTGGCAATATTATCGTTCGTGTTATTTAGGTTTCGATTATTTCCTGGCAAGCGGCAGCGAGCCTGTAATTTAGGAGAAACGGGCATTCGACCGCAACATTTCGGTAGAAAAATGCAGGCATTTATCTGGGAGGGGGGTCTTGTGTGTGTGTGTGTGTGTTTATGTGTGTGTGTGTGTGTGGGTGTGGGTGTGGGTGTATTTGTATTGTTTATTTTATTTTTATTTTGTTTTAATCTAAACTAAAACAAAAACTTTGATACGTCTTGACGGTGTAATGATTATATGAGTGTTTAAGATCTGTATGTGGTAACCCAGGTTCGAATCCCGGGGAGATCACATGCTTTCATTAATTTCAGTGGGAGGTGTTTGGCGATGGAGTGAATTTAATAAAATATATTACTTACTTGCGGATAACTCTGGCTAAGGCAGCTAAGTGCCCCTCGCACCGTATTATCTTTTATGCCGACGTAAACTCAACAACTTCACTCATATCTGTAAAATCATCTAACGAATGAAGTCTTTTTAAATCCCTCCTGTTTTGTCCCTTTTGTCTGGCGATTTTTAGACGCTTCACCGTATTAGTTTGGCGATTATAAGACGTTTGGCTCCATGCAGCTGTTGTTTACTTTCTGACAAGCCATAGTTAGCTTGCCATTAATAAGGAGAAACCCCTACCAACAAAATGTTTTAATGGGATCATGGCAGCATTTACGTAGCATAAATGGGGCCTGGGAAGAAGTATTTTAACTTTGAACGTGCTTATTGGCCGAACTATATAGTAATAACATTTCGCAAATTGCACAAAATTATAAACAACCATATTTATTGATATACTTTATAAACACAATATAATAATCCCCGTAACGTTGGTCATCTAGTGCTAACCTGTGTTTACAAAACTCAATTTAATAAACTTGATGAAATTCAATTTTTCCAGTAAAGCGAAATGACCCTCCCTCCATCCCGCACCAAAACCGTGATGGCGGAGCGTCAACGGTTCGTGCAGCTGTGGGAGGAGGGGCTGTCCATCAGAGCCATAGCCAAACACACGGGTTCCTCTGCCACCACCGTCAGACGATGGGTGTCCCGGTGGCGCAAGGGGGACGACCTCAACACCAAGTACAACAAAGGAAAACACTTGAAACAGCCGGGAAAATATCACTCCTGTCCTTATCAGAAGCTTAATTCCTACCGGACTAATTCGTATGGCGACAGCGCTTCCTTGTACCATAATCTACACTCCTTGTATAAAACTCATTTCTATTTCCACTTCCACCCCGAGATAGATAACTTCAATCCACAGCTGGAATTTGCTCCACAGAACAATGTCAGTCCGTATACCTTCCCGCATATGAAAAGTGTCTCGCAATTTCAACACGACTTTGGTTCTCTGCCTCACTTCTGAAAATATGTGGTCTAATAGAAATGCTCACGTAAGCTACATTCCCGATATTTATCGGGATTATGATTTGTTTGATTGATAACTTAGAATTGGGTGGCATCGTGACCATACAAAATCTTGCCAGAGCTCATTAAGGCCAGTTAAAAACCTTATTGTTTTTCTTGTTGATCTTGAATAGCATCGTTGAGGAAATGCAAGCTTTTTCACATGACTTGAATATAATGTCCGTAATTAGGAAGTATGGCCTTTAACCCATATTTGGCGACCGTCCTCAATAGAGGTTTTTCTGGTGCACTGCGACCGTCCTCAATAGATCCAGAACATAAAACAAAAAAAATTAGAACACATCCCAGTGGTACTCAAAACAAAGCAATTTGTGATTAGAAGAGATAATTCCCCTCCATTACATGCAACCACTCCTACATATGTGTCCCATCCCCTTCCCCTCCTTTTCTCCCCTCCTCAATTATCAGTTATTTTTCCTCATATTCCCCCTTTTATCGGGTAATTTTCTGCGCGAATTTCCCTTTCGCTGTCTCTATAACACGGGCGAGGCAGCTAGAGATCCTTGCAACAGAGAAACTTCTTGTGGAAGGCCTCAGTGTCGCTCTACAGCTCAGAGAGGGAACATATACGCTGTTCCAGCTCTCGCCTCATGATACGATCTTGCGGCAATAATACGTCTTTTTCACCCCCCAAATGCTATTCCCACTTCTTTTATTGCTCTTAAATGTTCATATGTTCATAATAAAAGCAAAATAAGCGTATATGGATAAGTAATAATTATTAATATGGTCCTACGATGATTTTCGTCAGAATAGATCAAATACCTTCGCTTGGCGGGAGGGTTTGAACCACCATAGCTTTGCAGTTTACGAGTTAAGTACTGTCTTGCTTGTATTATCTTAGTCCTTACAATACTGGGCAATACTACTTGAATTGTTAATACCTTCACATTTTCATTTAGGTAAAATGAAAACAATTTTAACCCTCGATTATGATATCTCCTGTGAATGTCAAACTGATACTCCTATCTTACATAACGTGTTATAATAAAATATTGTAATGTAATCAAAGTTGTACTATATCATAATTGCCTCTAATTCTTCAGTATCCTACTTGTATGCTATAGGGGATACTTCATATAATAATTTATCTTACATATGATTTACTACTTTACTATGTAATTTGAATAAGGCTATTTTAACTGGGTAAGGAACTTGAACTAAAGCAAGTGTCACACTATGCCGAATTAAGTGCCGACGCTCCACGACTTAAGGAGTGGCGATAGAAGGGGGAGACAACTGGCGAGTAACGTGGGTCGTCGGTGGGCAGTATGGACGGGCACGCCGCCTGACGGGGACTGGACGGGATCAGGCGGCGACCATGCAAGACCTAAGGGAGATAAATGTCGCAGCCGGGGCGGCGACATACGCCGTAGCGCGTAAACTGGTTGGCGACAAAGCTCCTGACGAGTGGTGCCTATAGATACTTTGGCGGCGATAGACAGCCACCCTGTCACACTGGACCCATACTCCGTCACACTTGACCCCGACTACCGAGGCAAACTGGTCCGTCGGAGGCGACGTTTTATTTTTTGTGTGTTTTTTTTTTTTTTTATTAAGGGGGGGGGGGGATTATTAACCCATCCAGCACCAGAGACGCGTCTGGCGCGTCGGCAATGTATGTAACGCACAGCCCCAGCGACGCGTCTGACGAGTCACCCTAATTGCTCCGACCGTAACCTCAGGTGTAGCCACTCGAGAGGGCTCAAATTTTTTATGGGAACTGTGTACGTATCCCACGCAACCGTGCCGATGGTTGAACACTCTCAAAGTCCACGTGCGTGCGCGTGAGCGCGCAATAACCTGGTTTTTTGGGGTAATTGCCTTCAATTTTTTACTCTTGTAAAATACGTTTTCGGGGGCTCTATAGGACCATTCTTTAAGCTTTTTGAGCCGTTTTTCGTGGTTTTTCCTTCATTCCTAACCCATTCGCTATTGTTTCTGGAATAAAACCATTTTTTGAAAACCGGCCGGGTTCTGGTGAACAAACAATACAAAACTAGCCGGGGCTCCACGGGTTAAGATTGAGATCTAGGGACGAAACTAAAAACATAATAAAACGATCCATAAATGAGCAGATAAATACGCCCATCTTCCCTTAATTAAGTGGTTCTTTGAGTAATTGGTAAAACAAGGCCATCTATAGTTAACCCTTTCAGTACCGGTGACATCTTTCTCGTTATAGTCTGGCAACTATTAGGTTATTGTATTATGATTACGAAGGGCCTGTAGCAATCACAAGACCTCCATTCTTACAGTTTCTTACAGTAGATCCTCTGGAATAAGGCAAACTAGGCCTGTGTATCCAGCTATTTATCTCATTTATCTCTCTTAACTCCCACAAACCGTTCATAAGCTGCATAAAATCGTCTAAGTAGGCCAGAACTAAGGCAAAACAGACGTCACCACCATTGAAAGGGTTTATAGATAGTCACTCGTTGATGGGATTGGATTAAGGGGACAGTGGTGTATTTTGGGGTCTATTTATTTATATATTCATTTATTTGTTATTTTCCTAGCTAGACCTCCATCAAGCTTAAAAAAAACCACCCCCATCAACGATGCCCCGTGAGTCGTTGCCAGGTCGCGGACTCACGGTATGCCCTCCCCATATGACGCCGCCTGGGCGTTAACGGGTCGCTGTCTGACAACAACCTACCTTATAGTGGCGTCTGACGCAGACAGGTCAACGCCCTTGTACCGTCTGACGCCTACTGGACGCCGCCTATAGGAGGTAGGGCGGCGACTATAGATACTAGGGCGGTGATGGACAGCCACCCTGTCATATTGGACCACCAGTCCGTCGGAGGCGATGTTTTTGTGTGTGTGTGTGGGGGGGGGATTATTAAGCTTGAGATCTAGGGAGGAAACTAAAAACATAATAACAAGATCCATAAATGAGCAAATAAATACGCCCATCTCCCCTTGATTAAGTGGTTCTTTGAGTAAATGGTAAAACAACGTTATCCATAGTTAACCATCTTAGTACCGGTGACGTCATTCTCGTTATAGTCTGGCAACTATTAGGTTATTGTATTATGCTTACAAAGGGCCTGTATCAATCAAAAGACCTCCATTACTCTCATTTATCTCTCTTAACTCCCACAGACCATTCTTTAGCTGCATAAAATCGTCTAAGTAGGGCAGTACTAAGGCAAAACAGACGTCACCACCATTGAAAGGGATTTTAGATAGTCACTCATTGATGGGATCGGATTAAGGGGACAGTGGTGATTTCTGGGGGTCTATTTCTTGATGTATTCATTTATGTTTTAGTTTCCTCGCTAGACCTCCATCAAGCTTAAAAAAAACACCCCCATCAACGATGTCCCATGAGACCTTGTGAGGTCGCGGATTTACGGTATGCCCTCCCCATATGACGCCGCCTGGGCGTTAACGGGTCGCTGTCTGACAACAACCTACCTTATAGTGGCGTCTGACGCAGACAGGTCAACGCCCTTGTACCGTCTGACGCCTACTGGACGCCGCCTATAGGAGGTAGGGCGGCGACTATAGATACTAGGGCGGTGATGGACAGCCACCCTGTCATATTGGACCACCAGTCCGTCGGAGGCGATGTTTTTGTGTGTGTGTGTGGGGGGGGGGGGGGGGTGGGGGCGATTATTAAGCTTGAGATCTAGGGAGGAAACTAAAAACATAATAACAAGATCCATAAATGAGCAAATAAATACGCCCATCTCCCCTTAATTAAGTGGTTCTTTGAGTAAATGGTAAAACAACGTTATCCATAGTTAACCCTCTTAGTACCGGTGACGTCATTCTCGTTATAGTCTGGCAACTATTAGGTTATTGTATTATGCTTACAAAGGGCCTGTATCAATCAAAAGACCTCCATTCCTCTCATTTATCTCTCTTAACTCCCACAGACCATTCTTTAGCTGCATAAAATCGTCTAAGTAGGGCAGTACTAAGGCAAAACAGACGTCACCACCATTGAAAGTGATTATAGATAGTCACTCATTGATGGGATCGGATTAAGGGGACAGTGGTGATTTCTGGGGGTCTATTTCTTTATGTATTCATTTATGTTTTAGTTTCCTCGCTAGACCTCCATCAAGCTTAAAAAAAACACCCCCATCAACGATGTCCCATGAGACCTTGTGAGGTCGCGGATTCACGGTATGCCCTCCCCTTATGACGCCGCTTGGGCATTACCGGGTCGCTGTCTGACAGCGACCTATCTTATAGCGGCATCTGATGCAGACAGATCGACGCCCTTGTACCGTCTGACGCCTACTGGAAACCGCCCGCCTACCGTCCCCATCTCCGTCCGGTCCATTTACTAACCGTTGACTCAGCTCATGAGAGTTGTTCGTGTCGAACTTTTCCTGAGGCCCCTGACGACATCTCCCGACGTCTCTCTTGAGTTGGCGCCCACCAACGTCGCGCGGCGATGTAGGCAAAGACCTCGTTATGATCCTTAAGTCGTGGAGCGTCGGCACTTAATTCGGCATAGTGTGACACTTGCATAAGACAGTTTTATGAATATATATTTTGGGTAATTGGAACACTCACATGTAGAGCTTTCACGGCTGTACCCTAGGCCTTGAGAGGGGCAGCAGTGATGGCCCCAACGTAGCTCCGGAAATTGGGTGTTGATGGAGGTGTATTGAGCAGCCATATGTCGTCACCAGGCCATGGGAAGACAACCAGGCGTCATGGGTCTTTGAAGGTAAGACCACGAACGATCCAGTTGCAAAACTCAAACTGTCTCGATGTCACACTCACAGTCTGGAACAAGATCTGGCTTCATCGTGTTGAGTGGTTGAATCTACAGGTTTCAAGCCTATGTCCGGAGGTAGAAGTTGGATTATGCACAAAATAAAGATCTCTGCGAGAAAAGGAGGTAGAGTTAAGGTGCCCAGGTGTAGTAGATGGTCTTGGTGTAGTCGATATAGTCTCTTCAAAGTCCAGTGGAGATGGCTTTGGCTTTAACACCTTAAGAGCGGGTGGTGGAGTATATTTCACCGTGCCGCCCAGCGTTTTTTTTTTTACCATAAATGGCCTTGTTTCCGTGCTCTTTTTCTTGCATAAACAAGAGCCAGAATGTAATACAATTATGTATCCCTGAAAGGGCGTTAATTGAGCTTTCCAATGACACCTGAACCATCCTTCTACGATAACTGGTTGTCTTGCAACGATCGTGCAACCGAAGGGCAAAATCGCTAAAATACGGTCATTTCGTTACATAATTACGTGTGTAGTGAGGGAGGGAGGGTGGATGTGTGAGGAATAAATGTCAGTAGGCCCACGGCGGCCGTGGCGAGCGGTCATGAGGCAACCTATGCTCCTCCCGTCGCTTGTCTCTCTCTCAGAGCCAATATTGCGCCAAAATTGCACACGGACTCAGGTCAGGCCCCGCTCTTTGTGCTAGTGTTCTCTATACGGACTAGAGTCGGGCCCCGCTAAATAAGGGTTAAAGGTGCAACAGGTGGATAAATGTGAGTAGGCTACAGAGTGGTAGAGGATATGGTGGATAAGCTCAGAGCACCAGTGGTATGTCAAGTGCTGTTGCTAGTGATACAGGAATCAATGGGGGCATCAGTGGTACACGAGGCATCACAATCAGTTGTACACAAAGTCGTTTGATGGGTCCCATTCCCAGATGGAACATACCAATGGGGGATATAAAGGCCATTTAATTACTGCAACTAGAACACGAAGTGCACAAAGAGCCAAATGGTGAGCTTTTGTTGAGTTTTGGTGTGGAAGTATCCAAGAGATCTTCTATCTGTAGATAGAGGCAAGTGAATAGGTCGCTTTAGCTCGGAACTCTGCATATGTGGTTATGATCTGCTCATAATGACTTCCAGGAGAGTAATGTCAGCCTAATAGTTTCTCTTGCATTCTCATGGTAACTACAGGACACTAGAGCAGCAAATCCAGTCTCTGACATGGCTGCTCTTGCTCTAAAGGGCTGATTTGGGTCATTTAGGGTGGTTCCATGCTTGAGTAACTTCACCCCCTATCTATCATATCTGTGCCTGTTTATCACTCTCTCTCTCTCTCTCTCTCTCTCTCTCTGTACGGTATGTATACTGTATGTATGCATATGTATACAGTATGTATAATGTATGCATATGCGTATGCATGTGTATGTGTGTGCATGTAAATGTGTATTGGGGGGGAGGAGTGTGAGATGTGAATGGCAAGATGAATTTAGATGGGTAGATAGATCAACAGATAGATATACTGTATATCCCTGATTCTATGCTCTGTTATGGCATTCGGAGTGGACTCATTCACTGTTGTTGTTGCTGGGAAAGTGGCTAGTTCATTTCGTGGCATAATGTTGTTTTCTCAAAAAGCCCATACCCTAAATGAAGATGCATGGTGTAAAAATAACTGATGGAGAGACAAAGGCTGATTGTATGAAGGCCTTCCATCTGTCTGTAAAGGAGTTGGAAGGCTCCTTGATGGTGATGAGAGTAAGTTTGCTGGCAGTGGTTGTCAATCTCATTCGTGCTCTAAATTGTTACACTCTGTTCAGAGTTGATGAAACATGGATACCGTATATGATCATCAATGTGGAGGAAGGTTATCCTGCTGCAAAATATAAAGGGTGATGAACCTTCTTGGCAGTTAGCTGTCTATGCTAATTATTTTGTTGTGAACCCAAAGGTAACACTCAAGCCGAGTCATTCTGGATTTTTAACCTGTCTACCCTCCCTGGTGGTTGTGTTTCCTTGCTATGCGCGTGGGGCAGTCGTGGGAGCTTTTTATTCAGGTGATAGAGAGTTCTTAATCACTGGTGGATGTGGGGCAAGTTGGGGCGAAAAACAGGCTGATCAGTTCGTATGTAAGGTGGCACATACACAGCACCTGTTAGCTTATCCTTTAATTTAGGTTGTGCCATACACCTAGCATAGGGGCAAAATAAAGGAACCAGTGGGATTATGTTATGCCCATCATCTTTGTAAACTCCTTCAATACATCCTGGAGAATTCTATGGCGTTGTCCATATCTATGGATTGTGGTGGGTTATAATATGTGAAGACATTGTTGAGTAGGCATGGGCCACAGTGGCTGCCTAGTACTACTGGAGTGGTGATACAATTTGAAACTCTCAGAATGTGCAATGAATGAAGCATACCCTACTAAGAGTTGGTAATGGGCCCATCACGTCTAATGCCAGTAGAGGGTTTGGCTAACCATAAAGCATCCTAAGAGTACTTCTGAGCAAGTAGTGGCTTTGTCTTTTGCACAGGGAATGCAAGTTTGGACAGCATGTTTCAACAGAGTTGATGAAAAGGTGACCAACAATTTGTTCATGCGCTAATGGATTCCCTTGCCATCGTGGATTTATCTGAGACAGTTCAGCGCTGTCTATTGGTCAATTTTGTTAGAGACCATATGGATAAAATCTCCAATCCTGAACGATTCTCTGAACACGTCAGCAGGTACGTAGTTAGATATGCGTTGCTCTTCCAGGCAGCAAGCAAGTCATTGTGTAGTGTACTTGCATTGATAGATATTTAGATAGTTAGGAGAGGCCACCTGTGTTTGTGTGCAGGATCCTGAGAGACAGGTGATATCAAACGTGAGCTCCTTCAGTGTCTCCCTCCAACATATCAACAGTATGTTCATTGCTTGAGAATTATGGAGCCATTGCAGATCTTGATGGTAATGATAATGGTAAGTTTTGCTCAAATGATACATTTACAGTATGTATGTATGTATAAACCCAGGCACATACCCCATAGCCTGGGGTAGTCGATCCGAGACGGAGCTCGAACAGAAACAACATTTAAATTTCCAATCCTTAGGGTCTGCACCAATATTGTAGGCTTCCAATCAATCCTAAGCACTCTTTCATCGCAGTTGAGTAGATTACCTATACTTGTTGAAAGTGCACCTGGTGCAAGCAATCATGGATGGGAGGTCCAGGGCAGCTCCGATGTCCACATTAGAGGCGCTGGTGTAGAGGTGAAATAGTAGCTTGTAATCTGGAATAGTCACTGCTGGTGAAGAGGTGATTTAATTTCCAATGTTATGAAGGCTATCTGACACTCTGGTGCCTATATTATAAATTAATGTATTTCTTGGTTAAAAGTTTTGCAACAGTAGCAAAGTGCTCAATTAAGTGACAGCCAGTTACAATAGAGCTCAGACTTCGGAGGGTGCAAGCACATTTGATATGGCAGTGAGTTTGTCTTCATCCAGGCGATCCCTTTACTGTACTGGAGATAGTGTGTCAGTGTGGTGTTTTCCAGAGTACACTTGGAGGGTTAAAATTTCAACTCCGGTTCTTGGATCCTAGACAAATATTTGGACAGTCGAGTCAGCTGGTGTTGGATCCAACTTTGTTGAAGTAAGTTAGTTAAGTTTCCTAGATTATCCCCCATCAGGATCACATTCATGAACCTAGGGAATGTGGCCAGCTCATTATATATGTCGAAGGGGAGGATATTAATTGTGTACAGGTGTCATTGGTTTCTTGCGAATGGCATATTCTGTCGATGGTTAGGTGTTAGGGGCACCTGCCAGTACCTCGATGAAAAGTATATATATATATATATATATATATATACTGTATATAAATATATATATATGTATACTAGCAGGGGTACCCGGCGTTGCCCGGGTTTAAATTCTACTACCATAATCACCATCATCAATCACTACTATCACAATCATCACAATACTACTATTACCATAATCACCGGCCTCGACCTCCCTGTGCCTCATTAAACGGCGACCTCGATTTCGGCCGCTAAATGACCTCCGATTTTGAATCTGACCTCATCCGTACCCCCATTTTGGGGGGCTGCGAACAACTTTCGTTCCATACACCTTTTCGATCGGAGACCTCCTTCTGCCCCAAACGGCCATTTTTTCATGTTTTTTTTCAATTTCAGCCTCGAAACGACCTCCGATCGTGGCCTCGCCCCCTCTATGACCTGACCCAGGTCAATTGACACCCACATGCAAAGTTTCAGCTCCCCAGGTCCAAAACTGCGGCCGCCTATGAAGAACACACAGAAAGACAAACAGACACACGAACTGATTTAATAATATAATGTATATATATATACATTATATATATATATATATATATATATATATATATATATATGTATATATATATATATAATATATATATATATATATATTTTATTTTGTTTTTATTTTTCTGTAAGTGAGGGAGACAAAAGGCAGAACTGCCTGTAGCAAGTGCCTCCCCCAAAGTTGAAAGAATGACAGGGCCAAAATCAAGGGACGTTCGAGACAAAATGCCTGGACACACGGGGTTTGAAGTAATTTAAGTCATAGGAAGAGGGAAAGACTGATTCTGCGAGAGAGTTCCAGAGCTCAGCTGTTGAATAGAAGGATTGGGAGTATTGTTTCACTCCTGAGTTGGAAAGTTGCACAGAATAATGTTGGTATTGTGTTGCAAGACGGGTACTACGTACCCTACGTTGAGGAGTTGGTATACACTGGGAGAGCTCTGAGGAACACTGATTATTGTAGTAGCGATAGAAAAGCGAGAGAGATGCAACATGCAGCGAATAGAGAGATGTTGCAGAGTCGAGTTGATGAGTGGACGGGAGTTAATGATACGAAAGGCTTTCCTTTCTACTTTGTCTAAGAGTGCAGTGTTAGAGATCCTCCTCACACATGTGAACAATACTCAATACAAGGACGCACTGTGCCTCTGTACAGAACAAGAAGCTGTGCAGGGGTAAATAACCCCTTCAGGCAGTTGAGCACACCCAGCTTCTGGGAGGCTGGCTTAGCAAGACTGGTTATATGGTCCTTCCAGGAGAGAGCAGAAGAGAAAGAGACACCGAGAATACTAAGAGAAGATGAAGGATTGACTTTTGTATTGTTGAAGTATAAGGGGTAGTTCCCTGGGAGTTCTCGACGGGTAGTAAGGTGGAGGAATTGTATTCTGGAAGCATTAAAATAATGCAACAAGGTTTTCTCTGCCCCAATTAGAAATGGTAGTTAGATCAAAAGATAAGTGTTGTATGGCTTCATTACATTTGTTTTTGAGGGATTGCATCAAGTAGCATTACCACAAAATAATTTATGTGGAGGAGTGGCTGTGCATCTTTGAATTTTGTCGTCATTCAATAATTGTCAATAGTCGACACAAAACAGGAGAGAGCTGTACCTCTTCATCAATATCACAGGTCACAATGGCCTAGTATATGGTATTATCACTCGTAGCAATAAAATCATCGTATTCAATCTCTATGCAGAAGTACAAGGTTATGGATCCTCAAACTATCTTCAGTCACCAACGTGTTTGTATGATGGTTCCAAGGTTTGACTTGAGTATCTCTTGCAACATGTTATCCTTAACCCATTGGCTGTGGGAGACATTCCAGAACGCATAGGCAATTTACAGCAATTTCCTTGCTTTAAAAGCCTGTAAAAGCCGTAGAAATTGAATGCCAGTGGGCGGGACAGAGAGGGGCCCACCTCCGACTGTCAGCACGGCCAGCCACGCACTTAGGGAAACTGTGATGTTACGACTGGGACTCGTATAAAACAAGGGCTCTTAATCATTGGACTAGAAAGGCACACAGCCACAACGGTAACACTAGATCCAACCCTCGAACTTATAATGCCGGTGCACAAAAACACCTATACCCTCCAGAGTTAAATCTGCGATAGCAGGTTATCCTCTAACTCGGTATAAGTGCACTACTACTACAGGCTGATGATCTCTGATATAGCCTGATCACAACAACATACAATTACGTTAATAATGTATACAAGGAAAAAGATAGAGAGCTTAATTAAATCACTGGAATGATTTAATGCAAAGAAGAAGAAGGTATAATTAAAGTTACTCTAAACAATAATAATCTGTCACTCCTATATTAAAGAAAGTGAATGAAAGTCCTAAAGCATCGAACAGGAATCTTCTGAAGAAAGTCTGATGCTGCTTAAGATGATCGAATCGGATTTTGAACTGTTATATAAAGCAGGATCAAGATATGACAAGTGTAGGGACATACAGTGTTAACTGGCACGGGAATAACGATAAATGTGCAATAGTATTATCTCCAACAACAAAAGAAGTACTTCCTCAGGCAACGCAAAAGCCTGCTCGGGTTGTGCAACTCAACAACAACCAAGGCTTACAATCAACGTGAATAAAAATGCTGCATACATAACATAAGAGTTTATAATCCTAATCGGGTGTCTGCTAGACGAATAAAGTCTAGCTGGGATGTCGTAGGCTAGGAAACAATGGCTGAGCAAGCGGCTCGTAGCCTAGCGAAGTCCTTAAGACTGTACAGCCAAATTACGTTAAATGACGGGGTGCTCTCTCGAGAGATCCAGATCGCTAGTATCTCGTTCTCTCCTGGCGACCCTCTTCAAGTCAAAGCAAAACGAGTTAGCACAGTGTTGGGTGGCAGAGGCAAAAGCCCTCACTCGCAACACAGTGCTAAACTCACAAGGTACACAGTCAGAAAGACAACCTAGGCTTCCCACGCATCCGTTGCGATTGTACAAGTTCAACAAAACCTGGTACACATCGGAAATCACAACATCAATAGCCTCACCCCAGTCTAGCATTAAATAGCCCAGCAGACAACCAAGAAATAGGTAGGGAGACACCGCGAGTGTGTCGAACCTCTACAGACAAAATGTTAACCCCTCCAAAATGTCTAACTAAACATGGAATATCTGAGAGCTTCAGCATATAATACGATGGCCGATATATGAAATCGTGCAGAACCAAAGGGGAGTTATGATGTTAAATAGATTAGAATAATAAGAGGTAAGAAGTTGAGAGAGAGAGAAAGTGTTCTATAGGTGGAAGTCGGGGACAGATGGCAAGGGAGGTGTGAAGGTTATGCTGGTCAAGCAAGCTCTGAGCAAGGAAGGCACAAAGGCAGCAAGGAGTGCGGGGGGACTACCTCCTGCTGCGGCAGTAGGGCGGAAAAGCGGCCAGCCACTCAGAGGGCCCGGCCGTGGAATGACGTCACCGAGACAACGCGTAACACTACGCAACAACACTCTGCCTCCTACACTTACTCACTCACACTCTCTAGCTGTATCATTCAGTCTTATACATTAACCCTCCTCTAGCGGGTGCTCTGTGGCCGTTTTGGGCCTTTCTGGGCCGTTCTGAGTGCTATATCAACCATCAGTATGAAAGGAACTGTATTGCGCCGAAAACTAGGTGGAAATCGCTACACAATGACGCCACATACAGCTACGTAGCACTCGTGGAGCACTGACAGTGTTACCTCGAAGATGGAAGTTTAGCTGATTTTGCTACTTTGCTCACTTTTAGCGAACTATTGGTTACACTGTCATCCTCACGCGCGGTGGGGGAACTGGAGTTAGTGTGGGCCGGGAGGCCACAGATGTCGGACGTATGGATCATTACTATCCCACCCATTTTCACTCGATTTCCACCCTTTTTTCACCCGTTTTTTGCCAGTTTTTTCAACTCGACTTATGTGGTGAGCCGCTTTTTAAGGGTTAAACTTATAATTGATGATATAAAATATAATGCATTGTCACAGACGAAAATAAAGACCACTTCTATACTGCCTGTGACATGACGATTCACAAGAAAGAAAGTATAACATTCTCTGATAACTGTAGCCCATTTCACTGCCCTGGCAAGCACTAGTGGCTACCGGGAGGCGATTCTGCCAACGCTGGTAGGCGTCACAGTGGTCTCGGACCCCGGTCGCAGGAGTGTTGCCAAGCGCTATTAACCCATTGGCTGTGGCTATGTTTGGGCTATTTAGGGCATACTCAGGCACTCCTGAATGATAACTCAAGCATCTGCATTAAATGAACTGTATTCTGCCGAAAACTAGTCGAAAATAGCTTCAAAATGAGACCAGAACGGGTCCCGTATGTGGTCTGGTTCACCCGCAGCGGTGCCAGTGAAACGCGGGAAACCCGCTATTTGGTAGAACTCGCTCGCTTGGCTATACTGTTGTGAGAGAGAGAGAGAGACCCGCGCAAGAGACAGTCTACCTCAGTGAGCCGCTCGCTGCTCTAAGGGACGGAGGTGGGCCCCTCATGCTCCCGCCCACTGACACTCGATTTTTAAGTTTTTTACAGGCTTTTAAAGCCTGGAAATTTCTGTAACTTGCCAGGACGTTCCAGAACGTCACCCACAGCGAAAGGGTTAAGGAGAGATGGGTCATTTTTCTGGCACCCTTTCTCCCTCATGTTTAACCCCATTTATTTAGAGATTATAAGTTATCTGTCAGTATCAAGTATAAATATACAAACAGTATGTATTTTTGTATATTTATGCTTGATATTGACAGAATACTTGAATTTATAGGCGATAGTAGGGTTGGGTGGTGGCTGATAACTACCGTGTTTGAGGAGGAGCAATAATGGCTTGGTGGTTCTCACAAGTAAGCCTCGGTAGCCTTGTCCGTTTCTTAGTCATTTATGTGCGACTTTAACCTCATGACACAGGGACAAGTGGCTTATTTCTACACTTTTGGTAATGCACTATACTGACAAAAATTAGGGGACGGTGTGAAAAAAGCTGTGTCAAAATATCATACTGATCCAACTGTTTGTTAATGAATTATTCCCGAAAAACGATGCCACACGACCTTTGAAATCCATAGTAGGTGTCACTTTATCCTGGCGAGCGATAACGAGCCTGTAATTTTAAGAGGAACTGGCTTTCGGCTGGGACATTTTTCTACCGAAAAATTTACAAATTTATCATGGAGGGGGATTTTTGTTTTCTTATTTTTTAGCTTGATGGAGGTTTAGCGAGGAAAATATAGAATATATGAATATATATATTAATAGACCAAAACAATAGCCACTCTCCCCTTAAATTAATGTCTTGAACCACTGCTGTTTGTATTACCCAGGGAGCACCACTAAGAGGTAGCAGTCGGATGTCGATTCCCATATATAGAACATTATATAAGTAGCTTTGTGTATGTGTATATGTCTAGGTATTGTATATAATCAGAATTTGAGAGTAGGATTAATACCAGTTCACTGCTCAATAGGTGGCGTTCTGTGAGTGAGGGTCTGAGTCTGGAGGGTGAGACGGTGAAGCGCTTGAGCGAAGCAACCAGCCGCTTCAGAGATGGAGCTGCTTTGAGCCATGATGGATGCTTCACATGTCTCACTCCCTAGACTGGAACAAGACCTCACAGGCTTCACCGTGTTGAGCGGTGGAATGTACAGGCTCTCAGCCTATGCCCGAGAGGGAGTAGTTGGAATATAGAAGAAAACAAAAGTATAACACGACACGAAAAACTATAATCACAGAATCAAGGTTCATCCGACAATAATGACAATGCAATCAACCAGGCATTTCTAGTCCCATTTTACATAATACATAAAAGGATTTGTTATATATTGTGGCCCATAAAATTTGGGTTAGATATCAAAATGAATTTATTGAGGACAACAATGGAATTGCCTAAAATGAGTTTATTCACATGCATATGTAAATGACATTAAAATACAGTATGTACTGTATATTCCTATATTTATGTAAAGTACAAATCAACAGGTCGGCAACAATCTTGCTCGTAAGCCGTGTAGTTTTAAGTTACTATTACTTTTCATTGACAATTCTCATATGTGTTTAGTAGCACCTGACTAGTACTAATTGACCATTTTCGAGTTTCAGGCTATAAGTAAGTTGAAGCTATAGTTATCGATATATAGCAGAATAACTAGCTAAAATACGGCTATAATTCATGTTATTTTTGTATCTATCGTAAATCTACATTATTATTGCATTCATATTTGATAACCATGTCTGCAGCTCCAACTTCTTTATATTATAGCCTGAAACTCGCAAGTGTTACTGAATTGTCGAGTTAATCTCTCTCTCTCTCTCCCTCTCTCTGACTTATTATCCTCACGGTCTTCGTTGAGCGATATATTTTGACTGCACTTCCATCTGTATTGGTTTTGATGGTGACCTCTCTCTTCCTCACTTTCACACGTTCACCCCCCCCCCCCCTCTCTCTCTCTCTTTGTCTTCACTTAAGCTCTATATATGGACTATACTTGTATCTTTATAGGTATTTGTGGTGACCTAACAAGATGGGTTGCCTCTCCACGGTCCTTCTGTTTATCACCTTTCTACCGCTAGCTTCTGCTCAAGTGGGGAGACTCAAGTTTGATGGTGAGTATTAGCCCATTAAGGTGAGATGTTATATATATATTTACTTATCAATATATATAATATGGCAAATTGTAGACGATTTTATACAGCTTAGGGAGGATATGTGGGTAAGGACTAGATAAAATAACCCTCTGACTACAGTCTACCCTTCCTAATCTGAATAAAGTCATCTAATAATAGCCAGAATGTACTGTCAAAACGCATCACGATCCCCAAGGGGTGTTAATTTGTATGTTTTCTACCCCCAGGCGGAGATGAGGCCACCCGGGTCGCCAAGGGGGCCGTGAACGCCGTGCTGAGGACCATACCGGAACACCAGGCCCTCATCATCATTACACACAAACACTCATTGGTACCATACTCTCCACATAAAGTTTTATATTGTAGTATGATATATTGCTTCCTTTTACTGTCATAACAAAAAATATATATGTATATATATAATACGGGTTTGACAGCTCGAAGGGAAGGAAGGAAAACCATTTTAGTATTGGTTCCGTAGTCAATGACGTGAGAGCCTTATTATATATAAGGGTTGCCTGGGGCCCCATGGGGCACCCGGATAATGCTTAACACAACCCAAATACATAAAAGAATGAAACACATCCTAGGGGATATCCCTTACTTAGTTCCTAGGGAACGTCATCAAATCGGATACCACCGTAAGAAAAATAAAATAAAAGATAACATAAGGATCTACGAATTCATAGTGATATACTGGCAGGAGGCTTACCATGCGCTTGCCTTCTAGCTCATACTCGAGCTTGATTCTATCTCATTCTGAATAGCAAGTTGTGCATGTGCATGGGAAGTGGGAGGCGGGAGTGCTAAAGAGGTCATTGACTATGGAACCACTACTAATTATATGGTTTTCCTTCCTTCCCTTCGGGCTGTCAAACCCTTAATTTAGTAGTGGTTATCTCTGTCAATGACGTGATAGCCTAGAATACCACGACCGGTGGCCGTGCCATCATATGTTCAACGTCAAAGACAGAAGAAATCACTATATAGCAATAGGCGCTGAATTCGGAAAAATAGTAGATCTAAGGAGATCTTTCTTAAGCCAGTGAAGACCGAGAATTAGGAGTCTCAATCAAGTCATCTCTTGCATACAGTTAGCTAGTTGTCTGTTTACAACAAAATTGGATATTAACCTATGAGCTTTCTGCATTAGCCTAAAGTCTTTGTATAGCATGCCTTGGGTTGGAGTGGACAACAAGGGATCAGAGAGAGCTTGACATACTATTTTAGGTCCTCTCAGGAACTTCCAGAACTCAGTTGGGACTGAATCTGACTGTAATATGTGCATGAATGCGAAATGGTGGTCCTCATTAGGGATCTAGGTCCGAGCAACCCAAGGCAAATTTGTTGGCCTGCCTCTACCACCCACTCAGTCCATGGTCCATAACCTAAATTGGATACTGACACCATTGGAGACCGAGACTCACTAACCTAAGTAGTACCTAGTAGTACACAGGGAAGACAATATTTTAATACCATCGTGCCCATCTGACTTCTTAAAATCTGACCAAGGTTTAAGGGTTTTACCTGATGGGACTGCTGGGCCTAACTTAAACACAAAACACCTTGCATCTATACTGGATGTGAAGGGAGAAATAACTACGTCTAGGACCCTGCCCTCACCGTCTTCAGCTCTGAGCTGACAGTGTTAATTTATTTCAATGGACCAATCTGGTGGTACAGGAAAGCAATCAGGAGATCCGGTCTCCACATTGACAGGTGCCTGGTACAGAATACGTTGCCACTGTCTAGGAGGGCCATACAACAAGAGCAAAGGCCGCTTAGGGACCTCCGGTTTCTCCTCTAAGGCTGTGGGGGATATATGTGACATGAAAACAAAAGGTGGAACTAGGGAAGACTGCTGAACAGCAGATTTAGTAGTAGGTGTGGGCAGGGCCGGAGACTGGGGCCTTGGTTGTACTGGCGTTACAGTTAATAGAACAGTAGTTATAGATGGTGTAGCAAGAACAGATGATGAATTAGCTCGAAACTCACTCATTACCTTATGAAGTTTTTCGTCCATTAACTTATCTAGATTGTCTGTCCACAGTTTCAAAGTTTCTCTAACCTCACTTCTCACATTAACATTCACACATTAACTTCTCACATTAATCGTTGGTATGGGAGACTCAGCCCTCTCAGAAGACTGTGACCGAGTAGGAGGCTGCTCTTGATCCCAAGAGTCTTGAAAGTAATAGTAATCATCGTCAGCCCAACACCTCCTGACTCTGGTCATAAACTTTATCGGGGTTTTCAACCCTTGGTGTATCATAAATATCAACTTCAGCAAGAGGAGCTTCACTAATTATACTCGGATCTTCCATCACCTCACATATAGGTTCAATGCGCACTGGCATTACAGAGACGGACATATCTCTCGTTATTAGAAGGACAATTGGGATTAAAGGTTTTATTTGGAGAGGTCCCTGAGTGGTGGACACCGACAAACACTGTGATTACTTCAGGACTCACTGGTTGATCACAATGTCTAAGTAAAGGCTGTACTTCAAAGCCTGGCAAGGAGGAATGTATTTGGTCTAGAGACACCGTGGGAGGCTCTTGACTAGTAGGAGGAGAACTAAATGCTGAATCAGTAACAGGACTGGTTGACAAGGTGATAGTTTCAGCAGTGCTAGTAAGAGATCTAGGGGAGGGATCAAGGTTAAGGGTCTTGGTCCTTTTCAGTTTCGGACTAGAGGAACGTTTACGTTTCTTCTGAGAAGACTTTCTAGCACTAGGTGGGGAAGTTGATCTACTAGATCATTGAGAGGGAGCAATTCGAATGTTAAAAGATTTAATGTAGACCGGTTCAGCAAGAGACGGGACTTTCTTTTGGGTTCTGACCCGGAGGAGGGAAGACCTGACAGGAGGACTGAGTTCATCTCGAACTATCAAGATAGACGAAAAAATAAAATGAATTATAAATGCAAAGGAGAGAGTTAAGATATAATAACTTACGACCACAGTAAATATTATAACTAAAGTCTCAACAAGGGAATAAATAGGTGCAATAATATACCAGGACTGAACCTGGGATCATCTAAATATCAAAGATAAATTTATTTTGATTTTGTTTTTAATTTATAAGCTTAACTTTTGACGAGAAAAACAGTGAACATGAAAATCTACAAACAAAAGTAGGAAAGACTAAAACTCAAACGATATACACTCTCCCCCCCCCCCAATTTAACTAGACTGAACATTTTGGAAAGGCGAAATAACTCAGGTGGGCGCCAAGCAACAGCCGCCATCTTGTCCATGCGACACCCCAAGCACAAAGAGAGGCGCCTCGCAGACGGAGCACGGCGAGCTAAATTAAACTGAGCACATTATCTAGTCAATTAAATTAATAATTTATACACCATACAACGAATAGTATTAAGTTAAGAATAATTTAGCAATACATACTGAATAAATACTGTACAATCACAGAAAAAGACTAGACTCGTGTACTGACGTAACTATTATTGTTTAGAGTGGAAAGTAACCTTGTGTCGATGTTATGACATGCCTCCGAGGTAACTACGAATGCAACCTGGTCCCTTAAGCTAAATATATAAAACAAAAAGAGTAATATCAATATACGAGGTCATAAAAACTGCCCAGCATAACAGATTGAAGGACTGAGTCACGACGCTGTACAAAAGTAATACAAGGACTTAATATCCTAGTCATAATATAGTCTGTACACAGGAGGCTAAACTAATGAGCAAAGCTAGATAAAAGCCTAAATAACTCAAGACACAGGAAAAATATGGAAATAAAAACAAAATGGCATGAAGAGGCGGCGGCATCCTTTAATCGTCAGGCAGCTGCGGCCGGTCTCGAAAACACATCACGTTCAATATAATATCATGTCTAGGTGCCTCACATGTTAGAATATAACATTAACTCTCTAGAAGAGCAGCAGGCAGAGCTAGACGGAGAGGCACTGGAAGGTCACAGTGGGCACAACAAAAAACACGTCTGGTCGGATCGGCCGCAATCCGAGAGACAGAATCAAACTCGAGTATGAGCTAGAAGGCACGCGCATGGTAAGCCTGCCTGTATATTGGTGCGCTATGAATTCGTAGATCCTTATGCTATCTTTGATTTTCTTATGGTGGTATCCGATTTGATGATGTTCCCTAGGAACTAAGTAAGGTGTTTTATTTTTTTATGTATTCGGGTTGTGTTAAGCATTCTCCAGGTGCCCCATGGGGCCCTGGTGAGCCCTTATATATATTAAGGCTCTCATGTCATTGACGGAGAGAACTACTACTAAAGATACTGGTATACTGTATATACAGTATATACAGTATATATGTATATAAGAATTATAATCACAAAGAGCCTGTGAGAGTCAGAGGGATACCAGTATACACTCGTATATATAAATAGAAATATATTTACTGACATATATAATTACTGTTGACTAAATGACTTCCTCATGTCTTTGTGCTTAGCTGAGTAGTGCAAGCGGTTTGGAGGCTCCTGGGGGAGTGGGAGTGTTCCAGACAGGGGAAGGTGGTGGAGGACCCAACACAAACAACACTATTTCTCACATCCTAACTCAAGCTCAACAGGTAGGTCCATGATAAATATAATAATAATAATAATTAAAGTGGCAAACAACGTTGTCCGGGGTTCGAGCGGTTTTGCAAGCAGGGTATTGTGTTGGATACAAAAGCTGTGTCACAGATATCAAAAGATCATTTAGCTTATCGGGCATGGAGAAACTACAGAAGGAACAGATTGTGCAAACAAACAAGAGCGAGAGAGGGAGAGACTGGATAAGTAAGGGATCTGCCTCTATTCGTTTAGTAACAGAGTTGTAGATATGTGGAATAGGCTACCGAGTGCTATAATCGGATCAAGAACAATAGAGCTTCAACCTGAAATTAGATAGAACGAGATGGGTTGGGTGTGAAAGGGACCTTCCATGTGTAGGTCAATCGGCTCTCTGCAGACTCCCGTTTTCTTATTTTTGTTATGTTCTCTTTTTTGAGGGAGAGAGAGAGTATGGCAAGAGAGAATAGGATGTCGTAAACGTAAGGAAGATAGCGATAAATATGAGAGACAGAGAGAGAGCGCGGGATGTGTTGGGTGTGAAAGGGATATGACATGTGTGAGCCAATTGGCTCTCTGCAGACTCCAGTTTTCTTATGTTCTCATTTGTGAGAGAGAGAGAGAGACTAGGATGTCATAAATGTAAGGAAGACAGAGATAAATGAGAGAGAGAGAGTTTTTATGAGATGGGTTGGGTGTGAAAAGGATCTGTCTTGTGTGGGCCAATTGGCTCTCAGCAGACTCCTATTTTCTTATGTTCCTATTTCTTACAATTGTGTTTTGGTTGCAGGTATATGATAACATGGGTGTATAGTAAGTAGTGTAAATAACAGGTAACGTTTATGAGATGGTTGGGTGTGAAAGGGATCTGCCTTGTGTGGGCCAATTGGCTCTCTGCAGACTCAAATTTTCATCTTGGTTGCATGTGTAAGGGATCTGCCTCATTTGTACCGGTGTGCAAACAAACAAGAGCGAGAGAGAAAGAGATTGGCTGTGTAAGGGAACTGCCTCTATTCGCTTGATAAAAAGTTGTAGGTATGTGGAATAGGCTACCGAGTGGGATCAATAACAATAGAGCTTCAACATAAAATTTGATAGGACGAGATGGGTTGGGCGTGAAAGGGATCTGCCGTGTGTGGGCCAATCGGCTCTCTGCAGACTCCCATTTTCTTATGTTCTAATGTGTGTGTGTGTGTGTGAGAGAGAGAGAGAGTTCATGAGATGGATTGGGTGTGAAAGGGATTTGTTTTGCGTGGGCCAATTGGCTCTCTGCAGACTCCCATTTTCTTATGTTCCTATTTCTTGCAATTATATCTTGGAAGCAGGTACACTGGAACCTCCATTCACCGGGACCTCCCTTTAACGGATATCGCCTTTAACGGACAGGACCTGCTGGTCCTGGCCTATCTATATTTACATGTATATAAATTGATTTCCCTTTTTATATTTATATTTATTTTTATCTCTCTTATCAATGAACAGAAATAATTGATGTATGGTCTCTATTTAATCTGGGTTTAATGTTTGATGTGATGGAATTAAAAATATATATATTCCAACACACTGTTAAAAACAAAAATATACACAAGTTATTACAAAAATATTTAAAACTCTTCCCCCAACTATTCTCATTTGTCCCAAATGAGGAAATGAATAAATGGGAAAAACAATACCCTTTGTATGGCAACATGTTACCAGTCAATGAGCTCTGTGCCAGAGGGATAAGATGGGGGAAATCTTGTTATTTGGCTCTTGAATAATTTTATTTCTAATGAGTTGGTGGGATGTTCATGTTTTCAATTCCATCACATTAGAAATTTATCACAGATTTAATACATACCAAACAACTATTATTTCTGTACATTAATAGGAAGATATCCAAGAAACAAAAGATAATAAAACAACCAAACCAATGTGTGAACCGAAAGAAAGGGAGAATGCCATTAATGGGCATGTCATTTATAGGAGGTTTGTACCATTCATTTTACAGTATCATTTGTTTTTTAGTTATATAATTTTTATCACTTTCAATAAATCTAAACATTTGATCTATTCCATCACATTATAAATTAATCACACATTAAATACATACCAACAACTAACATAGTTGTACTTTAATAGGGAGATATCAATGAAACAGAGGATGATAAAACAACCAAACCAATGTGTGAACCAAAAGCAAGGGAGAGGAAATGTCACATAATGTAATACTTTTCTAGCACCGGACGGACTGGTCATCCCCTCTTTTAGTCTATTAAATGGAGGGTTGAGTGTATATGAAACATTTGTGTATACTGTATAGTAAGTGCATAACGTATCACGTTTATGAGATGGGTTGGGTGTGAAAGGGATCTGCCTAGTGGGGGCCACTTGGCTCTCTGCAAACTCCTATTTTCATCTTGGTAGCATGTGTAAGGGATCTGCCTCATTTGTACCAGTGTGCAAATAAGAGAGAGAGAGAGAGATTGGCTGTGTAAGGAATCTGCCTCTCGCGTAATAGAGTAGTTGATATGTGAAATAGGCTACCTAGTGCTATAGTGGGATCAAGAACAACAGAAAATTTCAAGATAAAATCAGATAGTCATATGGATGAAATGGGTTGGATGTGAAAGGGATCTGCCTTCTGTGGGCCACTTGTCTCTCTGCAGATTCCCATGTTCATCATAGTTGTATGTTAAGGGATCTGCCTCATTTGTACTGGTGTGCAAACAAACGGGCGAGAGAGAGAGACTGGGTGTGTAAGGGATCTGCCTCTATTTGTTTAGTAACAGAGTTGTAGATATGTGGAATAGGCTACCGAGTGCACTAGTGGGATCAAGAACAATAGAGTTCAACATAAAATTAGATAGGACGAGATGGGTAGGGTGTGAAAGGCTGCCACGGGCAGTGTCTGGCCACTATTTTGGATATCATATCAACAGTTGCCCAATAAAAAAATGCACCTTGTGTCAAAGTTTGGTCCCGATCCGACGAGCGGTTCCAGAGTTATTCCGTAAAAAACGGACTATATATGATATTAAGGAAGAATGCAATACTCTTGGACCCCTGAAGACGTTGCTTGCTTCATGAGGGAGGAGGGAAGGTAAGTTACACCACACCAAACATTGTCAAAACTTTGAAGGTCCATAATATTATTATCGATAACTGAACTGAAAGAACTGGATATTTAGGGGCAAACAACATAATTAGAGTTTATTAAGTAAGCATTTGGCAAAGGAAGGAATTGTTAAAAACCTTAGCCAATACTCTTGCTATTCACCAAAAATGAATTTGAATTATCATTATTATTTGGTAGGGTAGGTATGTATAGGTAGGTTGGTTAAATAATTGGTGGAATTCGTAAGGGCTCGAACTATTTTGAGAGAGTTAAATTTAATAAAATGTATGGATCTGAATGATGAAATTAAGAATTATTAAGCAAAACTAGGGGATGCGGGGAAGCCTATAGACTGAAAACATTGTGTGGGTACCGAATACAATTTTAAAGTAATTTAAGAATAGACAGTTTTCAATGCTGTGGCCAAACTGTTCCACCAATTTCGATTCTTTTGGTACCAAAACGTTCGGAATTGCGAGCCTCACCCACCTACACAAATATGGCTTTGATCATCCGCATAGTTTTCAAGATGTGGATTTTTAAGTGTATTTCGAGGTTTCGTCAAGATTGCCGGAAAAAAAATCCACGTGCAAAGCAAAACCTTTTCCATAACATTTGCGGAGCATTAGTAGTGGAGTTCATATGCCAAAGCCCAATCATTTCCTATGAGTGGGAGAGACGGTATTTAGGTTTCAAAATGTTCGGGAAATCGGCTGCCACGGACCTGTTTGGCTGCCATTTCGGATGTTTAGCATATCAAAAGTTGCCCAATACAAAAACGCACCTTGTGTGAAAGTTTGATCCCGATCCAAAAAGCGGTTCTGGAGTTAATGTGTAAAAACCGGCGTGGAAAAATAATTTGGAAGAATAAGAAGATTTAATGATTGCAATAGGGGTTCTCCGCAGGGCTCGAACCCTTAATAATAATAATAATAATAATAATAATAATAGTCTTTTTTTATGCCCAATCACAGTGTAGGTCATATATTAGTTGATTGATTGATATTGGTTCAACCTTAGCTACGTATGGTGTCGGGGCTATTAACAATGGTGGTGGTGAGTGACGACCCAGCCTTCCTCATCACCTTCAGCGAGTGGTCCCTCAAGGGCCGCCTTCTGGTGTGGTCCACGAGGCTCCTGGTCCTTACCCGCCTCCCACTCCACCGCCTCCAACTCCTCCGCAAGAGCCTCTCCATGACTAACTCCATGTTGCTTTTGTTCAGCAAAACGTCGTCGCTTACGTAAGATGTTTCTCCTATCAATTATTTGAAACATAATTATTACCATGTATGACAGCATAACTATTCCAAATTAATTTCGTTTCATACAGTTATTACAATGATAAACAAATGCTAACACCGCATCATCTCAAATATTAGACCAAAATACAATGCTTCATGAATTATCAAAAATAATCGAGCAACCTTGATCAACATTTACAAGCTATTTGAAATAAGTGTCATGCACGGTTTCAACAATACAGTGGAATTGGTAGACATATTTAGTGTCTACAGGACGATATAATTGGTTATTTGAGAATTTCAAGCATAGGTTCCTAGGTACAGCATCCACTACTCTCTTGAATCTTTTTAGTAGGGGAGAGACGCTGGTTCGGGACTCTTTACTGACTCGAGCGAGGATGGTGGAGTTAAGTCTGGTTGGTAGGGTCTTACTGACAATGGCGTAGATGGTCTGTCGCTGAATGTCTTGACAAGTAATCCTTCTGTATCATAGTTCAATTCCTTTCCTTCATTGACCGGTGGCAAATCTGAAGATCATTCCAAGGTGACGAAGGAAAACAATTCACATGACCTACCGCTGCGTTTACATGCTACATGCGACATAGTGACGGATTAGTTGTGTCCCTTTTGTGACACAGATTTTGTGATGTCCTGCTACAGTGGCAGACTTCATGCAATACTCTGCTACTGTGTCTATTGGTATTGTGTGTTTCTTGCAACACGCTGCTACTGTTGCCATTGGTAACTATGGGATGGAATTCTTGTCTCGTCAGTGGAGGCCCTACAAGTCTGCAGTGTGCCATTAAGAGTGGGCATTACTGATCTGCCAAATAGAGTTTGCTGTGAGGTACTCTTAGCTTTTGAGATGGCATCTGCTGTGGAGGCGTTGAGTGGAAGCGCAACTGTCTGGATGGAAGCTTGAGTCACCCTTCTTGTCCTGGACGGTGTGAGGGAGGATCTCTTGGTGGTGATTGGTGCTGGTGTAGGGTATCGCCTGTGTTGATGACCAGTATTGCCCTCTGGAATCCCATTTTCTCTCGGGGTGCTGATCCCGAACTTGTTTGCATTGCCGAGAAGTTAGAGACTTCCGCATTTCTGAATGAATAACACAAATATTATAACCTATATGACAGCTCAAAAAAATTAATACTCCATGGACGCAGAAGTAGTTTTATTTATAAAATTGCCTATAAATTTATGTTAAACAATGCTATTGTATTATAAATTTGATGCTTCGATAACTGAACTGAAAGAACTGGATATTTAGGGGCAAACAACATAATTAGAGTTTATTAAGTAGAAGTTGCATAAATATAAGTGTCTTGTCAGGCAAATTACTCACAAGCATGTTTTAAACTAAAAGTCATATACTGTAGTAAGTTATATAGTTAAAGCCAAATTTCAGTTTCAGAGTGAGCTTGTATGTGGAGATGCCTTACAGTTCATTTACATCTAGCCTTCAAATTGCGGCTTCTTGGACACTAACAGCAGGACTGGTCATCGCTGCTCCTTATCTGTACTACCCGGAAAAATTTATGACGTAAGGACAAACTGATTTGGTTGTATATTAAAATCAATCATCATCATCATCACCATCAGCCATTAGGATTCCACTGCTGGATTAAGGCCTCCCTTAACATTTTCCATGATTCTAGAGACCTTGCCAGTTTTTGCCCCGTTACCCCTACATTTTCTTTATCTCGTCTCTCCACCTCTTGACTAGTATTTTCCTGTCGAACTTTCCTCCTCAAGGGGCCCAATCAGCTACTCTTTTACTCCACCTACTGTCCTCTCTTCTTGCTACATGACCTCCCCATCTCCACTTCTGCTCTTTCATCAATTCTAGAATATCCATGAATATGGTTTGCTCTTTTACTCACGCTACTCTCTTCCTAGCTCTAAGACTTTTCCTAGCATTCATCTTTCCCTTGCTCTCTGTGCACTCCTAAGCTTATTCTCTATTGTTTTAAGGGCCCTTCACACTGTCAGGAGTGCAAGCTAGAATCACTAGGAGTAATGACTGCTGTTGATTCCTGGGAATATGACCGCGAGTGTCCGAAATTTCACGTGCCCTCACAACAGAGTAGGAGTCAGCGGGAGTGTCCCTGCGAGTCACAAGGAGTCACTGGGAGTCACCAGGAGTCACCGGGATAAAACCAGGCATGAAGTGCGACTTATTGAAAATTTGAAAATTAACGGTCGTTTACGGAATAGTGCAATATACGAGTAATACAGGAGTCACTGGGAGTTAAATAGAAGTCTCTGGGAGTCACCGAGCATCATTGGGAGTTGTTAGGAATTACCTGTGTCGCGCGGCTGCCAACTCGTGGTGCGGTGTTGCCACCAACTCACAGTAGACTTACCGCTTGCGCAGGGGCTCCCACAGACGGAAGCACTGGACACACGTGCATCCACTGTGTGCCTCCAGGCATGTGTGTGACCCTATAATTTAAAGTTGCCATCCCTCAAGTATGTCTCTTGTAGGCTATAACTACAGTCCTCTAATATCATCATTAAGTATTATGACTGTATTCATACATCATTAAAGACAATAATAGAATACGATAAGTCTGTATTATTATGTACCGTACGGTCATTATATCAATGCTTACTATAATTTAAGAAACAAATATATGTAAAGTATTGTCTAAAATGTGCCTAGTTAATCCTTTACACATTTTCGTTTTCCTTCGTTAGCCAGTTCTGTAATATTTCATATTACCTAAAATGGGTAACAATTATAGGTTATGTTAGCTTGGTTAGGTTAGGTCAGGGGAGTTGGAGAACTTGTAAACTAAAAGTAGGCTAGTGTAACATTGACCATACATTGTTCACATTATTAAATACCTCACCTACAGTAATTTCCTTCTCTACACACAATCACTGTGTTAAATACAACGTTTTGTGGGCATTGTACTTACACAAGTTCATACTAGGCCTATTTATAATGTTTGACCAAGAAAACTAAAGTACCCGTATATATTATACTTTCAGGTAAGGAGTATTACAGTTGTATATGAATAATATTTGTGTTAATCAACTTTCATTTCACTTTGAGATAGCTTGAGAATGCACCTTCAATTAATAAATAATGCGAAATTGTCTTGGGAAGGGGGGAATCCCCAGCTAGGTTTTATTTTTTTATTTTTTTCTATATTCCAACTACTCCCTCTCGGGCATAGGCTGAGAGCCTGTACATTCCACCGCTCAACACGGTGAAGCCTGTGAGGTCTTGTTCCAGTGTGGGGAGTGAGACATGTGAAGCATCTATCATGGCTCGAAGCAGCTCCATCTCTGAAGCGGCTTGTTGCTTGGCTCAAGTGCTTCACCGTCTCACCCTCCAGACTCAGACCCTCACTCTCAGAATGCCACCTATTGAGCAGTGAACTCACTAGGCATTGTTCCCCTGTAACATATTTTGAATATGGGAATATTTATACAGTGTTATTTAATCAGGGAACAATGAGGGTATTTTGGGGCATTTCGGTGGGCTTTGTGGTAATGCACTGATACTAGGTACAACACAAATTCAATCCCAATAATATCTTCCCATTGACATATCGGGATTTAAACCCGGGTCCATTGGATTACCAATCCAGTGGCATGATCACTCCACCACACCTCCCCTCGGCTCGCTTTGCTCACCACCCACAATAGTGGGCCCTTTATTACATGGGCGCCCACTACAGGTATCTCTGTGGGCACCCCTGCCGCTTGGAGAGCATGCTCGGTGACTCCCAGTGGCTCCTGATGGTTCCTGGTGACTCCCGTCAATTCTCAGTGACCCTCAGTGACTCGCATGTATTACCTATCTATATCCCAGTGACTTCTGGTGAAACTGAGAACTGAAACTGAAACAGAACACTGTCCACGATTTAGATAGGAGTCACTGGGAGTCACCAGGGCTCACTGGGAGTCACCAGGATTCACTGGGAGTCACTGGGAGTGTTCCGACTCGCGGCGAGAACTTTAAACATGGTGAACATTTTGTCGGACAGGGCCAATCGCCCGCGACTGGTCGGGAGTCACTGGGAGTCTAACAGGAGTCACTCGGAATCGCTATAGTCACTAGGAGTCATCGATTTTCACCGCGAATAGGCAAAGGAGTTCGAATTTTCGCCTACCCCTAGTGGTTCTAGCTCGCACTCCTGACTGTGTTAAGGGTCCTTTAGTTAGTTTTCAAGTTTCGGATCCATAGATACTGCTTGGTAGCACACACTGGTTTTAAGCTTTGTGTTCAAAGCGTACTAGTAGACTACTTTTCTTGATGTTCCTTTGTCTGCCGAATCCTTTCCATCCTAGTGTGATTCACCTTTGTATTTCGTGTTCATTGTATTTTGTTAGTTTTAACACCTTATTAGCGGCCTATGCGGTTTATTTATATGTACCGCCCAGCGGGGTGTTCTTAGCCAAAATAGGGCTGTTTACGTGATCATTTTCATGCCTAAATAAGACCCAGAACGTAAAACAAGTATCTATCCCTGAAAGGGCATAAACAGAGCTTTCGAATGACACCATAACGATCCTTTTATGATGGCTAGTTTTCTTGCAATAACCGTGCAACGCGAGTGCAAAAAGCAGGTAATTAGCCACTTTCCCGATACAATTCCGTATATAGCGAGTGAGAGAGGGAGGAGGGAGCTGAGATTCGTGTCAGTAGGTTCGCCGCGGTGGTCTGGAGCAGTCATACGCTCGCTAGTCTCCTGCCACCACTTGTCTCTCTCTCTCAGCAACATTACGTGCTGAAATTGCCACTCGACCTATTGTCGAGCGCCGCCACATAGTCCAGCTTTATTAAATACGACTTATGTGGTGAGCCTCTTTTTAAGGGTTAAGACTTGGTCAAAATAATTGTACTCTTCGACTTCCTCTAGAATGTCCTAATTATTCTATGTTGCACCTTATCATTGTGCGGAACTTTGGTTTTTACTCCTGTTCATCTTTAGACCTTTGACACTTCCCTTATTAAGGTCATTGAGCATATCTCCGAGCTGTTCTGCTTTATCTTAAGTTCAGAAGATGTACAAATCTACAAATTTATTTCGAAGGGGGATCTTGTGGGTATTTTTTAATGCTTGTTGAAGGTCTTGGAAGGAAACAAAAAATAATCAATTAATAGAAATTTCCCCTTAAATCTTTATATTACCTTCTTCCCTTCCATAGACTAACCGAGGGCCCAAAGTTGTTGGTGACTGGGTGTTTCTGGCCACGGAGCAAGCCATAACCGTGGCCGACCCGGAGTAGGAGCCGAGGAGGAGGAGGAAGATAGTTATTATACTAGGGCTAACAGTATGCGATCTCATTCAGCTTTGGTAGGATGTGGAGTGGAAGGATTAAGGGGAGATTTGTTTGTTGTCTGGACCCCCTTTCTCCCTCATTTCAACAACATTAGTTTGGCGATTTTAAGAAGTGCGATCCGTTACTTTCGCAATTTTCAGACGTTCAATCCATTAGTTTGTTGATTTTAAGAATTTTTGTGAACTGGCCTTCGGCCGGGACATTTTCTAACTAAAAATGTACAAATTTATCTAGAAAGGGGGTCATATGGGTCTTGGGAGGAAACTAAAATCAATGAATAAATGAAGAAATAAAACAAATCTCCCTTTAACTGGGATAGTCTAAATCGTTATCTGACTATAATTAAAGTGAGCCCCTACTTCCCTTCCATAGACTCACCGAGGGACCGAAGTTGTTGGTAGGCCGGGTGTTTCTGGCCACGGAGAAGACCATAACAGTGGCCGACCCGGAGGAACCAAGCGGGGAGAGGATTGTGGCCTTGAGTCCTGACGGGTCCTTGCTGGATACCATTGCTGAGGCTATGAACTTTACGTGAGGATATACCTGTTGGGTTGATGTGTCTTATGTAATGTAACTAATATACATAAACTACTACTACTACTACTACTACTACTACTACTACTTCTAATAATAATAATAATAATAATAACTACAATGATAAAGATGAAACTACTCTTTTACTCCTATTACTAACAATAATAGTATGTCAACGTGGAGGTGTTTGTACGGGGTGTTAAACCTAGAAATACGCATTAAGGTCTGAGCTCAAAAAAAAGAAAAAAAAAAAAAAAAAAAACGATCCCAGAATAGGGCTGCCTGGAATGCCTCCATTACAACGAGCTACTGAAACCTTACCACTTCTTCATCGCTTAGTGTATATATGTTATATATATTCTATTTATGTATTTGGTCAATACATAGTGTCTATTTATTTTAACCTGGAGTAAAGTTTACAAATCTATCAGTTGTTTTTCGATAATTACTGGAAAAATCAGAAAGTACAGTTCCTTCATCATAATCTTTATTACCAACAACATATTTGGCTATGGAGCGTAATAGCTGAGTACTTAGGAGGAAGACAAACTACCCCCACTGTATTATATACATACAGTATATGTATAAATACGGGATACTCAAACTTTGTCCTTATCATGCAACTGATTTGGGCGACTTGGTAGACTGGTTGGTATAGATCCATGTACTTTGGTTCGGATGATGGACAGACCTAAAGTCGGAGTGGGTTCGACCGCAGGCACTTGAGAAGGCTAGTAAGCGCTCGTGTTCTATACGGATATTATATATACTGTATTATATCTTTACTGGAAACAAGCATTGACTAGACTTATCAAGCGCCTATGGTTCAAACAAGCCTTGGCTGCCAAGGTTTTTGAGGATGGTTTCTCATATATATGTAAACGCCTAGACCGCAACAAAAACAAATAACTCAAGCTCCATTACAATTATCCATCGTTGGCCGATTATTGGGCTGGGATAAAATGTGGGAGACCTTGCAGCGACCATGCTGTTTGGCACTCATGCACCCGACATTACTTCGACCTTGCCCCTGTCGTCGGGCGGTTTTGAGCCGCCACGAATAACTGCGAGATGACTGTGCAATGTCCTCAAAGCGTGTTTGACCCATCATCCACCCAACCTACCCCCGACATATCATATCATATCAATTCCCCCGACTGATTCAGGGGCGTCCCATGGGCGTCCCTGGCCAGACACATGAGTGGGTATCACGGCTCCATCCTTTCCCACATATTCACGCCTCTGGCATGACACCTACCTGCCCTCCTTCCTTCCATCTCTCCTCTCGCCATCTTTATTGTGGCCCACCCACGCTATATGGCTGCCTAATGACGGCAGTGACCCAGGGTCAATCGTTGCAATTTTTTTGGACACATAAAGAGACAGCGGTGTCCACACCTTGACGTATTCTTTCCATGACTTTGTTGATCTTGCCCTGATCTTACAAGACTTTGTGAAACACGGCCATTTTCAAGTCTGGAAGGGATGGGTTGCCAGTGTGAACGGAGCTTTAAACCATACCACTGTTAGTAATACCACTACTTTCTGTCTCACCTCTTGTACTTTGTTTCTATCCAAACCTTGATACAGATCCAAATAACCTTAATCACCTTCTATTTTTTACTGTTATTCTCTTACATGCACAACAAACACCTTGTATTATTCATTAGTACCCGGCTTGTGATTCCTGAAGATGGCGAGTTTGGCAAGCCCCGACCGGACGGTACGTGGACGGGGATGATAGCCTTGACGATGAGGCAGGTCAGTCACATGAGCCCTTGGAGGATCGTGACGCGTTTTGACAGTATATTTTGGCTAACATTAGGAGAATTTTTATAGCAAAGGAGGGAGCCGAATCAATTAAAAGTGTATAACATGTCTCAATTAACCCTCTGACTTCCATGTACCCTTCCTAAGCTGAATACAATCGTCTAATTATAGCCAGAATAAACTGACAACATTAATCATAATCCTCCAAGTGTTAATAATTGAGTATATAATAAGATTATAGTACACTCGGATACCATAGTTTCTAGCCCGCTCGTAAGAATTAGTGGACCCCTTATGTTTTTCTTTATGGAAGTATAACTATCTGGATTAATTTTTGGAGAGAACTTGCTTCTCAATAATTAGTATATATAGTTTTGTAGTTGATGTATAGAAAATGCGTAATGCATAAGTGCGCGGAGTTTCGATGTGAGTATCATAGGTTCGAGCCCTTGGAGCGCCACATGTATTTGTTGATTTCATTAATTGAGTTTAGAGGTGAAGTTGGTTGGTGGAAAAAAACCCATAATAATTCATACATATGTTTCCAGAGATATAATTCCATAATTAGAAATATATGACGTCCACGAATATTTTGAGTGGGCTAGAGACTATGGTATTTGAGTGTACATAAGTTAAATAGATATTGAGATGAAATACATATATACAGGGGAGGTGTGGCAGAGTGGTCTTGCCACTGGACTGGTAATCCAATGGACCCGTGTTCGAATCCCAATATGTCAATGGGAAGATATTATTGGGATGGAATTTGTGCTGTACCTAGTTTCAGTGCATTACCACACCACACCGATCCCCCCCCCCCCAAAAAAAAAACAAACAAAAATCATTGTTCCCTGATTAAATTGCACTGTATGAATATTCCTATATTCAAAACATGCTACAGGGGGGCAATGCCTAGTGAGTTAATTGCTCAATAGGTGGCGCTCTGAGAGTGAGGGTCCGAGCCTGGGGACTGAGACTGTGAAGCGCAGATGCGAAGCAGCTTCAGAAACGGAGTTGGGTTCGAGGCGTGAAATAGGTGCTTAGCATGTCTCACTCCCTAGGCTGGAACAAGACCTCACGGGCCTCACCGTGTTCAGCGGTAGAGTGTAAAGGCTATCAGCCTATGCCCGAGAGGAAGTAGTTAACATTTCGAAAAAAAAATAAAAATAAAAAAATATATATATATATATATATATATATAATTATACTGTATATACATATATTTAGATTGATCTATGTAGAATATGCAGTTAGACGAAATGATGCACATTATATAGTTATCGTATGTGTTTCGATCCATTTGAATGCATATTGGTTAGTTTCTATTAATAATTAATACCGGCAAATAATTGTTTTACGATCAATATGCGTAGAACAAACATTCTAATAAGACCTTAACTATTACCAAGTGTACTTTAGAAGTACAAAATATGAGGGATAACATCAATTTAAGAAAGTTACATTTGTTTAAGAACTACAGTCTGCCTCTCCCTCTTTGTAAAAATAGAATGCTTAACCCCTTCTATACCGGCGACGTCTTTTGTATATTATTCTAGCTATATTTAGACGATTTTGTGTAGTTTTACCCCTTCTGTACCGGCTACGTATTATGCATTATATCCTGGCAACAATTAGACGATTTTATTGAGTTTAAAACAAGGTTTCCAGCAATTCACAGGCTTCAAACTATCTCACTTTACCCTTTTTATTATCACAGATCCTTCTTAAATTGCACATAATCGTCTAAATATGCTAAACTATAAAGGACGTCGCCGGTACAGAAGGGGTTAAGAGGAATTTGTGGTAGTAAAAAGGGTCAGGTGAGATAGTCTGAAGCCTCTTAATTGCTGGCGGCCCTATATAAACTTAATATAATCGATTAATAGTAGATAAAATAAAGCTAAAAAGACGTTGCCGGTACAGAACGGGTTAAGGGGAGATGCGTCGTTTTTCTGTTCCCCCTTCTATCTCATGGTTAGCCCCATTAGGTTTCAGGTATTATGACGTTCGGCACACTAGTTCGGCGATTTTAAGACTTTTCACCCCATTGTTTTGTCAATATTAAGACCTTTCGTGCCATTTAGGTGTCAAATTGTTCTTGGCAAGCGATAGCGAGCCTGTAACTTTAGAAGGAACCGGATTCGGCCGGAACACTTATCTGTCAAATAATGTACATATATATAATGAAGGAGGATGTGGTGGTGGGTGGGGGGGGTCCTCTTAAATTACAGGCTTGCTATCCGGAAAAAATAGACACCTAAATGGCACGAAAGGTCTTAATATTAACAGAAATAGGGCGAAAGTTCTTAAAATCGACAAACTAATGGGGCGAAAGTCTTAAAATCTCAAAAGCAATGGGGCTAAACATGAGGGAGAAAGGGGTCAAGTAAAAAAATCCCTCAAGTAAAAATCTGCTCTTAACGTTCATTCCAGGAAGTGGACTTCGCCCTCGGACCTTTTGAAATCAACGAGGCCAGATTCCAAGTAGTCGATTACACCGTCTCCATATTCACCGAGTACTTCAAGATACTGGCTGGCCGCGATAGAGCTGAGGTGGATCCTTGGGGTTTCCTATTCCCCCTTACAACCTTTGTGTGGGTGTCCATCTTGGTCACACTAATCGGAATCATGTCTATAATGATGGTGATTCCCTTTGGTGTTCCCTCCATGAAGCGGACCCCAGAGAAGCTTTTGATAAAGGCTGGCTCTTTCATCCGTATCATTCTGCAGCAAGGTGAGTTCACCTCGTCTTGGGACAACATATATTAAGCCTTGTCATATTACTTGTAAAAGGGCTTTAACAAATCCACGCTTATCCTCACGACATGCACCGATTTGGCAAACATGGGAAATCAGCCGCTATGTCATGCAAAAGCAGGTCATGGTCTGTGCCGTCCTCCCAGCGTCTCCATGTTTCGGCATGTCGCAATTTTGTTTTGAGCCTGTTCAAGATTGTCAGGATGCCGTGGCACATGGCACCACCTTGGCATTATTGTGGTCCTATTGTGTCACAGTCGTAACACCGTCGGTATCTGTCATTTGTAGTTGTGGCACCGTCGGCTAGAATTGGTTTGCATCAAGACTATGCCGACGAAAACCATCAGTGCCACACCTCACATGAAATGATAATGACGGTATCACTACAGTCGGTAGCAGTCGTGTGTGGTCAGGACAGCACCACGCATAATCGAAACATAATCTGACAACGATCAAAGACTATTCCACGGCAGTGACAAGATGTGGCAAGAGAGCGATAATACATGAGCAGAGGGTGACAAGACCATGGAACGACATTGACAAGATTTGGCAAGAGAGCGACAAGATGTGGCAAGACAGTGACAAGACGTGGATGGACAAGTGACATAGAACATTTCACAACGACTGGTGTCGTTGTTGTGCCGCAGTTGTGGCACAGTCGTGCCATCGTCATCTGTCGCCATGGGTCTCTCCTCCCAGGTCATATCCAGTCGTGCCCCACCATCGTGACCGTCAGGGCACCATGCCACTTAGCTCCATCGTTGATCGTCCTGTCACCGTCGTTACACGGTCTTTCCACAGTCATCCCATGCTAAAATTGTGCTCATATTTCCCCGATTCACGCTGATTTCCAGGGTCATGTCTGTCGTGGTCAAAATCGTGTATTGTGAAAGCCCATTTAAGCTTCAACATATACTTCAACCCATGATATTGCTTTGTATAGTAGCAGACAGGAATGTCTGGACAATTTTTGAAGGTACAATTATGACACCAGCGAACCATTTTGATAAATGGATTGAGTCACAATATCATATTACTGAGATTCTCTAGTTAGAGCTCACTCTTTTGTTTTCATCATTAGGATGTGCAAGTATTTCTGACTACGACTTGTATTTTCCTTTCTCTACATACGTGTTCTTACACGATATTGAAAATTGTTAAAGTACCATTGCACCCGATCTCAAACAAAAACTAAACCAAAATGAACACTAATACAGAAAATACCGGACTGTCTTTAGTTGACAACTGTAAATGTAAATTCTGTGTGAATGAATTTGATTTCAAACATAAACATTTTAAAAGTTACATTACTAATACAAAATTGTTCTTACATTGTTTAGATAATGTAACTTCTCCATGTAAAGTAAATAGAGTTATATATTTGATAACATGTGATAAATGTGGTATACAATATGTTGGACAGACGAAGAAGGAGTTAAGAGAAAGAGCCTATGGACATAGAGCTGGAGTAAAGAACGGCATTGACACCAAGATTCTTTTATACAAGGATTTCAACAATGATTGTACCAAATTAGACTATAAATACAAAATTATTGAAATTGTTAAAGAAGAAAAAGATCTTTTAGATAGCGAAAATTATTGGATTGGAAAATTAATGACTATCTATCCATTTGGACTTAATCATTCAAATTAAAGGTGTAGGCAACATATTGTATAAAGACTTATTAAAATATTATTTTAATAACCCTTACTTTAACTTCCCCGTTAGAAACAGAAGACCATGTAGACATGGTAATAGAAGACTAAATTCATTAAATAAAAAGAAAACAGGTCAGATATTAACCTGATTGTCAATAAGTTGTATTCATTATATATACATTTCGGAATTAAAAAATTAAAAGATTCATTGAAAGGCCTAAAAAGAAAAGTTTTGCTCCTTTGATAGAAAATATTCTAAATAATAAAAATAATTTCACCAATAAATTTAAAAATACTGTCTTTGCTTTTATGGGATGTATTAGAGCCAATTCTAAGAAATCCATAGATAACCCTATTAAGGATAAAGTTATGTCCACTTTGAATTACTACTTTAACATTTTAGACAAAATTAATGTTAACAGTCTAATAAATTCTAAGAAAGTTAAGTCCAAGTTGACGGATGGATATAAAGATTTCAAACCATTAATAGTTTATTCATATGAGCGACCAGTTGGGTCTATTATTTGTAATTATAATAAAGTTTTAGATAATCTTTCAGAAAATGATATTTTCAATAATAATAAATGCGTATGTAAAAGAGTCGTGGATATGCCAGCTAACAGACGTGATGCATTAATAAAGTTAATTTATAGTCCGATAGGTCATATATTAACAGGTGATGTAGAAATAGTTAAACAATTTGCAAACGACAAATTAGCGGAGCTATGTCAAAAAGGTTTTAAATATAGAATAGGGAATGATAAAGTAACATTTGACAAAATTTAAAACAAATATTGTTTTTTCAGTTAATAGATTAAAAGATAAATAATTGTTAAAAACTAAGAGGTGCGATGCGAGGGAGCTAGAAGCATGGTAACAATTATTAATTAAATTAATAAGAAATAAAGTGTTCTCCTAAACAAAATTTGTTAATCTTTCTGATTTTGTAAACTATAATTATAATAAGCTTATAATTGATTTAACAAATGTGCATAAACATTTTGTAATCACTACAGTGGATAAAGCCAGTATATAATAATTATAGCTTCATATGTAAGAAATTTTATCTAGAAAACATGACAAAAGAACTAGGCATTAAAGGTAATAGATTTCATAACAAATATTTGTGGTAATTCGGTTTATGAAATGCAGGAAAATGTAATTGTTGATAACTTAATTATGAACATACTAATAAAAATATAACCTTTGATATTAAACTTTCTGATAAGAATAAATACATTGCTAAACTATACATGCTACCCAAATTTCATAAAAGACCTTATAAATATCGCTTTATTGCCGGAGCAAAATTTGCTACCACTAAAACTTTGTCAAAACAAGTCGTACATTGCTTAAAATACATTAAAAGTACTCATAAACGATATTGTGATACCATCAAGAATAGAACTGGCATTAATTATTATTGGAGTGTTGACAATTCAGTAGAAGTTATTGATAAACTCAATACCATGCGGAAAGTTACCTCAGTACATAGCTTCGACTTTTCAACTTTGTATACCAATTTGCCTTTAGATTTAGTAATTTCAGAACTTTGCTTTATTATAGATTTGCATTTTGACAGATTTGAAAGTAGTCATAATCGTTACATAAATGTTAATTCATATTTTAATAATGCGTTACTTAGCTTTGATCCCACTAGTTCAGTATATTTTGATAGAACTAAACTTAAAGATGCCCTTAAATTCCGCCTTTTTAATACTTATGTTAGATTCGGGCCCTACATTTTTAACCAAATTATAGGTTTGATTCCCGAAGGGAAGTAGAGAAAACCTAATATTTAGTAGGGGCCCCGGAATCATTGACAATGTTGCCTATTAGTATAATAGTCTCCATTCAACATCCACGTCAGTCGTTTGAATCAATCGCCGCGAGGAAGAATAGGAGTCATCTTCATAAGTGCAACGCTACTTCTCTTATGGTGTCGTCACAGATCAGGTACCCACTACAAAAAAACTTTGTAAAAAATAAGAGAACAAAAAACGGAAAAAGAATGTTCTATCTTAACACTGTTATTCACAAGCTTCCCACATTCGGTGGATTTTCTTGCGTTGTGGCTTCTTACTGCCTCTCGCCAAGCGCAACAATTCTTCCTTCAATGATATAACAAGATAACTCAAAATATCAGCGAATGGGAAGGGGATGGCTGGGAGGGACCTCGTCGTCAATGATTCCGGGGCCCCTACTAAATATTAGGTTTTCACTACTTCCCTTCGGGAATCAAACCTATAATTTAATAGTGGCCCCTCCATCATTGATGATGTTGCCTGAATACCAAGACTGTTGGGGAACATTCGTAGTATTAAACTCTTAATAACTGCATGGTTAAGGCAAGAAACCTCATAACAGGAAAAGTTATTCGTATAATGTAGTTGTGCATACAACACAGTTAAAAAATATTGACAGAGTGTGAGCAGTGCGTTGCTTCAAAGAAGCCTGCTCCAACAACAGAGTCCTCATACATGAGGTGTTTGTTATACCGGGTGAGACAGAGTTAAAAGCAAAAAACCCTGCATCACCCTGACCCGGAACCTATGCTGAGCTCAGCTAGGTTCCTGGGCGTAGTCATTTTGACAATTATCAAACCTACTGAAACTAGTGTAACTAGCCAGGAACATAATGGAGTCGCCATCTGATCTCTATCGACCTTCTGAGTCTAGTGCAACTAGCCTGGAAACATGGAAATCATATAAACCGTAGGGCAAACAAATCTTTATTATTCATAAACTGGACAGGTAGAATAATGGAAATATTTTACAGAGTCACGTAGGACCTACTGTAATCTAGTGCAACTAGTTTCGAAAATTGAAACATAAAAACTTTCTTTTTATTAATCATAAAACCTGAGTGTGAATTAAGCAATCTAAATTCTCAATTCTTTCTAAATCAAGCAAACTGAGCTTCTAAGCTCATACATATCTCATTTTGGGCACAGCTCGGCGTAAACAGCGTCTAGGCTTGCCCTTAAACCCACTTGTAATCCTGTGTAAGGGGGAGTTCCTCTCTTGTACTGGGATCCACCTATCCCCCCCCCCCTTTTTTTCTGAAGCCTTTCAGGGCGTAACTATCACAGTACATAAACAAACTCGGAAGACAAGAACAAACAACAGGAGTGTGTCCATGGGCATACTTACAACAATATTTTTTTTTTTTTTTTTTTTTTTAAAGAAAATGTAGTTTGTACATAACACGGGGAAGTAACTTTTGCCATGACAAACTGTCGCGATGGCACTTTCTACGTCTATTACTGAGCCCTGTCTTCACGGCGAGGATCAGCGCGTAACTGAGTTAGTCGACTATCTCAGGTAGTCCGCCGGAACCCTTATAATCTCAATTTAGGAGGGTATCGAGGCATACACTCGGGGAACCTGAGCCGGGGGCTTTGACAGGCTGCTGCCGTGACCCCCGCCCATCACGGTGTGACCCAACTGGCACATAGACATTATGGTGAAAGGTTGATCTTATATCTAAAAAATAATTAGGCCCATCCGGCACATAGACATTATGGTGAAAGGTTGATCTTAACTCTAAAATATAATATACCATACACCCGGGGCCAGAGCAGGCTCAGGGACAGCGCGGCTAGTTACTTAAGAGTGTAATGATCTGGCGAAACGTAGGGTATCCTACGGCGGGACTGTTGTTAAGGTCATGTGGAATTAAATGGGAAAAGGAATTTCCTGTGAAAGGATGAGTTAGAGAGAACTGAAATGGCCTCGGGACTAACCGGGCCGAAATGAGGTCGGGGACCCCTAACCAAAGGCATCAGCCACAAGGATTGCAGAAACACGGACGTGTCTGTAAGATCAAGTGAAGCCTGCCAACCGGCAAGGAGAAAGGGATTGTGGTTATGAATCAATATGGCATAAAAAACAAGAGAAAGACAGGGCCGAGAGTATCCTGAAGAGCTCCCTTTGCTGACAACAGAACTTCAAAAGAGGTTGGAAAATAATTACCCCGGCCAGCAGTGGTTGTTTTGTAAAATTTTGATTCGCTGCTGAGCCGACTCTGACCCTGGGAAACCTTTTCCAGGTGCCCCAATCCATTTGGAGATAGGAATAAAAAAAAACGCCGGGGTGATATCCTATCCCCAACGGCGGGGGGCGATCTCTAACGGAACAGCCGGCAGCCAGACGAGCCGAGGACTGGAATGGCTTAGGATAGGGAGGGAAACCGATGTGTTACGCCGTATCTATCGTATCAAGGGGGGCCTGTTAGGGGCTCTACATGCATTATTGAGGGTGAGAATCCTTTGGTGACCTTCTCTGCCTGTTAATGACTGGGTATTACATCGTTTTAAGGGGGCAAGCCGGCGGGCGGGTGCTTCCGGTTATCACTTATTCAACGAAATGTGAGATATACTCCAGATGCGGATCCGCCGGGGGTTAACGGTAGTAGCAGAACCGACCCTGGATGGCGGCCGCAGTCGTTCGTCCCAGTGTAATGAGTTAGTCGCCTTAACCCTTCTGCAGAGGGTGGTGATCGGTCTGTCATGCCACGCCATGTGAGGTAAAGCCGCATCACTTTTGTTCCGGCGTGCTTTTGTGTGGACTGGTTCCGGACAGTCGGACCGAAGCCATCAGGGGGCGCTGTCCCCGCGGGAACAAACACTTGGTCGAACCTCAAAACCCTATTGCGCTAGCATGGCCGAGGGAGGGAGGACTGGAGAATCCGGGACAGTAGTCCTAAAAGTATATGTGAATGCTAACCTCTAGAGCCGGAGTTGAACCTGTCTGCCTGCCGCCTGGGGCCGACAGGGGGAGAGCTATTGGTTTGTCTTTTTCTTCAAGCGCAAAATTACCCGGAAATCACGTTCCGTCTGTTTATCTATGACTCTGGCAGTTAAGACAGGGGAGAACAAGATCCTATAGTAAGCATTCATAGGTAACCCTTGCACCATACCGAGTCTGAGTAGCTAACGTGACCGGACTGCCTCAAACAAGGCTGTACGAATCTCCATGAGTGTTCTAGCCGGGGCAGGGAGGAGGTATTGTTGAAAAAGTTTAACTAATTCCTGGGTTCGGGGAGAGGGATTCGGCCTTGGTTCGGCAATAGCTTGGGCCGTGTCTCTAGTTAACAGGAAGCTAATAAATGTCCTGTGGGCCCTATCTCTGACCAGAAATTCGCGTTGAAGTTCGATAGGTTCAGGAGTAATGAGGGGCAAGAAAAAATCTTCCGCCGTCAATTGAGGGGCTATAAGAAAATTAAAAATAGGGAATGGAACTCCGCCCGGTCGTTGTGCTAGCCAGTCAAAATCGATAAGGGGGGGGAGGGGGAATTGGGGACAAGGAATTGGATGTAATATCTATAGCAAATTGTTGCAGTTCCATTTACCAGAAGGCTCCTGCTGTGTGGGCAGAGAACGACACCCAGTAGGGCCACATTTCTTATGACAATCAGGGCAAATGGGAGTGTTTGGGTGAGGAGGATCCTGGACCGGGGAATCCGCCGGAAGAGGAACCAGCTGGCAAGGGTTGTACACAAAATATTGAAAATTTGCCAGGCCAGGTTTGGCATATATAGAAATCTGTAAGACTGTACCGGTACCATCTTTGGCCCTAAAGACTTGTTTACGGTTAACTTCAATAGCCCACTCCACCAGCACCGGGACCTCCCATTGTATTGATTTATGCCCTTTACCTTGTGTCACTGCCGTCACCGGAAGCCAGAGCCTGCCTGGCCCTTTAACTACCTGAGATTTGAATGGGACACCCGGCTGGGCTAGTGGAGCACCGGGGGGTGAGAACTGGGGGTAGAAGAGGGACCCGGCAGGTTACTCGCCGTATGGGTCCTATCTATCGAGTGGGACAAGTAAGGTTGGGTATCATCCGAACTGACAGAACTATCCAGACTTATTCTTGACTATGAACTGACTCAGTGTCCAACCTAGTCAAGGGGGATCTAAGGCCGGGAGGCACAATTACCCAAGGTTCCGCCGGTAGTCCCTGCCTGGGTCGGCCGGCGGAAGGGGGAGTTACATTGGAGGGCTTGGACATACCTATGAACTCGAGGTCTCTTAATCCTAAGAGTTGCTTCGAGGTTGAGGGACGGACTAATGGGTCTGGCAACGAACCTGGGGTAACATTTACGGCCCGCGGCTGAAACTCTTGCCCTTCAGGTCGGGAATGCATTGGACTGTTTAGTGCCGGGCCCGTGGGCGGCGGGTAGTCCATTATGTGGGCCGTTGCTGGCCCGGCGGAGGGGTCTGCTGGAGAGGGAAGGCCTACATTGATATGAGAGGGGGGCCTAGCTACACTGTGGGGTGGTCTCGGCGCCGGAGTAGGGGTTTGACCCTGTTTAATGGCACACTGGTTTATCACCTTCTGTAATAATTAATTTAGTTGTACAGCCATTAACCTTATGGTAGTGGTTTGTGTCGTTGGCCTATCATGTTGGTCTGTTTGTATCAGAGTGTCAGCCTGTTTGATAGTGGCCGAGTGTGTCTTATGAGTGTTCATCAGCGTCAAACTGCTACTAGCCGTAGCCGGGTGGGGCGAACTGCAAACCGGTGACTTCTGGTCACGCGGCCGAGGTGTTATTGGGTTGGTCGCATTTTGCGAACCTATCTCCGTGAGGGCGGCTGTTAAGCCGGGCTGGTCCTTAGAAGGAGCCAGTAGTGGCGCATGAGACCGTATGGTCATAACCGCATCTGACGTAATTACAACCGGAGACTGAGTAGAGGTATGAGCCGTGTTGGCTTGTTGAGCCTGTTTGTTTGACAACACTAATTTGGAACCTTGGAGCCTAACATGTACAGTTTGTCTAAGTCTAGTGGCAATGTGAGGGGGGCCGGCGTCCGGCTCGGGGAGGCCGGAACCAACTCCCTGCGTCCCCGAGGAGGTCGCCGGACCTTCCAGCAGTGATCCTGTGAGATCTACTTGCGCAGAAGTAGGAGTTTCATTAGAAAGTAACACACGTCGTGGTGGGCTCGAGAGCCGGCGGATCTTGTCAGGCAAATATTCCGTGCTGTCCATGCGCCTCAGGTTGCCCGCCGGGGGAGCCGGTTGGGTAAGGTCGAGGCATTCTGGTGACATCAAGCGGCTCCTTTTCACCGGGGGAGAGGAGCTCTGTGCGGATGTCAAGAAGGACGTAGGGGACCCCATGGTCAACAAGGGCATAGGGGAGTTATGTGGTTGGTGAGCTGTATGATCATCAAAAGAATACAATTGAACCACCCTTAATAATTCTGGGTTATCACATGACAGTTCTTTGTTGGATACCTGAGAAGCATAGGTTTTAAACTTAGACTTAACCTCAATGAGCGTAAGTAAGCAAGACATATCTTGGGCCGCTAGCCATTCTTCAAATAATTCGGAACAAACCGGACATGTACGAGATGCCCACAAGAAGGAGTTTCTGTTTAAACACTGAACACATCTGATACATCTGCTATGGGCTGGTATTGGTAGCAAAAGACAAGAGGGGGTTGAGCATACTGTAAACAAAGGCATGCTGCAGAGACTCCTCTCCCCGGCGGGAATCGGCGCGGTATCCGGCTGTCTGGAGTGTCCACCTGGAAAGAAAAATTTCCAGGAATCAATGCTCATAAGGATATACAGGGAAAGTCTCACCCATCCTAACCTCCCGGCGTAATAAGAATAGGAGGCCACGGCCTCCCCTTTCTTATTACCCCTAAGAGGGCGTGAATATCCTCCTCCCATGCCTCTGGGTAACATGAGAAGAGGATACCTCAAAACAGAGGGTCCCTGTTACGGCGTATGTCGTAGCACAAGAAACCCTTTTAACGGCAGATCGCTCTGTGCTCCACAAAACACACAAGCAGCCGCTGATTAGTTTACCAACTGGGCTGCCGGCAAGGCGGGGTAAACGTCATTGATGTAAGCGTGCTAGCTGAAGGACATAAGTGCAGTGTCCGCCGGGGTCTATTATCCACTGGGCCGCCGGCACGGCGGGGTAAACGACCACAATATCCCCAGTCACGAACTGACCAGGCCGAAAGACCGAGGGACCCCGAACGGTGGGTATTGGTGTGCTCCGTATATGAAAACACCCGCCGGAGGACTTGTAGCTCTCGCAACCGCCGGGAGGCGGAGGCAAAGTCTGAGGGGTTGAGAAGCACCTTACCAATCAGATCTATATCGGCGTCTGCCGGATTCCCGAGGGACCAGGGACCAGGGGCCAGTGGCGCCGCCACACCCACCGACGTAAAGACCCGGCGAAGGAGACACGAGCTCGTGAACATGCCGGCACGGCGGACCGACCCAAAGGCTACTAACCGTAGGCCGGCAAGCTCAGCGAAGTGAGGGGGGGACTCGGAGCAAGGCACAGCCGCGAGGGAACTAAACCCCAAACTCACGCACTCCCACACCTGGAACACGTTGTCGAACTCCCGGAGAGTGGCACACTAACCACAGGGAGACCAACACACAGGGGACATAATAAAGAACAATCACAGTAATAATACAATCACCCCAAAAACTAGATAACATATGGGCTTATCCGGGAAAACTATACAGACCACACAAAGAACTCAGAACCTTGCCAAAAGGGCGAAGAGAAAGCCCCCACGAGGGGCCTCTCCACAGGCTCAATGCCGGAGGACGCCACAACCACGTGGGACAATCCTAACCCTGGCATGTCTGAAACAAAGACAGGGTCCGTAGACCCTCAAGATGTACAGCAAGAAACTTAAAGGAAAGCCTCCTAACTAAGTAAAAAGCAAAAACTTAGGCGCCTAGCAACAATAAAAAAACATGTGTGGTGGAAAAATTGAACACAAGGAGAAGCTCCTAAACGTACCCTAATTTAACACTTCCTGCGGGCCAACAATAACACAACCCGTGCTAGCTAGTCTAAACCCTGCTCACTATCTCCCAGATACATACAAATGAGAAAAGACTCACTAGAGGAGAGCGAGCGTCGAATGAAGCCGGAGCGCGGGGGCACAAGTGTTGACAGTAGGCCCGTGAGGAAGAGAAGGAAGAATTGTTGCACTTGGCGAGAGGCGGTAAGAAGCAACAACGCAAGAAAATCCACCGAATGTGGGAAGCTTGTGAATAACAGTATTAACACCTTACGAGCGGCCTATGCGGTCTATTTATATGTACCGCCCAGCGGGGTGTTTTTAGCCAAAATAGGGCTGTTTACGTGATCATTTTCATGCCTAAATAAGACCCAGAACGTAAAACAAGTACCTATCCCTGAAAGGGCATAAACAGAGCTTTCGAATGACACCATAACGATCCTTTTATGATGGCTAGTTTTCTTGCAATAACCGTGCAACGCGAGTGCAAAAAGCATGTAATTCGGTACTTTCCCCATATAATTCAGTATGTAGCGAGTGAGAGAGGGAGGAGGGAGCTGAGATTCGTGTCAGTAGGTTCGCCGCGGTGGTCTGGAGCAGTCATACGCTCGCTAGTCTCCTGCCACCACTTGTCTCTCTCTCTCAGCAACATTACGTGCTGAAATTGCCACTCGACCTATGTCGAGCACCCCCACATAGTCCAGCTTTATTTAACTTGACTTATGTGGTGAGCCGCTAATTAAGGGTTAAGGGGACCGACCGGTTAATTACAAACTTCCAGGTCTTACTTTCAATTTAAATGAAATTTGGCACAGGTGTAAATGACCATAAAACTAGATAAAAAAAGAAAAAAAAATTGTTTTTGCTTTTTTCTTGCAATTTAGGTAAAACAAAATTGAAAACCATAGCACTGCAGAAAATGATAAACTCCTACAGAAATCCCCATAGCACATGTTTTATGTGATCAAACAACTCACAAAAGGTGTATCTGTAGTTGCTATAAAAAACATTTTAAATATTTTGTGTATTTGTTCGATTTAGGTGATTACGGATTCAGGCAAATATATTTATAGAAAATTACAACTTTGACGACATATTGTGAAAAACATTAACCCTTAATTAGCGGCTCACCACATAAGTCGAGTTAAATAAAGCTGGACTATGTGGCGGCGCTCGACATAACTCGAGTGGCAATTTCAGCACGTAATGTTGCTGAGAGAGAGAGACAAGTGGTGGCAGGAGAGTAGCGAGCGTATGACTGCTCCAGACCACCGCGGCGAACCTACTGACACGAATCTCACCTCCCTCCTACCTCTCTCACTCGCTATATAAGGAATTGTATGGGGAAAGTGCCTAATTACATGCTTTTTGCACTCGTGTTGCACGTTTATTGCAAGAAAACTAGCCATCATAAAAGGATCGTTATGGTGTCATTCGAAAGCTCTGTTTATGCCCTTTCAGGGATAGATACTTGTTTTACGTTCTGGGTCTTATTTAGGCATGAAAATGATCACGTAAACAGCCCTATTTTGGCTAAAAACACCCCGCTGGGCGGTACATATAAATAAACCGCATAGGCCGCTCTTAAGGTGTTAAATTACTAGAGTAAATTGGCTTGATAGGCCTTGTAGTGTTTTTAATTACCTTTCCAATGGTATATACACCATTCCTATAGGTCTAATAATAACTGTAGAATAACATCCGAAACTGCGACAATATAGGTTCTGAGAAAAACAGGTGAAAGTCTAAGGTAATTAGGTGAACATTAATTTTTACTTTTGTTTTTAGATTTACAATATTTTACGCAGGAGCATGGCAAAGTAGAAGATAAAGTGTATGGGAAGTTGTAGGGTAGCTTACGCTCTTTCGATTTATATAGGTATGCTCCTCGTACGACCAGTAGTTACTGAGCATGTTAATTTCAAAGTTCGCTATATAACGTTTTTAGAATTACAGGAAAAGTTTGGAAAACATAAAAAAAAAAATTCCAATGGGTTTTCACTAATAACATTTCACTGGCTTATGAAGGGATGTTGACTCTTGTTGAGTAAACACCTATTTGTATTTTCAGGATTTCGAGTTTTTTAAGCCTAAATTAACAGGTCGGTCCCCTTAACCATCCCGCATCTATAGGACGCGATCGAGTCATAATGCCACCCTTCCAAGAGTGCTCGTATGACGCTATCGCGTCATAATGCCACCTGTAAGTTAGAAATATTCGCCAAAAATAAGTTTATGACTCGATTTTGACTCAATTTGGACTGGTAAGTTAGGCATCAGTAAGTTACAAAAGGAAGTATCTAGCAACCCCATAGCGTCCCTCTCTGAGGAGCGCGGGCCTCTGTAAAGTCAGTAGTTTCCTGGCCCCCAGACTGTGAGGCAGGGTCCCGGCCCTTTAAATTCTGGGCTCCCTCCCTCTGGCCCACCATGCCTAGCTATAGGCAGTCAATTATGGATTATTTCATCTACCCAGTGAAAGTGTTTAGTGAATAATTCGAACTATATATGTATTATTTTTATTAATCTCACCACCACACCCCCAATGAAATTAATTAAAGTATATATGATCCACCGGGATTCGAACCGGGTTATCACACACATATTTTTGTCACCTTAACCATTACACCACCAGGACGGTTTATAAGATGTTACTTGTGACTTTTGGTGACTGAGGGGAGTGAATCTTGGTTAACCCCTTGAGTATTGATGCAGTTTTGTCTAGGTATCATTGATGACTTTACACTATTTTTTGCTTGAAAGACAAATATATTTATCAATAAATACTGCCTACGAAATAAATACATTATAATCACGAAGATGTCACAGGAATGCTTACAGGAAGTATGGTAAGTACTCTATGGAATTTTAGTTATATTACAGTATATTATTATATATATATATTATATATAGCCTATATACAGTATATAACAGCCCCAAGGTCCTGAGCAAGCCCAAGGCCCATAATCGAGTATTTATATTATTATTATATTTTGTATTTTATTTAAATATTTATATATTTTATTTATTAGTTTTTATTTATTTTATTTTATTTATTTCATTTTATTTATGTTTATTTTATTTATTTTATATATATATATATACCGTATATATTTGTTTTGTTATTCCTGTTCCCCAGGGTGTCTAGCAGATCAGTCCCAAGGTCCTGAGCAAGCCCAAGGCCCATAATCGAGTATTTATATTATTATTATATTTTTTATTTTATTTATTTTATTTATATATACAGTATAGATATATATATAATATATATATATATATATATATATATATATATATATATATATATATATATATATATATATACGTATATACCCGGTATATATATATTTGTTTTTCTTTATTATTCCTGTTCCCCAGGCTGTCTAACGGATCAGCCCCAAGGTCCCGAGCAAGCCCAAGGCCCATAATCGAGTATTATATTATTATTATATTTTTTTTTGTATTTTTTTTTTTTATTTATATATACAGTATATTATATATATAATATATATATATATATATATATATATATATATATATATATACCCGGTATATATATATATTTTATTTATTTTTTTTTTATTCCTGTTCCCCAGGGTGTCTAGCGGATCAGCCCCAAGGTCCCGAGCAAGCCCAAGGCCCATAATCGAGTATTTTTATTAGTATTAAATTTTTATTTTATTTATATATTTATTTATTTCATTTTATTTATTTCATTTTATTTATATTTTTATTTCATTTATTTTATATATATATATATATATATATATATATATATATATATATATATATATATATATTATATTTATATATTTATATAAATGTTGTACATTGTGGCAAAGATATACAACTGTATAAACATTCTCATATATTTACATAACAATAACAATGCATGGAAACAATTGCGCATAGCTCGCGAACCAATAACGCTATATTATTTTTGTTTTCACCATTAGAAAGAGCATAATTTTCCGATGACGGTGATATAAACAGTTATATACGTATCCGAGCAAATAAACCAATGCCGAGGTGGGGAACAGCTCGGAACCCGGCTAGCATTGGCGGAAAAGAGACGGGTGAAGCGTAAATATTCGCATTTTGGCTCTTCATTTAAAATATTCATAGCGCAAAAAGTATTTGTCCTAGGAACTTCTAGTTTGTTGTATACTCATCAGCATTATTTGCCGTATTCATACAGCTTAAATTTAAAACCATACACTTTGTAGCAACGAAATAAATCGAAAATGTTATAAACCATATATTTTTTTTTTCTTTTTCGGTCACTGCATGGAAACAATTGCGCATAGCTCGCGAACCAATTACGCTATATTATTTTTGTTTTCACCATTGGAAAGAGCACAATTTTTCGATTCTGGTGATATATACAGTTATATACGTATCCGAGCAAATAACGCAAACCACGAGGTGGGGAACAGCTCGGAACCCGGCTAGCATCGCCGGAACAGAGATGGGTGAAGCATAAATATTCGCATTTTGGCTCTTCATTTCAAATATTCATAGCGCAAAAAGTATTTGTCCTAGGAACTTCTAGTTTGTTTTATACTCATCAGCATTATTTGCCATATTCATACAGCCTAAATTTAAAACCATACACTTGGTAGCAACGAAATAAATCGAAAATGTTTTAAACCATATCAATCAAAATATATATTTTTTTTTCGGTCACTGCTTGAGAACTATTGAAGATAAACAATTTCTGTTTTCAGATTTGGAAAGAGGAGAAACAATACTATTATTTGAGCAAAAAAAAAATACATGGTCGTCACTAACAATTTAGAGCTAGGACGGTGTGAAGACAATTGCATGGGAAATAATTGTATTCCGGACTCATTTACACTTTCATATTTCGATTTATTTACATTTTGTTTTGTTTTATCATGTACTATAAATATTCCTCTTTCCATTGACATATGATACATCACAAAAAACAGCATTCTGGTGGATGAAAATACAGAAAAACACAAGGCTTCGAAAACTCGCCCAGCCTGATATTTCATGGCAAATTAGAGAATGTCTTACCATAAGTTAGATAATTAAGTTGCTGGATGCGGGAGGGTTAAGATGGAAAATTCTTTTTCCCTTTTTTGTTCTCTTATTTGTTTACGAAGTTTTTTCGTAGTGGGTACCCGATCTGTGACGACACCATAAGAGAAGTAGCGTTGCACTTATGAAGATGACTCCTATTCTTCCTCGCGGCGGTTGATTCAAACGACTGACGTGGATGTTGAACGGAGACTATTATACTAATAGGCAACATCGTCAATGATGGAGGGGCCACTATTAAATATTAGGAATTCCTATGGGAGGAAATGCTAGCCCTTAAATTGCAGACTTATTCTTGCTTACTTTAGAATTTAAATTTATGAAAAACTTAGTTGACAGTAGCAAGAAAAATAACATCCCAGAAAAATTAGCACTTGCTAAATTGTTAAGTAATAATAGTAGATATATTGATGATATTCTTTTTTGTAATATGTTAAATTTTAATCAAGTCGCTAAACAAATTTATCCAAATTCAATCCCCCTCACACAAAGTAACGTAAATGAATAAGTTGAACTTTTTCTTGATATAAATATACAGATTGTTAATGAACAGTGCACACTTAAAATATACCACAAAGTTGACGATTTTAATTTTAACGTAATAAACTTTCCTTTCCCTAATAATAATATTGATAGTAAAATAACTTATAATTGTTTTTATTCCCAGCAAATAAGATTTTGTAAAATGTGTACCAGAGTAGAAGAATGTTGGGATAAAGCTAGGTCACTATACAGACTCTTAGTAGACAGAGGTTTTGTTGCAAGTATATTGTTGCATACATTTAATCTTTTTAAGGTCAATTATTGTGACTGTATTTTAAAATTTGATATCAATAATTTTAATCAAGCATTATTAACTTGAAGTTTCTATTATAACCTCTGCTTACTTGTTGTCTGTATGTATTAATATTTAATGTGTTCTATTGTTATTATTATTATTCTTTATAATTAATTGTTCTTGTTAAAAGAGTACTCTTTTGTTTAAATCTATTTTGCCTTCTTCATATTTTCAAATATTGTTATTTATTACACAGTATCTATTCATTGTCGATAGGATCAATTGCTTGCTTTTGCCATTTCCTTAGTTTATGTGTACAATAAATGTAGGTTATTAGTAGGGTAGTAATTGTTAGGGGTCACTTGAAGCATGCTATGCTTACAGGTACACTCACGCATACTAAAAGTTGCTCAGGGGTGGGGCCTTCCTTCCCCTACTCCACCCTGGACAGGTGGAAGGGGGGAGTCCGGTCCAAGTCTACCCCTCTTTCCACCCCCAACCTATCCCCAACTCCCCCACCTTCCTTCTCTGGCTGCTAGTTAGTAATTAGCAACGAACGTTCTCATATCATGTAAATTATTGCTAAACCATCATTGCACTCTCTTACAATGGCCAACGTTTAAAATGTATTAGAAATTTAATACAATATGTAATTGTATTCTGAAAATGAGTTTACATACACCGTCGGCTACATAAATTTCGGCTTTAGGGGTCTTCTCTCTCTCTCTCTCTCTTTCTCTCTCTCTCTCTCCGACCAAGGTTTAATGTGATTTGAATATGATACCGTAATTTGATCCAATTTCATACAGTATTAACACTCAAAGAGCGGGTGGTGGAGTATATTTGACTGTGCCACCCAGCGGGGTTTTTTTTACCGTAAACGAGCTTGTTTCCGTGCTCATTTTCATGCATAAACAAGAGCCAGAGCGTAATACAAGTATGTATCCCTGACAGGGATGTTAACTTTTGACATTCGGGCTATCGTACCAGACTACTAAAATTATCGTATTCCCAGTAAATTATCGTATTTTCTAAGATCGGGTAAAAATAAAAATAGAATGATGCCCATTGCTTTGCATTGATTAGTTTCCAATAGTATAACACAAATATATAAATGCATTTAAACATTAAACATAATATTTATCAATTATAACAACAGTTATCCTCTCACTAATTATACCGGTATACGTTGGTAAATTAAAGATATATAGGCTATAGGCCTCTTATCTACTGTACTTATACGGGTGTATAATAATCATGGGCAAATCTTTCTTCCTCTATAATCTAGACTAGACATCCAAAAATACACTATTTAAATGAAAATTCAATTAGCTATGAATTATAGGTCTTCTACACACATATACATGCTTAAATTAAATTCATGGCCTCCACTTCCTGAACCTCTTCAGCTGCAGCATCTACTTGGGATTTCAACTTGTGTTTGTAGAGAGAGTAGGTAGCCATCCGACTTATCATGTCATCTGAAGGGGTAAATTCTGTGCACTGGCCTGGTTTCTCTTTGACACATTGTGATGACAAAAGAGCTCCATTTATTGTGTCTGTGCCAAGCCTAGCCTATTCCTTACTTTGGTTTTTGTCAAATTCACTTTGCTAAATACCCTCTCACATTCAGCATTTGAGTGAGGCAGACACAAAGCATTAATTGCAAAACTAGACAAACTGGCGAATTCTTTTTCTCCACAAGGGTTCTCCCATTCAAGTAACTTTCCCCAGAAAGTGTCTGCTCTTTCTTCTTTCACAATTTCTTCTGGTAAATGCACTAAAGTTAGCTTCCTCCATTGGTTGTCCAAGTCTTGCAATACTTGTCCTTGGTCTAATGACACAATGCGTGGCAGTGAGGTTGCTAAGGGAACAATAGAAGGAGAGGTCTCTCTTGTGGCTGACCTTAAAGCACGCTTGGGGCTTGGGCCACCACTTGAAGGCAAAGTTTGGTGGGCTACGGCCTCACTCATGGCCCGGCAGTACATAACCGTCACCGTCTCTCTCTCTCTCTCTCTCTCTCTCTCTCTCCTATTATACAAATTTAAGGGGAAAAAATCACTGGAGACAAAATTATCGTATTTTAGCGTACGATACATAACTTTGTATCGTACATCGTACACAGACCGAAAATATCGTACAAATACGATAATTATCGTACGGTTAACATCACTGATCCCTGAAAGGGCGTTAAATGAGCTTTCCAATGACACCAGAACCATCCATCTACGATCACTAGTTGTCTTGCAACGATCGTGCAACCGAAGGGCAAAATCGGTAAAATACGGTAATTTCCTTACATTATTACGTGTGAAACGAGTGAGGGAGCGTGGAGTAGGGCGGAGTACATCTCAGTAGCTCCACGGCCACCGTGGCGAGCGGTCATGAGGTAACCTACGCTCCTCCCACTGCTCCGCTCTCTCTCAGAGCACATTACATGCTCAAAATTGCATGCGACTATAGCCGGGCCCCGCCTCATAGGCCACATTTATTTCACTCGACTATAGCCGACTGTTACTGATTGTTTTATTTATCATTTCATTCAAATTGTCCCTTATATGCAATACCATACATAATATAAACAGTATATGTTTCATTCTACGTGGCATATACACTCATATTTCAATCACTTAAATGTAGAACTCGATGTAAATTACAATCAAAGTCGGTGTTAACTTATAGTAATGTTTTAATTTCGAGCCCCTGAGTAGCAGTGCTCGCCTTCTCACTTCCCCCTCCTCTCTCTGTGTCTGTGATCCCAGCCTCTCATCTCTACAAACCCCCAACTAAAGATCAAGATTTAATAGACAGCTTTACCATCAACTCTCTCTGTGTATCGAATGCAGGCACCATTCATCACACACACACACACACACAAATGAAGGGATATATCTTGATCTTGATTCTTGATTTAAGGGCTGTGAGGGCAGTGCCCTATTAACCCTGACGCAGTGGTGGTCAAGCCGCAGCGGCCTCCCTGTAAGGAGGCTCAAACGTCAGGGACCCAGGAGGGGTTGCAGAAGGGCAACAACACTCCCAGGACTCAAGGATGGAAGGGAAGATGAAGTGATGAAGGATGACACCCGGCAGGAAGAAGACATGTGATGAAGAGAAGAGGCGAGGACGGAGGGGCCAACACAATCCCCAGAAGCTGAAGGCGGCCCAGGCACCGACTGGGAGGTGGGGTCCTCTAAGGAACCCCGTAGAAAGCCGAAGATTTGCCGATACCAGAGCCGACCACTGTGGGCGCCGCATCCCTCCAGCGGGCGAGCCACGGGTCACAGGTCCAGGGAATCGCCGGCCCCCACCAACCACAATAGGACGAAGATGGCGCAGAGAGGCCGCTGGACCACAGACGCGGCAGATAATCACCGGGACCGACTATGTAGAGTTGCCCCTTAATACCGCAGATTCGCCGGGCACCGAAGACGTCTGACCGCGACCACAGCCCAACCAACTCTCGAAGGGATATATAACCCCATTCAGACCTGTTAAATCTTGATCGTATATAGTGTAGGCTATGAGAGACAGTGAGAGTAAGTGTTACAAGGAGTTACAAGAAATATTATAACAAAGACCTTGCGGTCCATTCCAGAGAGATACTCAAAGTGGAAGGGAAAACATTGTTGAGTGCACTACACTCATTACAGAGTGTGGAAAATACTATCTACTATCTTCTTGAACTGTTCTACTGAGGATGTTTTGCAAATTCTAAGGGAAGTTTGTTCCAGGTAGAACAGTTCTTATATGTGAAAAAGTGTTCACAAATACTAGTGCAGAACCATTTCAATTTTAACTTCCAGCAGTGGTTGTGTGACGTACTGTATTCATATTGAGGGTAAACATGTTGCTATAATCCACATTCTCAGTCATTAAATATTAAAATAATTGCAATGACCTGAACTCGCAGTCTACGTGTTGAGAGAAAGAGAGAGAGAGAGGCAGAGGCAGAAGACCCCTACAGCCGAAATTCATATAACCGACGTTGTATGTAAACTCATTTTCAGAATACAATTACATATTGTATTAAATTCCTAATAAATGTTAAATGTTGGCCATTGTAAGAGAGTGCAATGATGGTTTAGCAATAATTTACATGACAAGAGAACATTCGTTGCTAATTGCTAACTAGCAGCCAGAGGAGGAAGGTGGGGGAGTTGGGGATAGTTTGGGGATGGAAGGAGGGGTAGACCATAGACTACATATAACCTAGACACGAAAGAAGACGCCACAAATCTGTAAATAGTGATCCGCGCGTTCGAGAGATGGCAACACGATCGCAAAGGACAATGGGAGGGGATGGTCCCCACAAAGACATTATATTGATTATCCTTGTCCTTGGTCCTCATTAATTCATAATAATCCCTACCTTGTACTAATAACGCTATTAATAAGCAATTGAACATTATCCAGAGACTCTGCAGACATGACATAGTTAAATAGACATAAGTAGAGGCTACTGTAAAGGCGCCAGTCATCGTGTAATTGTCGTCATTATGAGGAGGTACACAAGCAAAACTCCTCCAACACCCGCCATTGTTGATGTGAGATTCGGGAGTTGCCAACGTCAATGGTGGGACAAAATATCCCTAGATGTCATAAGTATAAATGTCCAGTTTTAGTGCTATTGACAAATTAACATCTACATAACATGTAACATACTAATATATATTCAAAATGACAATTTAATTCTTGTTGTGTTGCTTGAAGGTATACAGCTTGCATCATATATGAGTAGCCTATGTTTTATAGTGTATATGTATACTTAATGTTTTCATCTTGCTTATATATATATCAAATTTATACTAAATAATTTACAAGTGTTTTTACCAACATTAATTAACTCTTAACCCCTAACTGTCGGCGCGCAACATAAGTCGAGTATAATAAATCTGGACTATCTGGCGGCGCGCGACATAGGTCGTGTGGCAATTTCAGCACGTAATGTTGCTGAGAGAGAGAGGCAAGTGGTGGCAGGAGAGTAGCGAGCGTATGACTGCTCCAGACCACCGCGGCGAACCTACTGACACGAATCCCACCTCCTCCCTCCCTCTCTCACTCGCTACATACTGAATTGTATGGGGAAAGTACCGAATTACATGCTTTTTGCACTCGTGTTGCGCGGTTGTTGCAAGAAAACTAGCGGTCATAAAAGGATCGTTGTGGTGTCATTGGAAAGCTCTGTTTATGCCCTTTCAGGGATAGATACTTGTTTTACGCTCTGGGTCTTATTTAGGCATGAAAATGATCACGTAAACAGCCCTATTTTGGGTAAAAACACCCCGCTGGTGGCTACATATTTTATACCGCCTAGGCCGCTCTTTAGGTGTTAAATACGTTCCCTCTTTAATCTATTGCTCCCTCGTTTTGAGGATATTCCCTTAACTTTGGAAACACTGCAGCAAGCTAGCTGGCAGACACGCGCGGCGCACAGACTATCTATAATTAGGACAAGCCACTGAGGTGCTTTGGTTGTTGTACAGTACAATAATGCTGCCACCAAATCCCTAGGACGCGCGGCAAACTAACCGTGTGACGTCACGCTTTCGTGTCTAGGTTATGTGTAGTCTATGGGTAGACTTGGACACGACTCCCCCCTTCCACCTGTCCAGGCTGGAGTAGGGGAAGGAAGGCCTCACCCCTGAGCAACTTTTAGTATGCGTGAGTGTACCTACCTGATAGCACTATCGTTAGTGAGTGATTATGTTTTTTGTACTTTTGCTGATATCTTGTTAAATTGCAAATTTAGCTTAATATAAAATTTGATACAAATTGTAGTTTCTTTATTCATACAGAATTTAGTAAAATATACCAGAACGTCCCGGACTTCCCAAATTGACTAATTCCTTGAACATGACGAGGTGCATTGTTATACTGTATGTGCGATCAGTTTACTTGGGAAACAAATTGACTTGCTCATGTAGTTGTGTACACCCTATGTGGTGGATTGTGTTCTTTTATTTCAACATTTTATATTATTAAGCGTTGTTTCCACATAGCGATTTTGATCAGTTCTTTTGCATTTATCTTGTGTCGTCCCAGTGTTAGTTTGTTTATTTTGCAAGTTTTACATTATAATATATTGCTAGTGTCAAGTCTTCCGAAGACAACATTTTGTTGATAACATATATAAATCAAGAGGAAACGTCCCCTCATTTTTGTATTTGTGTAATATGTCCTGCCAATAATATATAAGTATTGTTTGTTGTATGGCAATTGATTTTCTTTAGTGTGCTTCTGCACCCTATATAATTAATATATAATTGAATCAAATCCATGTTAATCATTTGCTGTACCATTTTACAAATTAATCTTAATATCTACCCCGTTATGGTGGATGGTTTGATACTGTCAACCAACTCTGAATATATTATACTGTAGGTTAGGCCTATATCACTTTCGTTATAGCTTACCATGAGTATCTATTGTACACTCTTGGACATAAATCGTAATCTTAAGTTTTCGAAGCTATCCTATACTGAATCAAATAATCTCATTAATTATGTAATATTACATACATTTTGAGGTTCGTATGCTGTTCGAGGGTTCATATAGGGCCTTTTATTTATTTTTATCATCTCCAGACGTGACAGTACTCATGGACTGGTGGTGACGGGGGCGAAATATGATATGGTCTTGTTATTGTCAACCACCTCTAAACATAGTATAGTATTGAGTATATATCACAAATACACGTGAGCCACTAAATGTTTCTAATCTCTCAGTGGGGTTCGAACGGCTATCGTCCTGACGGTCGGCGGTTCGAATCCCACTGATAGATTAGAAACATAGTATAGTATATTTATGTTACTTTCCCTATCTCATAGCTAACCAAGAATATCATTGCTTCCTATTCAGATGTTACAGTGCTTAAGGGATGGTAGTGGTGGAAGCGAATCATGGGGGGGGGGGGGGTTATACTGCCAACCACCTCTAAACATAGTATAGTTCATATTACTTTCCTTACAGCTAACCAAAAATATACATTATACTTTCTTCTCCAGACATGACAGTATTTATGGACTGGTGGTGGTGGGAGCGAATCATAGTAGGGTTATTGATGCTGCCAACCCACTCTGAACATTCTACAGTATACTTTATTTACATTATTTGTCCGATCTACTGTACTTTCCTCTCCAGACGTGACAGTGATTATGGACTGGTGGTGGTGAAAGCGAATAATGGTAGAACCTTTGATATTGCCAACCAACCCTGAACATTCTACAGTAATATTATAGTGTATTGATATTACTTTCCTAATCTTACATCTATTGTATTTTCCTCTCCAGACATTACCGTGATTATGGACTGGTGATGGTGGGAGCGAACCATGATACTGTCAACCCACTTTGAATATAGTATAGTTCGTATTGCTTTCCTTTAACGCCTTACGAGCGGGCTCGTCAGTAACTTCTACTACTCGCCAAGCGGGTGGTTTTACCCTAAACGACCTTGTTTCCATGCTCTTTTTCATGCATAATCAAGAGCCAGAGCGTAATACAATTATGTATCCCTGAAAGGGCGATAATTGAGCTTTCCAATGACACCAGAACCATCCTTCTACAACCACGCGTTCTCTTGCAACGATCGTGCAAGACGAAGGAAAAATCCCTAAAATACGGTAATTTCCTTACATAATTCCCTGTGTAGCGAGGTAGTGAGTGTGGATGTGTGTGGAGGGGACGGCAGTTGCCGCGCGGGACCCGTGCCGAACGGTCAGAGCCGACCTACGCTCCTCCCACCGCTCGTCTCTCTCTCAGAGCCAATTATTGCTCAAAATTGCACACCGCCTTAAGTCGGTCCCCGCCACACAGGCCTTTCTTCTCTAGACCGACTTAAGTCCGGTCCCGCCAAACAAGGGTTAAACTAACCAATAATATCTACTATACTTCCCTCTCCAGACGTGACAGTGATTATGGACTGATGATGGTGGGAGCGAATCACGGCGAGAGCCATGATATTGCCAACCACTTTGAAACAAGTATGGTTTATTAAAGTTACTTTCCCAATTTTATAGCTAACCAAACAGATAATTGTACTTCCCTCTTCAGACGTGACCATACTGTTGGACTGGTGGTGGTGGGAGCGGATAATGGTGGGAACCTGGATGTTAACCACGATGGTGCTAACAAGGAGCTATGCCGGTAACCTCATCTCCCTCCTGGCCGTCAGGAGGACCACCCTGCCCATACAGTCGTTCCAGGACATAGTGGACCAACCCGTGACGGCGTACATGCAGGGTGGAACCGCTCAACATCAGGCGTTTATGGTATGATAGTCTATATATTTTGTATGGAATGATTCAGTTAGTACACAAAATCGATAACATTTAATGATACGACACCAAATCAGCTCATTCTGGATACGATGAAGCGTTTTTTCGTTACAATCTGGCCATTAGTACACGATTATATGCGGTTTAGGAGATCTCTCTAGGAAACAAAGGCGTGGAGAATACCTCAATTATCTCTCTGACTTACAAAATTCTTTCCTAAACTGAATAATTTATTGTAATGATAGCCAGAAAATGGGAAGAAATGACGAGCCCTGGTGAACTAATAAGGTTAATAAATGTGAACATCAAAACACATATAAAGTACAATTTGACACTAAGTATGTTAATATAACCAAGCGAATTTGTTGTTGATATTCTTTGTATAGATTACATCACTAAGTGGACCACTGCGTTTGAACTGGTCACTCCACGAATATGGACAGAAGGGTGTCCATAAACGCCCCCTAAGTAGTTGATGTTTGGCTGTGACAGATTAGAAGCTTTGGATTTTAGTGTGTTGCCATTTGCATTGCGCTGTTTTTGGTTGCGGCCGTTCTGACTGTTATTCTTTTACTTGCGCCTGTTGTCATTTATGTTGTGTCTTTTTCTGGTTGTGGCCGTTCTGACTGTTATATCTTCACTTGCGGTTGTTGCCATTTACATCGCGCCCTTTCTGGTTGTGGCCATTTTAACTTATATTTCTTCACATTACAGAGTGCTGAGAGGGGTATTCTACATGACGTATTCCTTCACATTACAGAGTGCTGAGAATGGGGTTCTACATGACGTATTCCTTCACATTACAGAGTGCTGATAATGGGGTTCTACACGACTGAGAGTGGGGTTCTACATGACATATTCCTTCATATTCCTGAGTGCCCTTCCTAATCCGAATAATCATCTAATATTAGCCAGAATATACTGTTAACATGTGTCATAATCATGCAATGGGTTAATCATCTCACATTCCAGAGTGCCGAGAGTGGGGTGCTACACGACGTTTGGGGCCTGGCCAAAGAAGGTCGTCTGAAGCTTATCAGCGTCTCAGACTTCGGTAACGTGGAGACCTTGGTGAAGCAGGGGGACACCGTGTTCATGCTGCTGGATGTCACCTTTGGAAACAGGATCATTGCTTCGGATTTCTCGGCCACTAGTAAGTTGACAAAATTAACAGAATTATTGTTGACCATTAGAGGAGACGGCGACGCGTTGCTTTTCTGTTTTATGGCTATCATTAGACGATTTTATTCAGTTTAAGAAGGAAAGGGTATGTGGAAATCAGAGGGTTAATTGAGATTGTCTTTACCCTTCTAATTCCCACGGATCCTTCCTAAGCTGTGTACAATCGTCTAATGATAACCAGAATAAACTGTCAAAATGCGTCATAGTCTTCAGTGTTAACTCAATACTAAGCTAACTGAGTAAAGTAACTAAGCTGATCTAGCTTACATATATCTAAGCACTCCTCCTACCCTACAACAATTAACCATAAACTAATTCTAAGCTAGGCCATGTTATATTAATCTAACCCTTAAAATATTATGACGCACTTTAACAATATATTCTGACTATCATTAGACGATTATATACAATTTGGGAAGGATTTGTGGACATTATAAGGGTAAACTATCTCAATAACCCTCTGACTTCCATATACCCTTCCTAATCTCAATACAATCTTCTAATAATAGCCAGAAAACAGAACAGAAGGAAATGCGTCACCGTATCTCCTAAGGGTTAACCTACCCAAACCTAGCTTAACCCTCATCAACCAAGTATATTTTAACCTTATGATTTAGTCTTAACCTCTTCTGTACCGGTAACATCCTTTTTATTATATTCTGGTAACTATTACACGATTTTGTTTAGCTTAAGAAGGACGTCTACCAATGAAAAGGTTATAGACTATCTCAACTTATACTTTTAGCTACTATGTATCCGTCCTAAGCTTCACAAAATCGTCTAAATATTCCTGAAATCAAATATGAAAGACGTCGCCGGTACAAAAATAGGTTATCTACTGTACCTTGTGTTTATGTCAATACATGGTTAACTTAAGCCGGAGTCACATGATCGGGTGTATCAAGGAATATGTTTTACTATTATTATGAGGGATTTGGATTTTGGATTTCTGCTTATTCAAGATTATCAATAACCATATTTAGAATTCCTTTTAAATAAACACAAATCAAAAAGAAAAACCAACAAACTTAATTTCAAAAATATTTGTATACGATTCTATAATTCAGATATATTCGCTACTAAAGTGCTCATGTGACACTTTTTTTTTTTTTTTTTTTTTGTCAACCAATTCAGGTCGGTGTGATTACTACTTTGCCCGCGAGGAGATCATGCCCTCAACAGCTGCCGTAGCGGGATCCCAGGGCAGCCCTCTTATGCCAGCCATCTCTACCAGGTGAGTGACGGTGTCTTGAAAGGTTTATATATTATTAAGGGGGAATGGGTGTATTTATTTGCTTACATATTTATCTGTATATATATATTTGTTTTCTAGTTTCCTCCCTCCATGTAGCTTAAAATAACACTCCCTAGACCCTGGGCCAAACGTCTTAAAATATTAAGCAAAACTAATGGGGATAAAGATGAGGAAGAAGTGGGTTCGGAAAAATCAACCATCCTTCCTTAAAAAAGTGGGGCATACGAATTTCGACCAAATTATCCCTTTCATAATTAGGACGCCTTTCTACATTTATTGTGGCTATTATTAGGCGGTAACTTTAAGATTAGAATGGACCTATGTGAATCAAAAAAATAAAGACTGTTCCAATCAACCCTCAGACTCCTTTAGGCCTCTATCCTTCCTAAATTTAAAACAAATCGTCCTATGATATAATATAATAATATGAATAAAGGCTCCCTCGACTGCTGAAAAAGTTGTGTTAAGCTTGTTATCCACACAGGAAGAGGCTGGGGATTTATGCTGGTAACATGTTTGGAATAATCTTCGTATTATCTCCATTGTGGCTAGAAACTATTATATTTGCCTTGAATCCAAATCCTAGCTAATTAGTCCCTCTCATTTTCCCAGAGTGCATCACTAGAAGGGGGTCTCAACGGTTACTAGGAGAGATGCTTTAACCATAACTATATCATCTACATAAATATATGGACATAACTGTATGGAGGTATATAAATATATAGACAGATAGATTGATTAAATACGTATTTAGATAGAGATATAATGTAAGAGATAAACATATGCAACAGTGCTCCAACTAGTACATGTCACTGTGATTACTCAGAATGCTACTTATCATATCCTAATAGCTGCGTTCCCGGCAGCCATGTTCTGGGTTCTTCACTTGGTAGAATTTAACATTTGTGATCGAATCGTATGACATGATCTCACGTCTCTCTAGGTCTACCCTTCGTGCAGTTCTCTTCACCTTCACCGACTTGCATCTTTTCACCCAATTTAGACCATTCATACTCTCTACATCCCTAAGCCATCCATGCCTGTTTGTGCGCATTTCTTCGATGATACTCTTGACACCTATAACCACCTCTTCAACTTCTCATTGAATATCCTATTTTCCAGTTTAGCCCCGTACAGTACATCCAGTTCACCATTCGTATTTTGTTTCGTTCCTTTCTGTTGATATCACCCACTTTGACTGGCCAGGATATATGAATCTTTGGTAATTGCACTTCGAATACAAGAAGAATACATATTTCCCTTTAAGTGGAGTGGGTGTCCTCTCATGGTTTGAATAGGTAGTAGTTCACTGAGCTTTTCCGAACCACATCTGACTCGGCAACAGTGGCAGATTCGGCCCCAACATCGGCAAAGATGCAATCTCTCTAGTAGGAAAACTTAATAAGTTGCTCGAGCGACACTGCCAAATATGAGACTTTTGGCCAGGTCATTGAATACGAGCTGCCCCTTGCAAACTACAAATATATTGAACGAGTTTCTTAATTAATAGAAATAGCTAACTGAATATATAAATGTTTCCCCAGGGTACTTCAGATCATAGAAGGAGGCTTGTACGGATACTGGGAGAGAACCTTCAACCCCAACTACACCAGCTGTGACAGAGTGCCCACCAGGTTCACAGTCAGGTCATCGCTTGGACTCAACAATATATGGGTAACGATTTAGTTATTTAGTTAAAATAAGACTTCAACCCTATTGGATTATTAAGCCAGCACACTGTAAATCAAGAATAGCGTCAGGAGTGGATTCCCTTTTCGAGTAGCCTATTCCAGTCCCGAGGGAAACGACTAAAGGTTTTAGTAAAATGCAATGTGTAATCGTTGGCAGGAATATCTGAACACATTTTGAAGAAGCAACTATGATACACTGACGTAGTATTTTGACAAATTGGTTAAGCCACATCAAGCGGATCATAGGGTTTCACTAGTTTTGGCTTAATGTTCTATTTGTATCGTGAACAGCTATTAATGTGAACCCCCTGTCCATGACTGAATATGAATTCTAGGATGCTAATGATAGTGATTTGTTTAGAATGTATTTAACTATGTTTGCATCAATTGACACTTTGAAGAGTAGTAGTAAAGTCTTAGTGAGAGAGAGATATGTATACATTTGTTTTATACATTTGGTGTCTGTGTCGACTAAAATAAATATCTCTCGCACGTTTGCAGGGAACGTTGGTGATTTTGGGAGGTGGTGGAGCTGCCAGCCTTCTCATCTTTTGCCTGGAGATTATTTTCTTCCGTGTATCACAATAATCGAGAAAAAAAACATATATATACAGTATACTGTATATATATACATTAACCCCTTCAGACGGATGATCATTACTTATTGAGCTGTGGATAAATATCAATGAAATTCGAATTTATTTAACCATTTCAAAATTCGAAGCCACATATTTGCACTTTATTCTGGTTATGATTAGACGATTGTGTGCAGTTTAGGAAGGATCACTACGAATCAAAGGTGTAAATCTTTGTTACTTCTCGAGTTACCAACATTTCTTTCTAAAATTATTACAATCAATTAATAATATCCTATAGGAACTATTATAACGCGTCAATATCGTCAAGGGATTAATTGTTGCATACACTGATTACCAAATGTTTGGAGCATTCAATTAGATAACATATTTATATACTAGACATTGTTATGATAGGCCCTATGCATTAGTAGATGTTAAGGGGTTTTGTCTACATTAACAGTACTGCTAGCGACCATCTCCGAAATAAGCTAAACATTGAACTCATTTCCATAATGGAGGGGATTTATTCGTGTTCACCCCCTTGGGGATCAAGGCGTCTAGCAATAGATAACTAGATAGATGAATAGATAGATAACATAAGACAAATAATTATGTAGTCATGTAACAAATCATAGACTACAGTAGATCTGTACTGGACACGAAAATGGAACTTTGCAGTAAGGGACCCAAAATCGGAAAACGAACCCCCAAGTTTGAACCTCGAAACTGCGAAAAGGTGATATTTTCGCGGTTTCGAGGTTCGAACTTGAGGGTTCGTTCTCTAATTTTGAGTCCCTTACTGCAAAGTTCCATTTTCGTGTCCAGTCCAGATCTACTGTAGTCTATGAACAAATAAATATATTACATCAAGAAAACTTACAGAGGGCATCTTTTACCAACATGGTGACGACTCTACAATCTGCCAGTAGATAACTTTAGGGAAATTTAGTCACAGAGGGATTTTTGCAATGACGTCGTATTTCATATTATTAAAATAAACAGCTGCATGCGTCACATCTTACCAAAGATATGAATTGGTACGAACCTCATCTCAGAACCTCTCCTAAACTAATTGAATTAACTTTAAATTACTTAATATAATACTCTAACTATGCCATCCAAGCCAAAGCATATTTTAACCAACCAATCTAATCACAACATTTAACTATACTACAGACACGTAATAAAACCTTCTCGTGCTTGGAAAAACCCGTGTGTGAGGACGTGTGTTTGGCTCCCGCAGGCATTCATTCATGGTCACCCTTTCGGGGATCAATGCGTCTGGCAATATATAGGAAAATAGACGAAAACATGTCGGTCTGAATGGACAATTGTGCTCCCATTCAAAATGTATCTTTCAATGTTTAAAGTTTTCTTTGTATATAAAGGGGTCAACAGTGTTTAGCTTGAGTTGCTCGTTCTCATGTAGCCTAACTAGATTTATTACAACATCCTGGATGGAATAGGCGTTTGAAGCAGGGTGTCAAATTGGGACAATATGGTTTTGGGACTGAGTTGGATATGAGAAGCAATACAGGAAAATTAATCTGGAAATACGATGTTTTGGTAATTTCATCACTTCCAAATACCAAATATCATCTGTAAATCATAGCTTCAATTGTTCATATCTAATAATATTGACTACAATAAAGGTGCTTTGTTTCTGGCCTGGGTTTGAATTGTCTCTCGTTTGACTCCCTGGTTTGGAGCTCTCTACAGTATGCGCATGTGCTCCATTGATCGGTAGTTGGCTACACATGTGCCGAAGTATTTAGTTGATACATGGTTGAGCAAACATTCTAATTCTCTTTAAACATGCTCTCTATTCTGTCAACCTTCCTACAGAACTATGGCTTACGAAAATACTAATCAGCTTGTACAGGTAGGAGAACAACACATAAAGGGATGGATGTTCTGTCATTGATCCTGACAAAGAGGACTTGATACCTAACGGTATGTCCTTAAATAATATATACTTAGTAACATTGGTGGTATGACACACAGTGCGAGTGATTGGTGCATACAAAACAATATTTGTTCTAGTTGGATAAGAGTGAACTTCACAAGCTCTTATGAACATATTAAATATTGGAGATAGCTGATTATTTACGAATTCATACATCATTTTACCAATGCTATATTTATATATTCCAGATATGGTTAATAACCTAAAAGCCTGGAATAGTGGTTCTGTATGAGCTAAATAATGTGAGGAAGAACAAATTCTTATTGCTCTTTTTTTAAGTTTAAATACAGAACTGATATAACAGGCACTAGTTGAGCCCCATACCTCTATCCCGTAGGTCAGATAAGGATAGATAAAGCTATAATATAATGTCTCTAGCATAGATGCACTTAATACCTTCCTTGCTTTACATACAATTCCAATACCCTTAGATATTTTTGTTAACTACTTTTATATGTTCAGACCAAGATAATGTACAATCCATTGTTATACCCAAAAATGTACATGCATATACCCTCTGAATTATTTTATTACAAATGCAAATATTTATATAAGTAGCTACAGATTTACCTTTAGAATGAAATATCATGTACTGTAATTTTTGTTATCGATGTTTAAGGAAAGTTAATTTGCATTAATCCATTGTATTACCTTAGCTAATTCATCATTCATACGTTAAACTATACTATTTACGTTGTTACCTTCAAGAAAGATGTTAGTGTCGTCTGCAAACAGGATGGGTAATAGAGCAGGAGATACATTGATCATGTCATTGATATATATATAAACAATAGTAAAGGGCCTAAGATCGAACCTTGAGGCACACCACAAACAATATTATGTTCAATAGAATTAACATCATTAAAGCAAATGTACTGTGACCTGTTAGATAAATAACTTTTAAACCAGTAACTTGCTATGCCTCTAATTCCATGCAAATCAAGCTTCTTAAGTAGTATTTCATGATCGACAGTGTCGAATGCTTTACTAAAATCTAAATACACCCCAAGCATAATATTTCCTTTATCTAAAACATTTACTATTTTATCAATAAGAGTTAATAAAGCCAAATTTGTTCCATATCCAGCGCGAAATCCGATTTGAAATTTATATAATACATTATGTTTCTCTAAAAAAAATCAATAACCTCTTATACATAATGTGTTCAAATATCTTGGAAAATATAGGTAACACTGATATGGGTCTATAGTTATTCATGAGCTTGGGATTTCCCGCTCTGAATAATGGAAACACTTTAGCGTTTTTTAATTAATTTGGAAATATCCCTTGGGTAAAGGACACATTTATTATGTGTGTACGTGATGCAATAATTACATTAGGTGTTTTTTTAACAAGCATAGCAATAATATTATCCCATCCAGGTCTTTATTTTGTAGATCAGAAATGATGCTAGCTATTTCCGCATTATCTGTTGGCGCTAAAAATATTGTATTAGTGTTTTGAACATTCATGTATGACTCAAAGGATCTGTTAGTAGATGGGATTAGCCTACTTAAGTTAGGTCCAACATTAACAAAGTAATCATTAAAATTGTCAGCAATCATTTTTGGATCACTTACTTCTTCATCACTAATTAAAAATGTATCATTTAGAGAGGGTTTCTTCGACCTATTGATGAAATCCGTTAATATGTCCCATGATTTTTTCAAGTTATTTTTATTGATTTTAAATAACTCCTCATAGTGTTTCCTTTCAGCTACGCGCATCACTCTCTGTAATACTTTCTTAATTGAAACATACTTATTTACATTATGAACAAATGGACGTTTAATAGAGATACTGTAAAGTTTATTTTTTGTCCTTAATAGATTGTGTTATACCTTTCGTCAACCATGATTTTCTGTCACGATATTTATATAATCCTAATGGTTATTATAGGAAAGCTAGCTTCAAAATATTCGGTATTTTTGTGAAATGTAGTAAAAGCATGTTGACAATTATTAGTTGTTAGAACTTCTAACAAATCAATACCTTGCAAGGCAGTATAGAACTGTGGTATGTTTTTATCGCTGTATATACGCCGAGTTCTGCTATCATTATCATGAGTAGTACATTCGCTAACATTGACAGAAAATATTGGATAATGATCAGAGATATCTGTACATAATACTTCGTTAACTAGTGAACAATTATTAATATTATTACAGAAAATATTATCTATAAGAGTAGCAGTGTTCAAAGTAATTCTTGTAGGTCTGTTTATGAGCGGTGAAAATGAAAGCATTAACTCAGCAAAATCTGAAGTGACATTATGACAATTAGCATTCAAGAGGTTCATAATATAATCTCCCATCAGATATACCGTTTTATTCATACGGCTAAGACTAGATAATATACTTGACATTTGATTTAAAAATGCATCTGTATTACCACCTGGTGGACGATAAACAACACCTACTATTATATTTGTACTGTGGCTGGTACCTTGCAATTCAATGAAAACGGATTCAAGAAAATATACCGAAATCACACTTCCTAGTATATCGGTAATTATTTTTAACATATATAGAAACCCTGCCACCCGATTTATTCTTCGTGTTTACTGCCACCATATCATAGCCTTCAATATCATATAGACCCTTACTAGCTTCAATAATCCAGGTTTCGGATAATCCAATGATCGAAAATTTTAGGTCCAAGGTTGCTAGATAAGCTTTTAATTCGTTTAAATGCTTAGGAGCACTACGGATATTTAAATGCATTAAGGATACAGTTTGTTCCTTAATCACTCCGTTAACAATCAAACTGTTAAATTTATTTGCATTAAAGTATTCACAAGATAAATTAACATGAGCACTATTATCATAATAATTACAATTTGGATCTACGTTAGCTAAGGGATCGTTCGTACCGTTATCAGTCAAATTAAATAGGTTCAAAGTAGGTGGATCACTGATTATCGTTCTGTCTAAATCCGTGTTAGAGGGACCAAAATCAGAGAGGCAGTCGCTAAACATAGCGTCGTTTATGTTATTAAAAAGGAAGGTATTACACATATGTCGGGAATAGGGTAATGATCCCGACAGTTTTAGGTCCAATAGGACATTTGCATTTGGCGGTATCGTATCGCATGTACGATTTCGGCTGGTTCTTTGTGTATTGTAGTTTATTCTTAAGTATAGGTTAAATATTAACTCTAATGTATAAATATCTACATCAGCTCTAGATGTATCATGAAACCAAGTTATGGGTTATAATTATTATGAGCCGGCAGCCATATGTAATTTCGCGAAGCTATCGGACGCCGGCCCTTTAGTCTCTCAATCAACACCATACAGCCAACATCCCCCCCCCCCCCCCCCCCCCCCCCCCCCGGCTCTGACTCAACTCACAGTTCACCATGTGCTACAAATATTAATCTATAACAACAGTCCTACATCACCAGTCCTCTAAGCTAAGTTCATTGTATCGATATTGTATTATGTGAACATTCCTACATGTCATGCAATTGAATTAGCCGTGTGTGGGGGACTGGATTACACCCATCGAATACCTCGTTGGTAATTATATTATAACTATTTGTTGGGATATTTCATGTACCAGTGATATGCAATTTAACCTCTTTATCTAAATTCCCGACAAATAAAGGTCCTTCGATATCTAGTACTTACATTACTGCAGTAATAGTGTTATGTTTGCATCCGCTTTCGCTTGGTGTTACAAATGGCTGCCGCGCTAGAAGTAGGGCAGACTGCCCTTACGTTTTGTTATGTTGCCTACGTTGCCTGGCTATCCCTGTGTTTTTTCGGTGGTGCCCCGTCACTGTTATAGTTTGGGGGAATTAGTTTCCCACTTTTTTCGACGTGGTGCTGCTTACCTTGTTTGGGGGTTTGCTGGGCTAGGTATGTGTGTGAGGGTGTCACGGTTTGCTACCATTTCTCGCGGTTTTTGTGGTTAGGCCTACTGAGTGTCTGTGGTTGTTTTGATGACACTATTCGTGGTAGCCTACTTGGTGACTTTCAGTTTAGCCTTTAGGCCATATGAGACTCTTTTCTCAATTTTGCCGGTGGGGAGGGTTTTCATGTGACTCGTTTAATTAAATTGTATAGCCTAGTTGCCTAATTACGGTCATGGGGTTCGCTCTCTGTTGATTCCTAAGCGATTGACAGCCAACAGACCTCATGATTGTGGGATGGGCAGCTGGGCTAGGCCTAATACTTATTACTAGACCTAGTCAGTTCTTTTCATTTACCCTTCTTTCTCTAGCCCTAGTTTGTTTCTGCTACTTGTCAATTTCTTATTCAATTAATTCTTCCTACTGCAGCTAGTAACCTAATGACCGTTTCCAAATTGGGAGTGGCAATGCTATTGCCACATTTTGTAATTTAAATTAATTTGTGTAAAAGTTGCTTTATAGTTTAGAGAGTTAATTGCCTAATAGACTTAACGATGACAGATTTAAAGAAACTTAAGATTCTTAAGGGAGGGATGAAGGGAAGTTTAAATAGGTGTTTAAGAGATCTTGATGAATTTTTATTAAGTGCCACGGCTGATCAAATTAAGGGTAAATTTGCTACTGTAACTAAATCGCTAGCCACTTACGATAGTTATGCTCAGCAGGTATATGGTTTATTGACAATTACTGACGATGTGGAAGAAGAAATGTCGGCAGATATTGAGTACTTTGAGGACGTTAATACAGCCTTAGCCAGACTATCTTCCACCCAAGAATCAACCTCTGTTAAGGATACCGGTACACCAAAGGCGACTGGTTTTAAACTGCCGAAGCTTACGTTGCCTACCTTTTCCGGGGATTCGGCTACCTGGACTGGATTTTGGGATATCTTTGAGTGTTCCGTCCATCATAATAAAACACTCACATCCATCCAAAGGTTCACATATCTCCATGGTCAATTGAAAGGGGAGGCATTGAAGTTGATCGATGGGTACAAGCAAGAAGCTACGAGTCTGCAGTGGAGTTGCTGAAGAGAACTTACGGGAGAGAGGAAGTCATCAAGACCGCGTTAATTACTAATTTCTTCACGCTAGATCCTCCATCCTATGATGTGACGGACCTAAAGGAGTACTATGCCTCCTTTGAGAGCCTCCTCCGATCTATGGAGACAATGGCCATCACCAAGGAGGAAATATTTAGTGTTAATATCTTGAATAAGATACCCTCTTCCCTAAAGGAAATCGTAAGACGACAACTATGCGACTCTCCACTAAACTTGGAAGCGTTGGTGCAGGTGTATCAGACTGAAGTCTTCAATATGGCGAGTACTGGACACTACCGACAAGTGGAGATGTCGCCATCTACTGCAGCTTTCCCGGTACAGACTTCCCCTAAACAGAAAAGGCCAATATCATTAGGTTGTAAGTTGTGCAGTGTCCACGGTCATCTGTGGTATCAGTGTCCTAAGTATCCTAAGGCTACACAGTAGATTGGCAAGGCTAAATCGCTTAAGTTATGTACCAGCTGTCTGGCAAGAGACCACTTCAACAGTAATTGCACCAATTCCTACATCAAAACTTGTAAGTATTGCAAGGGGAAACATTGGTTTTCCCTTTGCACCCAGTCTGATCGGCACGACGGCAAAGAAAAGGGGAGAACCCCCAAAGAGTCCCATGAGAAAGGTAAGAGCGAGGGTGATAAAGTATCTGCCATGTCCATTGCTTCTCGAGAATGTCAATTGCTTCCTACTATGATGCTGCCAGTAGTGGGGAGTAATAATAATACTATAATGATGCGCACCTTACTTGACCAGTGCTCACAGAGGTCATTCGTTCTGCTGCCATCATTACTCCAGCTCAAGTGTACCAGCAAGGGTCAAGAGAATTTGCGTCTCCATGGTTTCACTGGTGAAATAGATTCCAGTGACTATGATATAGTGGAGATTTCCTATGTTTATAGAAAAAAGGTATGTCCCATCAAGGCTGTTGTGGTCGACACACTACCCAGTTTCTATATAGCATCAGAGATTCAACCACATTTGAAATATCTCAGAAGCAAGGGATATAAACTGGCTGATGATCAACTTTCTGCTAACAATGGTATTATGCTACTGGTCGGAGCTGATTATTACTACGACCTGGTTCACCCTGGATATCGGCGGGTAGATAAGCTAATAATGCTCCCCACGATCCAAGGGTATGCCATTTCTGGATCCTATGCCACTTCCTCTCAAGACACACAGGTGGAGGTGGTTACGGTCGTCAAGGTAGCAGTAAGCCCCATAGATAAATATATTAGGCCAAATGTGCCTGATAATACATGTACTGATATTGATAAGCTATGGGACTTGGACAATATTGGAATTGACCCACATGAACCTGATCGTGAGTGTGAGTCCAAGCTAGCGTTAAGCTCGTATGAAGAGACTGTAACGTATGACTAGCAGGGGTCAGTATGTGGTAAGGCTCCCTTGGAATGATAACAAGAGTAAATTACCTACTAATTTCCATCTAGCACTTCGTAGGTTACGTGGCCTTCAGAAGCAGTTTGTCAAGGATCCAAATTATTGCGAGACTTATGCGGCAGTTTTAGCCGAGCAGGTACAACGTGGATTTGTGGAGAGAGTAGATCTCAGTGAGTATGGGGATAACATCCATTACCTTGCTCACCATGGGATTAAAAAGGACAGTTCCACCACTCCTGTTCATATTGTGTATGACTGCTCTGCTAAATCCAGTGATCGCTCCTATAGCCTGAATGATTGTCTGTACACGGGTCCGTCCCTGGTCTCTGATCTTGCGCAAATTATGTTGCGCTTCAGATGTCATAAGTTTGCATGGGTTGCCGATATTGAGAAGGCCTTCCTGATGCTTCAACTCCATCTTAAAGACAGGGACTCGACAAGATTTTTATGGCCACGGGACCCAATGGATCTAGATTCAGAGTATCTGGTCTACAGGTTCAGAGTCGTCTTATTCGGGGCGACCTGTTCCCAGTTCCTTCTCAACGCTACTATCTTGCGACATCTTGAGGAGGCTGGACTAGATCCTGACTTCAAGAATGAGATCAAGCAGGGGATCTATGTGGACAATCTTCAAGTCACTGGAGACAATGAATATTTATTGCTCCAGAGATGCTGGGAGATCCGTGATATATTTGCCAAGGCTCATCTATACTTGAGAGAATGGGCCACTAATAGTGATCTTTTGAAAGGTCAATTTGCTTCTGACGGTGTAGCTATTGAAAATAGTGAGGTGAAGTTTTTAGGCCACAAATGGGACACTACCACAGATTGTATATCCTTCTGTCAAACCCCATGCGGCAGTGAGCTTATGACCAAGCAAAACTGCTTAAGCTTGTCAGCGAGGTTGTTTGATCCCCTAGGTTTTTTGCTGCCTGTAACTATCCGTGCTCGTATGTTTTTACAGCAACCGTGGTGGCTAAAACTAGATTGGGACACGCCCCTCCCGACTGAGTTACAAGATACTTGGCAGTTGATTCGGTCGGACTTTTCCACATGTTGCAAGGTCCAACTTCATCGTCAGGTTATTATTGGTCAACAGGTGGATCTATATGACTTTTCTGATGCTAGTAATAGTGCGTACGGTACTGCCATATACATATGCAATGGTAGTGAAGCGACACTGGCTATAGCGAAGGCCAAAGTAGCCCCTATAAAGAAGATTACAGTTCCTAAATTAGAACTTACTGCATTGCTTCTGTCTGCTCGTCTAATAAAGTTTACACTGGATGCTTATGCAGACATACTACAGATTAATAACGTCTATGTCTGGAGCGACAGTCAAATAGCACTTTCATGGGTACACAGCCAGAAAGTGTTACCTGTTTATGTTTCTAATCGCACTGATGAGATACATAACTTAGTTCCTACTGCTAAATTTCACTTTGTGAGCACCAGGGATAACCCCAGTGACATAATTTCCCGGGGGATCTCGGCGCAACAGTTTATGTCGTCCTCTATTTGGTGGCATGGACCTCCATGGCTTATATCTCCGACTGAATGGCCTCAGGATTTCAGGGAATGCATATCTGATCCTTCAAGTCGGCCCCAAGATGATGTGTTAAGTAGTTCGAATGTGAGTACTACACATCAGGATAACAAGTTGGTAGAGTGGGAACGTTACGGCAGCTATGATCAAGTAATACGGGTATTTGCATGGATATACCGTTTCATTAACAACATGAGAAGTCGGGCTCACGGGTCTTTCCTTAGTGAAGATTCGAAACATATCAAACTCCATGAATTGAGATCAGCAGAAGCGAAACTAATATGTTTAGTACAAAGGGAATCTTATCCTACTGAACATCAAATCCTGAGCAAGGAGTCAAAGGCCAAACCCTCTAACTTAATGAGGCAGCTAGGATTATATATGGAAGGAGGCATAATTAAGTGTAGAGGCAGGATACAAAAGGCGGACATTATTGATTCTGCGAAATATCCTGTCCTCCTTCGCTCCTCTCATTTGATTACCAAACTGTTGATTCGCCAATGCCATAGGACCTGCCTAAATTTTGGCGTAAATTATGTTCTGGCGTATATGCGACAACGTTGGTGGATCCCTAAGATGCGACAAGCAATTAAAAGGATCCACAATAGCTGTACTATCTGTAAAAGATTACAGGGTAAGCCTTACTCCCCAGTAGGTCTACCTCCCTTGCCTGAGTTCAGGGTACAAAGGACTGAACCATTTCAGGTAACCGGGGTGGACTACACCGGAGCGATTCATGTTAGAGAATCGCCCGGTAATATCATAAAGGTATATGCCGTTCTATTCACATGTGCGGTAACCAGAGCGATTCATATTGAATTGATTGACGACCTATCCAGTGAGGGGTTTTTGCATACTCTAAGACGCTTTGCAGGCCGCAATGGTTTCCCTCAAATTATTATGAGCGATAATGCGACTTGTTTTGTCGGGGCCTCTAAATATCTCCAGAGTTTAATGGATGATCCGCAGGTAGAGGCTACCCTCACTGGAAAGGGTTGTCAGTGGAAATTTATACCAGCACGTGCACCATGGTTCGGGGCGATTTGGCAGAGAACAATCGGTATCGTCAAATCTGCCATGAAGAAGGTATTAGGAATGGCATTGGTGACCAGAAGGGAGTTGCAAACCATCTTAGTAGAAATTGAGATGTCAGTCAACGACAGGCCCTTGACCTATACCTCGGCAGATGTTGATGACCTCTTACCCATTTCGCCTTCTATGCTAACACGTGGACGAACCCTTAATACCTTTCCTAGATCGTCCGTAAATGACGAAGATCTGCATGACCCTATGTTCGGCAATGCTGACGCCACACGTCGTCGCTTCCAGTATGTAAACAAGGTGTCCGACGATCTATGGAAACGGTGGACCCAAGAATATTTGCTGTCTCTTCGCGAGCGTCACTCTCATAAGATCAAAGGGACGAATCAACGATGGCCTCGTATCGGGGATATCGTCCTGATTCATGATGAGCGTCCTAGGTTATTTTGGAAGCTTGGGAGGATTATCGATTTGTTCCAGGGCATTGATGGTCTTATAAGGGTTGCTAGAATACGAACTTCGACTGGGGTTACTACTCGCCCAGTCGTAAGGTTATATCCCTTGGTGCAGGATGTAGAACTGCCGGATGATTCTGGCGTCTCTACTGATACCCCTCCGCGGGAGAGTGCTAGTGACAGTGCTCCTCAAGGTGGGGCAGCTGATGATGAGAAGGATGATCCTCCTCAGGCTTCAGGTGACACTCGTCCCAAAAGGAGGGCGGCTATGAGTTCCGTGGATCTTTGGAGATCAAAGATCAAACAAGGTGATCTTTGACTTCGATGTCCCTTTTTTGTTCTCTGTATATAGCTCCTGTATATCATTTTTGGTGGCGGGCAATATGTCGGTAATAGGGTAATGATCCCGACAGTTTTAGGTCCAATAGGACATTTGAATTTGGCGGTATCGTATCGCCTGTACGATTTCGGCTGGTTCTTTGTGTATTGTAGTTTATTCTTAAGTATAGGTTAAATATTAACTGTAATGTATAAATATCTACATCAGCTCTAGATGTATCATGAAACCAAGTTATGGGTTATAATTATTATGAGCCGGCAGCCATATGTAATTTCGCGAAGCGATCGGACGCCGGCCCTTTAGTCTCTCAATCAACACCATACAGCCAACATTTCCCCCCCCCCCCCCCCCCCGCTCTGACTCAACCCACAGTTCACCATGATGCTACAAATTTTAATCTATAGCAACAGTCCTACATCACCAGTCCTCTAACCTAAGTTCATTGTATCGATATTGTATTATGTGAACATTCCTACATGTCATGCAATTGAATTAGCCGTGTGTGGGGGACTGGATTACACCCATCGAATACCTCTCGTTGGTAATTATATTATAACTATTTGTTGGGATATTTCATGTACCAGTGATATACAATTTAGCCTCTTTATCTAAATTCCCTACATTCAGTACATATATAATCAGAAGCAGTCGAAAATTGGCATTATTGAAACTATTATTGTTTGATGCATAATTACAAATTGAACAAATATTAATCATCAGGCATAGAAAAAGTAAAGTAGTAATATCTTAAATGTAATACAACATTTATGAAAAAGTGATGCTTTAATGCAAAGAACTTATAATGGCAACACATCAATTATGATTCACACATCCAAAGCTAGTTACATAACGATATCTATGACCAAAAGTGCAAATTTTAGTGAAAAACAAAAGTGCAAAAACAAAACATAATAGAAGCACCTTAAATCTAATGTTTGATAAAGTGAAATGTTTCATAACTAAAAACGACCGTTGTAACAACGTGGGGGCGTAGAGAACAAAAATATACATGGATAGACGACATATTTCAGTCTCACAAGTCACTAAATAATTATAAAGTCCATATATTTGACAAGTGACTAATTACTACATCGATAATTCGCAATGCTCTCCAGCTACACACTCACGATCCCCCAAAAAGCACACACCCACTCACATATATCAAATCCCCCAGAACAAATTCTGAAGCATCATGCAATCCCCAAACGACACGAGACTCTCCCTCAACCTATTCATTTGGACTAGCAACAAACAAAACCAGAACAAAAACAGATACTAAATGTTTAAAATATACAATTAATAATACTAATAATAATAATAATTATTATTATAAAATTATATATAAATATATATTATTAAAACACTCTACCTTAATTTGTTACACCTATTAAAAGTATGTAAAATAAAGTTACTTAATTTTACCCAGAATAAGAATGCAAAAGATATCCGCGTGCTAGTTAGGGTATGAAACAAAATGAAACAGACGCTTACCAACCAGGGACTGCGAGCGTGTACTCCAGGACAAACATTCCAACACAATGTGAACCCTTCAACACCAAAGTGAACTTTAGATATATAAGTAGCAGCCAAAGGATCATTATTAAGCTTCGATTAATTTCAGGATGGATTAAAAAACTAGTGGTCACAATCTATGCCACAACAAACACTATACACATCATCTTCAATAATCACAATATGACTAGTACAGCAACAGTATCAAAGCACAATTGGATAATAAACCCTCATTATTACTTATTGTCCTTAACCCTTCCAGCCCGGGTGTCATTTTAAAATGACACCAAAAAAAAAGGGCCGGTGACCGGGTGTCATTTTAAAATCTTTGTGCTTGAAAGCGTGCTTCAAAATTTGCACGGCCAAATTTTACATTGCAGGAGCGACCGCAGCGCCACCAAGCCTCAACTACTAGTATTATCAGTTCGTACGTGGCCGCCATAGCGAGTTATACTGAAAAAATGCTTTCCGACGTGTCTGATTCGCTGCAACCTCCCGCGGGCCCCAGTGCTACCCCGCTCGCAACTTCAACGCCTGTTGCAACCGAGAAGAAAGCTCAACGAAAGAAAGTTAAGCGTTTGTTGAGTGATAGCGCTATACGGCGACAACTTTTTGATAGTGAAGAGAGCAGTGGCAAAAGCTTGGTGGACAAGGAACAATTTATAAGTGCAAGTGAAGATGACGAATTCGTTGGCTTTGGAGACAACGATAATGTTGATTTATTTGAGGGGGGAGACAGTAGTGATGATCCTGATGTGGAAGTGTTTCAGGAAGGTGCCATTGAGCTTCCAAGTTTGCTAGAACCTAGGCCTAACCCCTCGCCATCTTTGCTAGGTTAGCCTAGGCCTAGCCCTAGCCCAGGACCTTCCCCTTTGCCTGCCCATACGCCCTTGAAAGTGGGCAAATATTTCTATAAACAATCGTTGGTGAAAAGTGAAGCTAATAAAGCACGCAGGGCAGCCGCAGAAAAGGATAAGGAAGCTGAAGACAGTGATAATGACGCCGACCGTGGTCTAGCAACCACCCGCATTCCATTGTCCCGACGCCTTGACCCGGGACGCCGAGTGGGTCACCCACAGCCCTCGGCTTCATCTCTCCTTTAGGATGACCAAAGGGCCTCTTCAAGTGGTATTACTAGTGTGCCACAGCCCTCAACACACCGCAGAGCATTATTTGCTGCGGCGAAGCCCTCGGCTCGCCGCAAAAGGAGCCCAACTCCCGAGGCCGAGGCTCCCATTGTTGAAGCTCCCGCAGCCTCCCACACCGCCGACGCCCGGTCACTTCTTCACCCGAATTGTCTCCTGAAGAGGATGCTGACGACCCCAACATTGCCCCAGATGACCTGACGTCGCCTGAGGAAGAAGAGGAACAGGAAGAGGAAGAGGAAGAGGAAGAAGAAGAGGAAGTCCCGACAAGACGAGCGAGAGGTCGAGGTCGTGGACGTGGTCATTCTGCCGACGCCGCTGCCCCTGGGCGTGGGCGTGGGCGTGGGCGTGCAGGGCGTCCGCGTGGCCAAGGGCGTGTGCCAAGGCACCCAGGGCGTGTGCCTGCTGCACCTGCACGACCTCGATCATCAGCATCCGACCTGTTTGTGTGGACAGATGGGGCTGATTTTGAGCCAGATTGTCCTGCCTTTGACGAGGTACAGATGGGTTCCGGGGTGTCACCAACATTTCCCTGTGACCCAGCTGCTACCCCCAGTGAAATTTTCTGTGGCTTCTAAGACAATGAAGTCATGGAATACCTCGTCGAGGAGACCAACAACCATCATGAGATCTGTGCCAACTTTCTTGGGAGGAAGACCAGTGCCAAGATGGTGGCATGGAGAGCTGTCACTGTGGCAGAACTATATGTATTCTTTGCACTCACAATGCTGATGACACATATCAGGAAGCACGCTCTGACAGACTACTGGATCACTGGCGACATCATAACGGCTCCAGCATTTGGCAAGTACATGTCCAGGGACAGGTACATCGACATCCTCTCCTACCTCCACCTGACAAACAACATGGCAGTCCACCTTCCCGACTCATAATGGAAGATCAGGAAGCTGTATGACATGATATGTCATCGGTTCACCACCTACCTGATACCATTCCAGAAGATGTGCCTCGACGAGTCTCTGGTCCTGTTCCGTGGTAGGCTGCACTTCTGACAGTATATCCCGTCCAAGAGACACCGCTTCGGCATGAAGCTCTTCGTCCTCTGCGACTTGTGCTGGACTTTATAGTCTACAGCGGCAAGGCTGGAGAAATTGTGACTGACCCCCTCATTGGTTTTGGTGGCGCTGTAGTGAAGAAGATAATGGAGAGGCACTTCAATCAAAAACCACATCCTCTACACAGATAATTACTACACGTCGCCTCTCCTGACCAAGTACCTCCATGACCGCAAGACCGGAACTGTCGGCACAGTCAAGGGCAAGAGAAAGGGCATGCCAGGCTACCCAACCAAGACGAAGAAGGCGGACATCTTCCACAAGAAGAGTGGCCCCATCCTCTCCATCCATTGGCATGACCAGCGCAAGGTCAACCTCCTCACCACATGCCACAAGGCCGAGATGGTCGCCACAGGGAAGGTGGACCGAAGAACCAAGAACCCCGTCCAGAAACCAGCTGCTGTCCTGGATTATAACCTCAACATGCGCCTCGTTGACAAGTCCGACATGCAGATGGGCTTCATCGACTGCCTGTGAACATCTTGCAGGTGGTACAAGAAGTTTATCCTGCATACGGTAGATATGTCGGTCCTCAATGCCTACAACATCTACCGTCTGAGGACTCCAGGAGCCAAGAAGTACACGTCCCTGCGGAAGTTCCACAAGCAGGTGATACTTGAGCTACTGGCTAAACATGCGGGTACACCAGGGAGGCCACTACAAGGACCAGGCCAGCTGGACAGAACGGGGTGTGCTGAATTTTTCAGGAAGCACCAGCTCAATGCTCTTCCTTTCAAAGCACCAGGTAGTAACGCTAGGAGTCAGAAGAGGTGCCATGTGTGCAGCCACACAACTCGCAGACCCCACAAACCCACAAAAACTACTTGGGAATGCCTCGAGTGTCAAGTTGGACTGTGTGCTGGCACCTGCTTCAACGACTTCCATACTCTCATAAACTTTTGAAGTGGAAGTGACACTCAAATGTAGGCTAAGAATAATAATATAACTAAGTATAAGTGAAAAGGACACATATAAGTAATAATAAGTGCCTTCAATAACAATATGAACAAGTGAAAGTGACACTAAAATATATTTCTAACAATAAATAAGTGAAAATGACACTCAATAAGCCTAGGCCAGTCAAAGTGACAGTATAATAATAATAAAACTAAGTATAAGTGAAAGAGACACACACAAGTAATAATAAGTGCCTTCATAACAATATGAACAAGTGACAGTGACACTATATATATTATTAGCTTACCTAACAATACATAAAAGGGGAAATGACTCTATCAATTATCAAAGTCCAGTGAAAGTGACACTAATAATAATAATAATAATAATAAAACAAAGTAATAAGTGACAGAGACACAAACAATTTCATGTAAATATCTTTATTGAGTGAAAATAACATAATAACTATAATAAATGACATAATAACCAATGAAACACTATCAAATCGCTTCCCGGCATAATTGCGGGTGGAGCGACGAGTGCAATTGGGCGTCGTAGCCGGGGCCGCGGTTGAGTGTTCGGACGTGCCGAGGTAAATACGCGGCAAAAAAAGTTACCTCCACTTCCATCACCATCACTCCGGAACAAGTTGAGCTAGAGAGTTCTACTCAACGCCATTCTACGCAGCAAGGTAAGGCGCCCATTTCTATATATGTTTGATTAATGTAGGTAATATATTAAGCGAGATTAACCTTAGTTTACTTATGTTGATATTCGGCCAGATCGCCGGAATACGAGCTCCGTCCTTTGGAGAGCCTGCCCGGGCCAGGAGGGTTAAGCTTAATAATAATAATAATAATAATAATAATAATGATAATACTCACTATTATGCCTACCTATATGTTACCTGTATGCTTTGTTGTATAACTAATGGTGTAATAATCATAGGTTATTCCTACGAGACACAGTGAACACAGTATGGTATATAATGAACTGTTAGACATTAGTTTTCCTGCATACAAATTAAATACAAATAGACAAATAAAAGTAGCAATTCAAGTGTCAATGACAATTCTAATCGAAACGGAAAGATATATTTCCACTGCAAAACAGAGAACGAAGATTTATGAACTTTAATAATAATAATAATAATAATAATAATAATAATAATAATATTTATTCAGTTAGCAATTTACAGAGTTGGTACCACATAGTTTGTTATAAATATGACATGTACCAGCCTTGCATAAATCCAACTAAGGATAGCCCAATAAGGCCGTTAGGCGTATTTCCATTGGGGTCCTTGTGGGATTAGGTTAGCTGGGGAAATGGGGAGGATAAAGAAATAGATACTTTAGAGAAAGTATTTCTAGGGGGTTATTTTAAGATACCTTACATCCTATAGTAAATATCAGTAATCCGTAATCAGTAATCATTTCAGTTTGGTTTGTCTATCTCTTATGTCGTATTTAGTAGTAGGAGCACAGTTTGGTGCTCCCTTCTCGCAGCTGTCCGGTTCAGGTGTTCCTTCAGGCTACGTCTGAAGGAATACAGTGTTCTCTTTTCACGGACTGACTGGGGTAGGTCGTTCCAGTCTTTGATGGCAGTGAAGAAGAATGTTTGCTTACCCTGTCCTTGGATTCTCGGGACCTTAACCCTTAACTGGCGGCCCGCAACATAAGTCGAGTTAAATAAGTTTGGACTATGTGGCGGCTCACACCATAAGTTGTGTGGCATTTTCAGCACGTAATGTTGCTGAGAGAGAGAGACAAGCGGTGGCAGGAGAGTAGCGAGCGTATGACTGCTCCAGACCATCGCGGCGGGCCTACTGACATGAATCCCTCCCTCCTCCACCCTCTCACACTCGCTACATAGTGAAATGTATGGGGAAAGTACCGAATTACATGGTTTTTGCACTCGTGTTGCGCGGTTGTTGCAAGAAAACTAGCGGTCATACAAGGATCGTTGTGGTGTCATTGGAAAGCTCTGTTTATGCCCTTTCAGGGATAGATACTTGGTTTACGCTCTGGGTCTTATTTAGGCATGAAAATGATCACGTAGACAGCCCTATTTTGGGTAAAAACACCCCGCTGGTGGCTACATAATTTATACCGCCTAGGCCGCTCTTTAGGTGTTAAAATTAAACATCATGTTTCTTGTATTATGTCCACTCCTCTCATTTGCTTTAACAAAATCATTCTTTAGATACTCTGGAGCTCTGTCATAGAACATTTTGAAGGCATTAGTTAGCCTGATTTGTTTGGCCCTGTCAGAGACATTGAGCATACCTAGTGACTGAAGTTGTTCCTGGCCAACATGTGATCTGGGTCCTAGGTTCAGCATGAACCTAACCATTTTCTTTTGAGTGACCTGAAGTTTGTGCTGTGCTGATTTAGATGATGCAGAGTACCAGGATGACACAGAATAGTCAAAATGACATTGAACAAGCGCTTGGCAGAGGGTCTTTTTGGTCGCCGCGGGCAAGCATCCCACCTGTCTATACAGGTATTTTATACATGCTCTACACTTACTCAGGATAGATTCCAAAATTGTTTCACCTGACAAACCCGCGTCCAGTTTCAGTCCGAGATATTTAACTTGTGACACTGTTGTTATAGGAATAGCATTACAGTTGACCGAGAAGCCCACAATGTCTTTCAGTTTGCGTTTTGTTCCACATAAGATGGCTTCCGTCTTGCCCAGGTGAAGAGATAGTCTATTGTCCACTAGCCATTCACTACATGATGCTAGTTCTTTGGAAAGTGAAGCGGCAATACTTATTGGGTCTTTTCCTGAAACCAGAAGCACGCTGTCGTCTGCATACAGGAATAATTTACATGAGACGCTCAGTTCCATGTCGTTCACATAACAGAGAAAGAGTAAGGGACCCAGGATGCTTCCCTGCGGGACCCCACAGTTAATTGGCATAGGATCAGAGATATTATCATAAATTTTGACTCTTTGGGTTCTACCACTAAGATAAGATTTAAACCAGTTCACAGACCCTGTGCCCATTGCTTGTAGTTTATTACATAGGATATCATGGTCTACTGTGTCAAACGCTTTTTGTAGATCAAGAAGAACCATACCGGTGTAGTTACCTTTAGACATTTCTTTACGAATGTGATCCGTTAAGTGGATGAGACAGGAGTCTGTCGAGTACATGCATCTGAAACCTGATTGAAACTTATAGAATAGATCATTTTGTTTGAGGTAGTGTTCAATTTGGGTGTATACCGCTCTTTCAAGGATTTTAGATACAATACATAATATGCTAACTGGTCTGTAGTTGCCAACTTCTAGTTTATTTCCTTTCTTGAATAGAGGGGTTACAATAGCTTCCTTCAGTTCAGCAGGTACTGTGTTGGTGTTAATTAACAAGTTGATGATGTGGGTTAGGGGGCCTGCTATACCAATGGCTCCATCTCGTAGAAATTTGGCAGGAATTTTGTCTGGTCCTGTGCTCTTATGTACATTTAGGTTAGACAGCTCGTCAAAAGTGTATTTTGGTGTAACATTTTGCAATCTAAATGTGTTCGGGTGTATGTCTTTATCTCTGTAGAAATTACGAAAGGTGGCCGTTGTTGTTCCAGATGGTGTAGTATGTCATTGTTGATCCATGGGTCTGACCTTGATTTAATTCGTATGTCTTTCAGAGGAGCTATTTCGTCTAGGATGTTTGTGATGATGATTCTGAAGCCAACCCATGCGTCATTAACGTTTGTACTTCCAAACACTGGAGACCAGTCTGTATTCCATAAAATGTCCAGAAATGTTTCCTTATTGTAGTTTCTGAGTGACCTTGTTTTGATAATCTTGTGATTCTCTAGGGTAATTTTTGTGGTTTTCCGTGTGCAATATGTGACGAAGTGATCACTTATCCCAGTCTGTATAACCCCTGATTGGGATATTTTGTCCTCTCTGTTACAGTTTATGTGGTCTAATATTGTGGCAGTGTTCTCAGAGATACGAGTGGGGGTTGTGATGAGTTGTTTGTGATTGTGCATTGTCAGTATATGCCTATATTCTCGTACAAGCCTATCATTTCGTTGTTTGTAACACAGGTTAAAATCCCCTAGTATGATGGATTCATTCCGAGGGTCTAGCGATGACAAAGTTCGTTCAAATTTGGTCAAGAATTGTGTGTTGGCTGGTGGCCTATAGCATACCCCAATTGTGATGGGTCTTGTCCTCGGCAGGTGTAGGTCGATCCACAGAGCTTCGTGATTTTCTACATGGAGGTCGGTCCTAGTTGTGTGTGTGAGGTTGTTTTTTACATACAGACATACTCCTCCCACATGCCTATTGCGATCATTCCTAACCATGTTGAAACCTTGAATGTTTATTTCACCATCGTTTATACTTGAATCCAGCCAGGTTTCTGTGATTGCAATTATTGAAGCTTTGGCCTTATTAGCTAACAAGTTTATTTCTGACAATTTATGGTACATTGATCTGGCGTTAATGTGTATAAGATGGAGCCCTTTGTTGGTGAACACTCTGTATTCATCTTTGATTTTGAATGTGTCCTGGCTGGATTCTGAGTTGTTAATACTTGGATCATTTACAATAATATTCGGTAATGAATGCATGGCACACTTATTGCAAAGGAATTCCCGTTCTTCACTGTTGGTCTTCTTAGAGATGCACTTCATGTGAGCTACCTGTTTACACTTTACACAGTTTTGGATCTTCTGACGTCGTGTTATGAGTGATTCCCAAATAAAACAAATGGTTTCGCGATGTTGTACAGCTGAGTTCCTACATTTAACACATTCAACTTTGTTTCTACTGTTAACGTAAGTACATCGGTCATGAACAATTTCATTACAACTGTTGCATTGTAAAAGTGAACTCCTATTGTTGAAACCAATATTACAGACTATACATAGTTTTTTCTTACTGTTTATCATACGACTGGAGGTGTGGTTTGGTCCGCGTCAATCAGCTGTTTGTGCGGGAGAGAGTAGGGGATACTCGCGGTCGGGCTGTGGTTGTTTGCTGTTGTTGTTGTTGTTGTTTTCATTGTCCGTTGATGCTGCTTCCCTGTTGATGTATTTGCGAGTGCTACCTGTTTTTATTGTTGTTCTTGTTGCATGTTGTGCTACTTGGGTCGCCGATATCTGTGGTATTAATGGTAATGCTGTGGGTAATGTAGAGTTGGTGGAGTGGGTAATTGCTAATTCCCTTCATTTATAGCATTCCATTTATTTTCTGCTGTTAACATAAGAACATCGATCGTGTGCTGTTTCATTACAAATACATTGTGATGTTGGACTCCTTTTGTTGAATCTAATATCGCACACTGTACATAGATTCTTTGTATTGTTCGTCAAACGTCTGGCGGTGTGATGATCAGCTGTGCTGCTAGGGTGGGGACTGTCTGTTAACCCATAGTTAATGGTGAGGCAATGTTCTATTAAAATTATATAGTCGATGTTTCACATGGGATTCATAAACTGATTAGCGTAATAATAATATAATAATAATACTAATACTAATAATACTAATAAAGTAGACGTGCCGTTTTGCCCAAAATCAAAACGGCATACCCAACACTGCGATGGGTTACCATCATCACTACTAATACCATCACAATCACCATCATCACTACAACTGCCACAATCATCACGATTACTGTCATCACCATCACTACTACAATTACAATCATCACTACTACTGTCACCATTGTCACTACTATCATCATTGATATTACACCTATCAACCATCATTACTACTATCATCACCATCATCTTACAATCATCATTACTAGTTAACATCATCACTACTACTATAACCATCATCATTACTACTGTCACAAGTATTACCATCATCACCATTACTATGATCTTCATCATCACAACTATTGTCATCATCACTAAACTTTCACCATCATCACTACTACTCTCCATCGTCATCATTATCACTACAACTATCATCATTACTTATCACCATCAACAGTACTATTATGACCATCATCACTACTACTAGTATTGTCATCATCATATCTACTACTGTCACCATCTTATCTCACTCACTTGCCATGCAATACTAACTCTTCTCTTCTGTTTGTGGGGTATTGGTAATAATTCGTGGAGTTTTCTCGGTTTGGAGATTTTTATTTCAGATACCCCACACACAGACAGAAGAGTTAATACTGCATGGCAAGTGAGTGGGGGAGGATTAGAAGGGGTAGGTAGTGTGGGGTTTGGTATTGATGAAGGCGAGGGTCTTACTATGGTATGTGAGGGGGTCTGGTTGTTTGAACACGTCCCCCATGTCACTCTTGCGCATTGCGGTCCCCTTCATAGTGTGGGGGAAGTCCTCTTCCTACACCCCAGCCCTGAATGGGACAATCTAGGACCTCATCCCCCTGATGTATGAGTCTGGGTCCCTGGGCTCCCCTGAAGAATTCGGGTACGTCACCTCCTCCACTCGTCCCCTATAGACTAATGTAGTAGGGTGTCTCTGGTGTTACACGGTCCCCTTGTGACAGGGGTGTCTCTGGTGATAACAGTCCCCCCTGGTATCTGAAAGGGGTGTTTCCGGGTGGATGGGATTCGATAACCTTGGCGGGCAACCCATCTAGGGGAATTGTCGGGATTAGGGTAATGATCCCGACAGTTTAGGTCAAATAGGGCATTTGAATTTGGCGGTATCGTATCGCATGTACGATTTCGGCTAGTTCTTTGTGTATTGTAGTTTATCAACTCTGCGTAAGCAGAGTTTGGTATCGCCCCCCCGTATAGTGGGTACCACACGAAAAAAATGTCTGTCGTCGTCGTCGTCCGTCTGTCTCGGAACTCCTACTAGACCGTTGGACGGATTTTCACCAAATTTCACACAAACATTTGTTGCGTGAATACGAACGTCAGTCAAAAAATATTTTTTGAATTTATGCAATAGCTATGATTTTAGGTCCAAAATATGGTTTTACCAAGCCCCCCCCCCCCCCCCGCGCCAGCCAATCCCGGACCCCCACCCCCTCACCCAGCAATGGTGGCGTTCTTAGTGTGTGAGCCCCGAAGGGGCTCGCACACTAAGAACGCATTCGTTCTGGGGGCGAAAACATCTCGCTCCGTATTTGCTAGGTTAAGTTAGTTTAGTTGGCATTAGAAGTGATGGTAGTAATAGTGGGATTGATGGTGATAGTAGTGATGATGGTTGTAGTTGTATTGATGATGATGACATTAGTGATAATGATGACAGTAGTAGATATGATGGTGACAGTACTACTATTAGTGATGATGGTCATAATAGTAGTGATGATGGTGACAAGTAATGATGATAGTTGTAGTGATAATGATGACAGTAGTGATGATGGTGAATAGTAGTGATGATGGTGAAAGTTGTAGTGATGATGACCATAGTTGTGATGATGAAGATCATAGTAATGGTGATGATGGCACTAGTAGTGATTATGGTGATAGGATACATGATGGTAATACTTGTGACAGTAGTAATGTTGATGGTTATAGTAGTAGTGATGATGTTAACAGTAGTAATGATGATTGTAAGATGGTGGTGATGATATAGTAATGATGGTTGATAGTTGTAGTATCAATGATGATAGTAGTGATTAAGATGGTAGTTACAATGATGACAGTAGTAGTGATGATTGTAATTGTAGTAGTGATGATAATCATAGTAATGGTGATGATGACAGTAGTTGTGATGATTGTGGCAGTTGTAGTGATGATGGCAGTAGTAGTGATGATTGTGATTGATGATGGTATTAGTAGTGATGATGGTAACCCATCACAAAGTTGGGTATGCCGTTTTGATTTTGGGCAAAACGGCACGTGTGTGTGAGCCCCGAAGGGGCTCACACACTAAGAACGCATTCGTTCTGGGGGCGAAAACATCTCGCTACGTATTTGCTAGGTTAAGTTAGTTTAGTTGGCATTAAAAGTAATGGTAGTAATACTGTAGTGGGATTGATGGTGATACTAGTGATGATGGTGATAATAGTAGTGATGATGGTTGTAGTTGTATTGATGATGTTGACAGTAGTGATGATGATGACAGTAGTAGATATGATGGTGGCAGTAGTAGATATGATGTAGTGACGATGGTGTGAGTATTAGTGATGATGGTGAGTAGTAGTGATGATAGTGAAAGTTGTAGTGATGATGACAATAGTTGTGATGATGAAGATCATAGTAATGGTGATGATGACAGTAGTAGTGATGATGGTGACAGTAGGATACATGATGGTAATACTTGTGACAGTAGTAATGATGATGGTTAAAGTAGTAGTGATGATGTTAACAGTAGTAATGATGATATTAAGATGGTGGTGATGATAGTAGTAATGATGGTTGATAGTTGTAGTATCAATGATGATAGTAGTGATTAAGATGAAGGTGACAATGGTGACAGTAGTAGTGATGATGGTGAGAGTAGTAGTGATGATTGTAAATGTATTAGTGATGATGATCATAGTAATGGTGATGATGACAGTAGTCGTAATGATTGTGGCAGTTATAGTGATGATGGAAGTAGTAGTGATGATGGTGATTGTGATTGATGATGGTATTAGTAGTGATGATGGTAACCCATCGCAGATTTGGGTATGCCGTTTTGATTTTTGGCAAAACGGCACGTCTATTGTAGTTTATTATTAAGTGTAGGTTAAATATTAACTGTAATGTATAAATATCTACATCAGGTCTAGATGAATCATGAAACCAAGTTATGGGTTATAATTATTATGAGCCGGCAGCCAAATGTAGTTTCGCGAAGCGATCGGACGCCGGCCTTTTAGTCTCTCAATCACCACCATACAGCCAACAACTTTCCCCCGGCTCTTGACTCACCTTTAGTCCTCCATGAACTACCATTGATAATATATAACAACAGTCCTACATCACAAAGTCCTCTAAGCTAAGTTCATTGTATCGATATTGTATTATGTGAACATTCCTACATGTGTATTGGTGATTAACATATAACTATTTGTTGGGATATTTTCATGTACCAGTGATATGCAATTTAACCTCTTTATCTAAATTCCCGACAAATATTGGTCCTTCGTGCCCTAGTGCTTATTATTTTACCATTAAAGTGTTTTGTTTACTACCGCTTCACTTGGTATTGCAAATGGCTGCCGCCTTGTACATTGTTGGGCCGACTGCCTTTTCCCTAGTTTCTTAGCCTAGCTTTTTCCCTTGTGTTTTTTTTCTGGGTAGCGCCATCACAGTATTTTTTTTGGCTGGTTTCCAATTGTTTGTGGACTTTGTGCTCCTTGCCGTTCTTGGAGGGTTTGTTGGGCTGGTGTTGGGTGTGAGGGTTTTTTCGTTGGTTCCATTTCGCGCGGTTGAGCTAGGCTAGGCCTGCAGGTGTCTGTGGTAGGCCTGTAGTGTTCTATATGTTTAGGCATTATGGGACTCTTTATTAGTTTTGCCGGCGGGGAGGGTTCTCATGTGACTCATTTAATTAAATTGTATAGCCTAGTTGCCCAATTACGGTCATGGGGTTCTGTCTCTGTTGATTCCTAAGCGATTGACAGCCAACAGACCTCATGATTGTGGGATGGGCAGCTGGGCTAGGCCTAATACTTATTACTAGTCAGTTCTTTTCATTTACCCTTCTTTCTCTAGCCCTTGTTTGTTTCTGCTATTTGTCAATTTGCTCAATTAATTCATTCTACTGCAGCTAGTAGCCTAATGACCGTTTCCAAATTGGGAGTGGCAATGCTATTGCCACATTTTTTAATTTAAATTAGTTTGTGTAACTAGTTTGCTTTATAGTTTAGAGAGTTAATAGCTTAGATTCAGACCTTAACGATGACAGATTTAAAGAAACTTAAGATTCTGAAGGGAGGGATGAAGGGAAGTTTAAATAGGTGTTTAAGAGATCTTGATGAATTTTTATTAAGTGCCTCGGCTGATCAAATTAAGGGTAAATTTGCTACTGTAACTAAATCGCTAGCCACTTATGATAATTATGCTCAGCAGGTATATGGTTTATTGACAAGTACTGACGATGTGGAAGAAGAAATGTCAGCAGATCTTGAGTACGTTTAGGATGTTAATACAGCCTTAGCCAGACTATCTTCCACACAAGAAACACACCCTGTTAAGGATACCGGTACACCAAAGGTGACTGGCTTTAACCTGCCGAAGCTTACTTTGTCTACCTTTTCCGGGGATTCGACTACCTGGACTGGATTTTGGGATATCTTTGAGTGTTCCGTCCATCGGAATAAAACACTCCCATCCATCCAAAGGTTCACCTATCTCCGTAGCCAATTGAAAGGGGAGGCATTGAAGTTGATCGATCGGTACAAGCTAGAAGCTACAAGCTACGAATCTGCAGTTGAGTTGCTGAAAAGAACTTACGGGAGAGAGGAAGTCATCAAGACCGCATTAATTACTAAATTCTTCACTCTAGATCCTCCATCCTATGATGTGACGGACCTAAAGGAGTACTATGCCTCCTTTGAGAGCCTCCTCCGATCTATGGAGACAATGGCCATCACCAAGGAGGAAATATTTAGTGTAAATATCTTGAACAAGATACCCTCTCCCCTAAAGGAAATCGTAAGACGAAAACTAAGCGACTCTCCACTAAACTTGGAAGCGTTGGTGCAGGTGTACCAGACTGAAGTGTTTAACATGGAGAGTACTGGACACTACCGACCCGTGGAGATGTCGCCATCCACTGCAGCTTTCCCGGTACAGACTTCTCCTAAACAGAAAAGGCCAATATCATTAGGTTGCAAGTTGTGCAGTGTCCACGGTCATCTGTGGTACCAGTGTCCTAAGTATCCTAAGGCTACACAGAAAATTGGCAAGGCTAAATCGCTTAATTTATGTACCAGCTGTCTGGCAAGAGACCACTTCAACAGTACTTGCACCAATTCCTACATCAAACCTTGTAAGTATTGCAAGGGGAAACATTGGTTTTCCCTTTGCACCCAGTCTGATCGGCACGACGGCAAAGAAAAGGGGAGAACCACCAAAGAGTCACATGAGAAAGGTAAAAGCGAGGGTAATATAGTATCTGCCATGTCCATTGCTTCTTGGGAATGTCAATTGCTTCCAACTATGATGCTGCCAGTAGTGGAGAGTAATAATAAGCCTACAATGACGCGCACCTTACTCGACCAGTGCTCACAGAGGTCATTCGTTCTGCGGTCATCATTACCCCAGCTCAAGTGTACCAGCAAGGGTCAAGAAAATTTGCGTCTCCATGGTTTCACTGGTGAAGTAGATTCCAGTGACTATGATATAGTGGAGGTTTCCTATGTTTATAGAAGAAAGGTATGTCCCATCAAGGCTGTTGTGGTCGACAAACTACCCAGTTTCTATATAGCATCAGAGATTCAACCACATTTGAAATATCTCAGAAGCAAGGGTTATAAACTGGCTGATGATCAACTCTCTGCTAACAATGGAATTTTGCTACTGGTCGGAGCTGATAATTACTACGACCTGGTTCACCCTGGATATCGGCGGGTAGATACGCTAATATTGCTCCCCACGATCCAAGGGTATGCCATTTTTGGATCCTATGCCACTTCCTCTCAAGACACACAGGTGGAGGTGGTTACGGTCCTCAAGGTAGCAGTAAGCCCCATAGATAAATATATTAGGCCATGTGTGCCTGATAATACATGTACTGATATAAAATAAGCTATGGGACTTTGACAATATTGGAATTGACCCACATGAACTTGATTGGGAGTCGAAGCTAGCGTTGAGCTCGTATGAAGAGACTGTAACGTATGACTCTGGCAGGGGTGGTATGTGGTAAGGCTCCCTTGGAATGATAATAAGAGTAAATTACCTACTAATTTCCATCTAGCACTTGGTAGATTACGTGGCCTTCAAAAGCAGTTTGTCAAGGATCCAAATTATTGCGAGACATGCGTCAGTACTACACGAGCAGGTACAATGTGGATTTGTGGAAAGAGTAGATCTCAGTGAGTATGGGGATAACATCCATTACCTTGCTCACCATGGGATTAAAAAGGACAGTTCCACCACTCCTGTTCGTATTGTGTATGACTCCTCTGCTAAATTCAGTGATCGCTCCTATAGCCTGAATGATTGTCTGTACACGGGTCCGTCCCTGGTCTCTGATCTGGCGCAAATTATGTTGCGCTTCAGATGTCATAAGTTTGCATGGGTCGCCGATATTGAGAAGACCTTCCTGATGCTTCAACTCCATCGTGAAGACAGGGACTCGACAAGATTTTTATGGCCACGGGACCCAATGGGTCTAGATTCAGAGTATCTGGTCTACAGGTTCAGAGTCGCCTGATTCGGGGCGACCTGTTCCCAGTTCCTTCTCAACGCTACTATCTTGCGACATCTTGAGGAGGCTGGACTAGATCCTGACTTTAAGAATGAGATCAAGCAGGGGATCTATGTGGACAATTTTCAAGGCACTGGAGACGATGAAGATTTATTGCTCGAAAGATGCTGGGAGACCCGCGATATATTTGCCAAGGCTCATCTATACCTGAGAGAATGGGCCACTAATAGTGATCTTTTGAATGGTCAATTTGCTTCTGACGGTGTAGCTACTGAGAATAGTGAGGTGAAGTTTTTAGGCCGAAAATGGGACACTACCACAGATTGTATATCCTTCTGTCACACCCCATGCGGCAGTGAGCTTATGACCAAGCGAAACTGCTTAAGCTTGTCAGCGAGGTTGTTTGATCCCCTAGATTTTTTGCTGCCTGTAACTATCCGTGCTCGTATGTTTTTACAGCAACTGTGGCGGCTAAAACTAGATTGGGACACGCCCCTCCCGACTGAGTTACAAAATACTTGTCGGTTAATTTGGTCGGACCATTCCACAAGTTGCAAGGTCCAACTTAATCGTCAGGTTATTAGTGGTCAACAGGTTGATCTACATGCCTTTTCTGATGCTAGTAATAGTGCATACGGTACTGCCATATACATATGCAATGGTAGTGAAGCGAAACTGGCTATAGCATAGGCCAAAGTAGCCCCTAGAAAGAAAATTACAGTTCCTAAATTAGAACTTACTGCATTGCTTCTGTCTGCTCGTCTAATAAAGTTTACACTGGATGCTTTTACAGACATGCTACAGATTAATAACTTCTATGTCTGGAGTGACAGTCGAATAGCATTTTCATGGGTACACAGCCAGAAAGTGTTACCTGTTTATGTTTCTAATCGCACTGATGAGATACATAACTTAGTTCCTACAACTAAATTTCGCTATGTGAGCACCAAGCACCAAGGATAACGCCAGTGACATAATTTCCCGGGGGATCTCGGCGCAACAGTTTATGTCGTCCTCTATTTGGTGGCATGGACCTCCATGGCTTATATCTCTGACTGAATGGCCTCAGGATTTCAGGGAAAGCATATCTGATCCTTCAAGTCGGCCCCAACATGATGTGTTAAGTAGTTCGACTAGGAGTACTACACATCAGGATAACAAGTTGGTAGAGTGGGAACGTTACGGCAGCTATGATCAAGTAATACGGGTATTTGCATGGATATACCGTTTCATTAACAACATGAGAAGTCGGGCTAACGGGTCTTTCCTTAGTGAAGATTCGAAGCATATCAGACTCCATGAATTGAGATCAGCAGAAGCGAAACTAATATGTTTAGTACAAAGGGAATCTTATCCTACTGAAAATCAAATCCTGAGCAAGGAGTCAAAGGCCAAACCCTCTAACTTAATGAGGCAGCTAGGATTATATATAGAAGGAAGCATAATTAAGTGTAGAGGCAGGATACAAAAGGCGGACATTATCGATTCTGCGAAATATCCTGTCCTCCATAGCTCCTCTCATTTGATTACCAAACTGTTGATTCGCCAATGCCATAGGACCTGCCTACATTTTGGCGTAAATTATGTTCTGGCGTATATGCGACAACGTTGGTGGATCCCTAAGATGCGACAAGCAACTAAAGGGATCCACAATAGCTGTACTATCTGTAAAAGATTACAGGGTAAGCCTTACTCCCCAGTAGATATACCTCCCTTACCTGAGTTCAGGGTACAAAGGACTGAACCATTTCAGGTAACTGGGGTAGACTACACCGGAGCGATTCAAGTTAGAGAATTGCCCGGTAATATCATAAAGGTATGTGCCGTTCTATTCACATGTGCGGTAACCAGAGCGATTCATATTGAATTGATTGACGACCTATCCAGTGAGGGTTTTTTGCATACTCTAAGACGCTTTGCAGGCCGCAATGGTTTCCCTCAAATTATTATGAGCGATAATGCGACTTGTTTTGTCGGGGCCTCTAAATATCTCCAGAGTTTAATGGATGACCTGCGAGTTGTGGCTACCCTCACTGGAAAGGGTTGTCAGTGGAAATTTATACTAGCACGTGCACCATGGTTCGGGGCGATTTGGGAGAGAACAATCGGTATTGTCAAATCTGCCATGAAGAAGGTATTAGGAAGGGCACTGGTGACCAGAAGGGAGTTGCAAACCATCTTAATAGAGATTGAGATGTCAGTCAACGACAGGCCCTTGACCTATACCTCTGCAGATGTTGATGACCTCTTACCCATTTCGCCTTCTATGCTAACACGTGGACGAACCCTTAATACCTTTCCTAGATCGTCAGTAACCGACGAAGATCTACAAGACCCTACGTTCGGCGATGCTGACGCCACCCGTCGTCGCTTCCAGTATGTGAACAAGGTGTCGGACGATCTATGGAAAAGGTGGACCCAAGAATATTTGCTGTCTCTTCGTGAGCGTCACTCCAATATGATCAAAGGGACGAATCAATGATGGCCTCGTATCGGGGATATCATACTGATTCATGATGAGCGTCCTAGGTTATTTGGGAAGATTGGGAGGATTGTCGATTTGTTCCAGGGCATGGATGGTCTTATTGCTAGATTACGAACTTCGACGGGGGTTACTACTCGCCCAGTCGTAAGGTTATATCCCTTGGAGCAGGATGTAGAACTGTCGGATGATACTGGCGTCTCTACTGATACCCCTCCGCGGGAGAGTGCTGGTGACAGTGCTCCTCAGGGTGGGGCAGTTGATGATGAGAATGATGATCCTCCTCTGGCTTCAGGTGGCGCTCGCCCCAAAAGGAGGGCGGCTATGAGTTCCGTGGATCTTTGGAGATCTAAGATCAAACAAGGTGATCTTTGAATCTTCGATGTCCTTTTGTTTTCTGTATATAGCTACTGTATATTGTTCTTGGTGGCGGGCAGTATGTTGGGAATAGGGTAATGATCCTGACAGTTTAGGTCCAATAGGGCATTTGAATTTGGCGGTATCGTAAACGCATGTACAATTTCGGCTAGTTCTTTGTGTATTGTAGTTTATTATTAAGTGAAGGTTAAATATTAACTGTAATGTATAAATATCTACATCAGCTCTAGATGTATCATGAAACCAAGTTATGGGTTATAATTATTATGAGCCGGCAGCCATATGTAATTTCGCGAAGCATCGGACGCCGGCCATTTAGTCTCTCAATCACCACCATACAGCCAACAACTTCCCCCCGGCTCTTGACTCACCTTTAGTCCACCATGAACTACCATTGATAATATATAACAACAGTCCTACATCACCAGTCCTCTAAGCTAATTTCATTGTATCGATATTGTATTATGTGAACATTCCTACATGTCATGCAATTGAATTAGCAGTGTGAAATAGGACCGGACTCCATCTATTAACTTCGCCGTATTGGTAATTAACATATAACTATTTGTTGGGATATTTTCATGTACCAGTGATATGCAATTTAACCTCTTTATCTAAATTCCCGACAGGAATAAACCCTAAACAAATTACCGATGGGCGACATGCTAATCGGTGCCACTTACAGGTGGCGATCTCTATAACAGATAACAGATAACTACTGTCATCATCATCACTACTGTAATCATCATCAATACCAATAAACCATCATCACTACTATTATCACCGTCATCACTACTATCACCATCAATCCCACTATTACTACCATCACTTCTAATGCCAACTAAACTAACTTAACCTAGCAAATGTGGAGCGAGATGTTTTTGCCCCAATAACGCCATCATTGCTGGGTGGGGGGGGGGGGGGGGGTTAATATTTTGGACCTACGATCATAACTATTGCACAAATTCAAAAAATCTTCTTTGACTGACGTTCGCATTCACCCAACAAATGTTTGTGTGAAATTTAGTGAAAATACGTCCAACGATCTAAGACGAGTTTCGGGACAGACGGACGACAACGACGACGACGACAGACATTTTTTTCCAGTAGTACCTACTATACGGGGGGGGGGGGGGGGGGGGGGGGGGGGGGTTCCAAGCCGTTTTGCCCAAAATCAAAACGGCATACCCAACTCTGCGATGGGTTACCATCATCACTACTAATACCATCATCAATCACAATCAACATCAACACTACTACTGCCATCATCACTACAACTGCCACAATCATCACGACTACTGTCATCATCACCATTACTATGATCATCATCACTACTACAATTTCAATCATCACTACTACTCTCACCATCATCACTACTACTGTCACCATTGTCACTACCATCTTAATCACTATCATCATTGATACTACAACTATCAACCATCATTACTACTATAATTACCACCATCTTACAATCATCATTACTACTGTTTACATCATCACTACTACTATAACCATCATTATTCCTACTGTCACAAGTATTACCATCATGTATCCTATCACCATCATCACTACTACTGCCATCATCACCATTACTATGATCTTCATCATCACAACTATTGTCATAATCACTGCAACTTTCACCATCCTCACTACTACTCACCATCATCACTAATACTCACACCATCATAATTACCATCATCACTACTGTCATTATTATCACTACACCTAGCATTATTACTTGTCACCATCATCACTACTATTATGACCATCATCACTACTACTAGTAGTGTCACCATCATATCTTTCCATCATTAAAGGGTACATCACACAGTCAGGAGTGCGAGCTAGAGTCACTAGGAGTAGGGGACAATTCGGACTCGCGCGCCTATTCGCGGTGAAAATCGATGACTCCAAGTGACTCTAGCGACTTCTGTTAGACTCCCACTCGCTCACGGTGAAAATCGATGACTTCTAGTGATTCTAGCGACTCCTAGTGACTCCTGTTAGATTCCCACTAGCTCGCACTCCTGCCTGTGTGATGTACCATTTAGAGATACTGCCAAGCAGACAGAAGCTACTTCTAGGAATTTCGAAGATCAACGACTAAGAAACGAAGCATTGCGTCCAGACTATGCTGAAGCTGTGAGAGGATCGTCAATTGCTGATGATGTTGAGTCCATTCTAACGGGGTTGGGACCTGGGAGAATGGATGATGATGATACCGCTGGTGCTGTTTATAACAATGTTACGACCGGCACTACGAAATATACAAGGGCACTCAATATTGGACTAGATGATAGGCAATATCTGCAACAACGGTGCGCTAATTCCAAACCCTCGAACTATTTCGCCGGTGAACAAAACACTTAAAACCCTCCAGAGTTAATCTACTGGATAACGGTGTATCAATTAACTGGGTTTTAGTGCGCTTCTACAAAGGCTTTCCGGTGACGGCAAAGCCTACTCACAACAGGAGTACTTTACGTTAATATAATGCTCTTAAGTAATAACAATGCTTGAAAAAATATAACAAGATTTAATAAAGGAGTATATGCTTACGTTAACTTTAGTGTGAGTCTGTACTCAACACTAAACTCTTCAATGCTCTATGAAAACACTGAAAGTCTAGTCCTACAGCAAACAGATATGGAATCTTCTGAAAACGTCTGATGCTCTAAGATGCTCGTTAATATAGAACAGAAATAATGCAGGGGCAGGACACCAAAGCGTGTATCTTAAATACACCAATAAGTATGATACATATAATTATATAACAAGGGAGTGCAACAACTCTGTGACAGCACTAATAATAGCCACTCAAAACAGTACTTCCTTAGCCAAAGTAACAGCCATACTGGGTTGTGCACCAAGCATCAACCTAGGCTAAAATAATACGTGAATAATTCCTAAAGCATACTCAGTTAAAGTTAATAAACACAATGCTGTCTTTATTACTAATAAAGTCTAGCAGCGGAAAAAAAGGTACCAGGAGGCTAGGCATTGCGCAAGCATGCTCGTAGCCTACTGTCTCCCCTTGAGCAGATTTCCCTTATGTTACGTTAAGTGACTAGGAGGCTCTCTTGGTAAGTCCAGATCTCAAGTATCTGGTCTTACCCTGGCGCTCCACAAAGGTCAACAAAATGAGGTAGCGAGCAAAAGCCAAAAGCCCTTCGCTTGTATACTGCTACACTCGCAAAGGAAAAATATGCACAAGGGTTACAGGCACCTAGCTCCGTCGACGTCGTACAGGCTCTGACTTGCCATGTACATAACTCAGACAACGACTAAAGATACCCTCCACTGTCTAGCATTAAATAGTAACAAAGAACAACTCAATAATTAGAAGCACCCAATGAAAATATGACTCCAAGTGACTATGACTAATAATTCCTAAAGCTAGTGCAAAACATATATGTGAGAACTGGTGCTGGTAATACGACTGGCCGACTATGGAAGTCGTATGCAGAACCAGAAGAGATAAGTAATTGAATAAAGATGAGAAGTAATGGAAAAGAAGAAGTTCAGAGAGAGAAACAGCAGTACAGGGGGTTAGATTGGGGACAGATTGCAAGGGACGTCTAGGACCAAGCACACCATGCCAAGCTCTAAAGGAGACATGCGGTGGGAGCCCCCCAGCACCAACACTAGGACAGCGGCACCCAATCACAGAGCACTACGTCATGAAAAGCAAGCATCCTAGGACGCGCCAGGCCCGCCAGCCAATCAAGAGCGTGAGAAACCCTGCGCGAGCGGGGAAGGCACACGCACATACACACGCACAAAATACAACCTCGCTGCCTCCACCGCTCTCTCTCTCCTTAACTTCACACTACACATCTTATACTCTATCACTGATATAAAATACTTCCATGTGTCACAGACAAGAATAAAGACCACCACTGATCTGGCTGTGACTACATGAATACTAAGAAAGATAGAACATCGTTCCACGATTACTATAGCCCATTTCACTGCCCTGGCGAGCGCTAGCGAGTACGAGCACATTCTGGCAAGCTGGCCAGTGTAACACCCCGCCCAAGATGTGGGACGTTTTAACCTCAGGTAAACGCCACATCTGACCAGACAGAATGCTCATAAACCCCGCCTCACCCAGCTACTCCCCCAAGTTGTGAAAACAAGGCACAATCACAACATAAAACACTTCATTATAATTATATACAAAAAATCTACACAACACTTCCCCAAAAGAATAGTATCACTTAACATATTACGCTCAAAGAGCAAGCTTAAACAAGCCTAGCCTACTAAGACAGAAACTCAGGATGTCTTAGATTCTTGCTGTAACATACTGCACTTATATACTATCAAAAGAAAGAGTTTTTATGTGAGGCTTTTGTATTATTTTTAATTGTGTTTTTGGCGGCTTTGCACTACAGGGGCAAGCCTAATTTTTCTTCACTCAACCCGACACACCTGTGGTGATCTACCCTGGGTCGTCCACCCTGGACAAACAGTCAGCTATCACATTGTCACAACCGGCAATATGGCGAATGTCCAGGTTGTACTCCTGCAACATTAAGGACCACCTGGTTAGCCTCATATTCCGGTTGTGGAACTGATTCAAAAACTTCAAAGTGTGGTGGTCAGTATAAATCACCACGACTGGGCCAAAAGCGGGAACATACACCTCAAAATGCCTGAGTGCCAGCACAATGGCCAGAAGCTCCTCTACCACCGAATAGTTCTTTTGTGCTGAGTTGAAATTCTTGGAAAAGAAACTTACTGGGTGTTCCACACCTTCTGGGTCTGTTTGCAACAAGACGGCACCAGCCCCTAAACCGCTAGCATCTGTCGCTAGCTGAAAAGGTCTTGATAAGTCTGGGGCCCTGAGTATGGGGTGAGTGCACAAAAGATGCTTCACCAGTGAGAATGCTTTCTCACACTCAGGTGCCCACCGAAACTTTTTCGTCTTTGCAAGTAAATCATTCAGAGGAGCCAACACCGAGGAGTATCCGCGGATGAATCTGCGGTAATACCCAATCATGCCCAAGAACCTCATGATTTGTCTTTTGGTGGCCGGCCTGGGGAACTGGTTAATAGCCTGTATTTTGGGGGGCACACCTGACCCAACCCTACCACAAACCCCAAATACTGCACGGTTGCCCGAACAAAGTCACATTTGCCCAGATTGACCACCAAATGAGCCTCACTCAGCTTCCTGAACAATGCCCCGATGTGCTCGCAATGGCTTTCAAAGTCATTATCGTAGGTTATCACATCATCTAGATAAACGGTGCAGTTAGGGATCTCCGCCACTAACTCGTTCATCAGGCATTGAAAAGTTGCAGGTGCATTCTTCAGCCCATACGGCATAACGTTGCAACGGTAAGTGTTCCCATCCACCACAAAACCGCACACCTGCTTCGCCCGCTCAGACAACGGCACCTGCCAGTAATCTTTGACAAGATCCACCTTGGTGAGGTAACGTGCACACCCGATCTTGTCAACACTGTCATCTATGCGGGGAAGAGGGTAAGCATTTGTGGGGGTTAAGCCGTTCAACCGCCTGAAGTCAATGCAAAACCTGACCTTCCCGTCTGGTTTGGGCTGCAGAGTGACGGGAGATGTCCACCTAACCGCCCCTTTTTCTATCAGCCCCTTCTCCAACATGTAGCCTAATTCCGCTCGGAGAGCCGGAAGTTTAATGGGAGGTACACGATAGGGCACTGATTTAAAAGGGGGGTGGTCTCCAACGTCTACATCGTGCACCGCATGAGTTGTGAGGCCTGGGTGCTCGGCAAAAACAGTGGGGTATAAACAGAACAGGTGCTGGATCGCTGCACACTGTTGCTCAGGCACTTCCACAGCCACCTGGTTCGTGTTCCCCGCCCACTGATCCGCCGAGACATGACAATCCCAACTTTCCTCCACCTGGGCCTCACTGCCCCCCTCTCCTTCTCCACCTTGGCCGCTGCAGACCAACACAGGGGCAGTAGGCTGCTCAGGTGGGCGCCTCACGAACTCTTTTAACAGGTTCACATAACAGAGCTGATTTTTCTTTCGCCTATCCGGAGTAGCCACAAGGTAATCCAGGTCCGATAACTTCCTCACGACCTTGTAATGACCGACAAACTTGGCAGACAGGGGATGGCCAACTAAGGGCAATAAGACCAAAACCTCCTGTCCTACCACAAACTCCCGGAGCTTTGCCTTTTTGTCATACCGATCCTTCATCAAGGCCTGATTACCCACCAAATTTCTCCCTACCAACTCCAGGCTTTTCAGCATCCTGTCCCTACTCTCGAGGAGATACTTAATAAGAGAACATGGCGGCACAGTCCCTTCCCAGATCTCTCTTACCATGCTCAAAGGACCTCTAACCTGATGCCCAAAAACTAACTCGTTGGGACTAAACCCAAGGCTCTCCCCAGGTACCTCTCGTGCTGCAAACAAAACGTACGGTAGCCCCAGGTCTCAATCCTTGCCATTCTCCGTACAGTAGCACCGCAACATATTTTTCAAGTAGAGTGCCATCTTTCCAACACCCCTTGACTCTCTGGGTGATAAGCTGAAGAGACAACCGTATTGATTCCATGCTGCTGCATGGTCTGTTTAAAGAGAGTGGACGTGATATTTGACCCTTGGTCCGACTTAATTTCTTGCGGGTACCCGTATCTCGAGCAATACAACAGCAAGTTTCGCACAACAGTTTTAGACTTGCCATTTCTCATAGGATGTGCATCAGAGTAGCGAGTGGAGACATCCATGAGGGTTAGCAAAAACCTGTTACCCGCACTAGTGGGAGGCAGAGGGCCTACCATGTCGATGATAATCTTGCTGAAGGGAGGACCAATAGCAGGCACTGGGTGCAACGGAGCCTTAGTGGGCGGGTGCCCAACCCCGATAGGGGTTGAAATAGGGGAGCTATCCCCCCGCCAAAGGCGGCTTTCTAGGGCCTTTTCTAGCTGTTGCTGAGAGGATTGGGTTCTAGTCATGTGGTGATGGGCTGGTCTATCAGAGTGAGAACTGAGCGATCTCTGCCATACCCATAGCTTACTCTGACTGTGCCTTTTACTTGTATATTTTCTAGATCTCAAGTGACGGCGTCTTTTCCGTGGATTGACCTCCCAATCTACCAAGATTGGAAGCCAAAGCGTCAAATTTGTCCTTTGCCCCTCAACTTTCTCTTCATAATTGCTGAGGGGCACAGGGCCTTGGGTGGGGCTTTGGCTTTCCGGGTGTTTCCTCACTCTCCTGAGCTCCACGCCATGGAGTGGCTTCGGTCACCCAGGTTTATTGTGGTCGGCGGGGAGGGTTGTGTGGGGGGCGCTCGGTTGTGGCCTTGGCCTTGCTCGGGGCCTTGGGGCTGTTCGGCCAGGCAGCTTGGGGAACAGCAACAACAACAACAACAACGGAGCCTTAGTTATGCTCTAGTTCGGCTTTCCTACCCTCTGGCAGGTACCACACATCGCCACCCAGGCCGAAACTTGGGCTTTAATACCTGGCCACCAGAACAACCTAGATAATGAGGCCAACGTTTTACTCACACCCAAGTGACCTGCCAACGGAACATCGTGTGCCAACCGCAACAGGCTATCACGACACTTCTCAGGGACCACCAACTGATCAACCACTCTTGCCCCACGATCCCAACTACGTCTGGGATCCAAAAAACGGTGGTTCAGGATTCCCCCAACATGAAAAAAATCTCTCTGCTTTGCATCCCCGTCCTCGTCGAGTTCTATAGCCCCGTTCCCACAACTCTCAAGCCCAGGATCTTCTACTTGCAACCGACATATATCCGAGGGTGCCAACCTATCTAAATGCTCCTGAAGCAACTTGTGGCCACCCCCGATACTGGGCTGCTCAAGCCTTGCCTGCTTCGCCTGGGAACATCTCTGTCGCGGAGTGCTCTCACGCCCTACCATGTCACTAGGGGGGACAGGTTCTGGGGCCACTCCGGACCTCGTAATGGGTGCAAGTACCGAGTCACCAAGGAGTGTCGCTGGATCCAAACTCTCAACCTGACCAGCCTTGACTTTCTCCTTCCGACCCTTTCTCCGCTGGTCTAAAACTTGGGTATTAGGCTGTGACACCTGAGCGGACTGAGACCTGGTGACAGCACACGCCATCTGCGTCACCTGGCACCTCTCGAGCCACTCTTGCCACTCACTACTCGTGTCGGCCGCCCTCTCGGCAACGACTAAGGGTGGAACCCCGGAAGTGAGCACCGCAAAGTCGTTACCGAGAAGGAGGTCGACCCCCTCAACTGGCAACTTCTCCACAACCCCCCCATCCAACTCTCGTGTCACACCGTCCACCTCAAGCTGTACACTGACCAGCGGGTAAGACCGCATAGCATTGATGCCTTGAACCACCACAACCCGAGCCGCGTTAATAGGCTTGCCAGTGAAATTCTTAACAAGTGTCTGGGAAGCGCCCGTATCACGCAACAACTCAAGCCTATGCTCCACACCAGCCCACCTCACAGTGCCGTGCCCCCTATGACCACAGAAAACGTCTCGGACGGGTGACGAGCCCTCCTGCTGCTTCTGCACCGGCGGTGACTTCACAACCGACTGTTTACCCCGGGCAAACGCGGAAGACCTCAAAGACACGCAAATGTTGCTCACTAGTGACACCACTGCTGTAGGCGGTGTGCTCAGACATGAGCGCGCAATATGCCCCTTCTTATGACACTTGAAACATTCCACTTCACTCTTGGACTTCCCCTGATGTGGGTAAGGGCCCTGGCCTTTCTTTAACGGGAAGGGTTTCGACTTGGGATCATAATTGGCAACAGTACTCTTAAATGGATAATTATTTGTGTCATTAATTCGGGGGGGTGGAGTGGTACGCCCCTTGTTACCTGCCTCAGCTCTCTGTGCAGACCCACACCCACGAATCAATAACAACCTGAGGTCAGCCAGCTTAGCCGCCTCCTGCAGAGTTTTTGGTTGCTTTTCTTTCAGGTTAAGAGTCAAGTCACTGCCAGTACATTTAAAATATTGCTCTAACAACACTAATTGCTTCACTGCCTCAAAAGTAGTTGCCTTCTCCGATCTTAACCAATACTCAAATGCATCTGACAGCTCTCTAGCGTGTTCCTGGAAAGTACTCTCCTTTCTTTTGGGAACAGCCCTAAATTTCAGCCTATAGGTTTCTGGCTGCGAATCTAGGGGCAAAGCATCATACGCCTTGAGTGCTTTCCCCGTCAAACGTGACGAAACAAGGGCTGCCCACTTCTCCTCGGGCTATTGGTGCTCCTGGCACTTTTTCTCGAACCGGAGAAAAAATTCGGTAACTTCTAACTCATCAAACGCTGGAACCAACTTTAGTAGATGCGACAGGGACTGGTCATGGGGTCGACCCCCCTGGGCGACCCGGTTCCTTGTCACCTCTACACGCGTTTTCTCTATGTCAATATCGGCACAATACCTTTCAGACTCATACTTATACTTGAGCTGAGACTCATGCTTTCGCTGCTCGAGCTCAAGCTCAGCCTGTCGCTCCTACTGCTTAAGTATGGCGAGCTCGAGCTGAAATATCTCGGAAGACAAACCCTGAGGAGGGAGTGCTACTATTGGGGACCCACCCCATGAGCCAGCTAGAGGCATACCCAGCCGCCAGCGGGCATCGGCCTGCGGGAACGTACCCGGCTCCGGAGCCCGAGGGGGCGCCTTGATAGGAGTCGAGTGGAATGGGGGCTGGGCTGAAGGTGCCCCAGCTCCCGCTCCACCCGAAGCCCCATGCACCCCACCGAGCACCCAGGTAACCAGCTCACCTCTCGACAATACGCTAGTACCGGAAAACAGTAAGACCGTGGCTACACACTGCAGTCCGTACCGGTCCAGCCCCGACACCCGGTCCGCCGACACAAGCTCCTCCAAAAAAATCCGAGCATCCTCCTCATCGTTCACCACCCGAACGCCGTTAGACAACTCCACCTTCTCCACCTCCTCGCCTGTCTCTCGCACTGTGCCCTCACTATGTTCAGACCCATCCAGTGACATGATGGAGTCAACAACAAAAATTCTCAAGTCAAGACAAAAGTAGCCAAACTCTCGCGTAGCTTTATTCACAAAAAATATTCGAAGATGTTCTTGAGTGCAATACTAGGTCACCAATAAACTCCAACAAGTTCTATATATCCTCAAAACAATGTCCACTGCCAACAGTGCGAGAAATAAATTCAACCCCAAATGGCAATAAGATTTCTCCAAAAAAAAAAATGCAATATTCAGTTCACTATATACTGGTCTAAGGTCGCCATTTGTTACGACCGGCACTACGAAATAAACAAGGGCACTCAATATTGGACTAGATGATAGGCTATATCTGCAACAACGGTACGCTAATTCCAAACCCTCGAACTATTACGCCGGTGAACAAAACACTTAAAACCCTCCAGAGTTAATCTACTGGATAACGGGGTATCAATTAACTGGGTTTTAGTGCACTTCTACAAAGGCTTTCCGGTGACGGCAAAGCCAATTCACAACAGGAGTACTTTACGTTAATGAAATGCTCTTAAGTAATAACAATGCTTGAATAAACTATAACAAGATTTAATAAAGGAGTATATGCTTACGTTAACTTTAGTGTGAGTCTGTACTCAACACTAAACTCTTCAATGCTCTATGAAAACACTGAAAGTCTAGTCCTACAGCAAACAGATATGGAATCTTCTGAAAACGTCTGATGCTCTAAGATGCTCGTTAATATAGAACAGAAATAATGCAGGGGCAGGACACCAAAGCGTGTATCTTAAATACACCAATAAGTAGGATACATATATATAACAACGGAGTGCAACAACTCTGTGACAGCACTAATAATAGCCACTCAAAACGGTACTTCCTTAGCCAAAGTAACAGCCATACTGGGTTGTGCACCAAGCATCAACCTAGGCTAAAATAATACGTGAATAATTCCTAAAGCATACACAGTTAAAGTTAATAAACTCAATGCTGTCTTTATTACTAATAAAGTCTAGCAGCGGCAACAAAGGTACCAGGAGGCTAGGCAGAGCGCAAGCATGCTCGTAGCCTACTGTCTCCCCTTGAGCAGATTTCCCTTATGTTATGTTAAGTGACTAGGAGGCTCTCTTGGTAAGTCCAGATCTCAAGTATCTGGTCTTAGCCTGGCGCTCCACAAAGGTCAACAAAATGAGGTAGGGAGCATACAAGTAAGTGTAGGCAAAAGCCCTTCGCTTGTATACTGCTACACTCGCAAAGGAAAAATATGCAGAAGGGTTACAGGCACCTAGCTCCGTCGAAGTCGTACAGGCTCTGACTTGCCATGTACATAACTCAGACAACGACTAAAGATACCCTCCACTGTCTAGCATTAAATAGTAACAAAGAACAACTCAATAATTAGAAGCACCCAATGATAATATGACTCCATGTAACTATGACTAATAATCCCTAAAGGTAGTGCAAAACATATATGTGAGAACTGGTGCTGGTAATACGACTGGCCGACTATGGAAGTCGTATGCAGAACCAGAAGGGATAAGTAATTGAATAAAGATGAGAAGTAATGGAAAAGAAGAAGTTCAGAGAGAGAAACAGCAGTACAGGGGGTTAGATTGGGGACAGGTTGCAAGAGACGTCTAGGACCAAGCACACCATGCCAAGTTCTAAAGGAGACACGCGGCGGGAGCCCCCCAGCACCAACACTAGGACAGCGGCACCCAATCACAGACCACTACGTCATGAAAAGCAAGCGTCCTAGGGCGCGCCAGGCCCGCCAGCCAATCAAGAGCGTGGGAAACCCCGCGCGAGCGGGGAAGGCACACGTACATACACACGCACAAAATACAACCTCGCTGCTTCCACCGCTCTCTCTCTCCTTAACTTCACACTACACATCTTATACTCTATCACTGATATAAAATACTTCCATGTGTCACAGACAAGAATAAAGACCACCACTGATCTGGCTGTGACTACATGAATACTAAGAAAGAAAGAACACCGTTCCATGATTACTATAGCCCATTTCACTGCCCTGGCGAGCGCTAGCGAGTACGAGCACATTCTGGCAAGCTGGCCAGCGTAACAACAACAACACTACAACTGTAAACCAGCCTAACATCATGGAGTGATACGAGGAAGAGGAACGATCGTTTGATGTTGGATGGTGACGTCGCTGAAGGTGCTAGGCCTACGCTGAGTCGAGTGAGGATGAGGGGTGGTATACTGCTTGGTGGTGGTGGAGGGAGTGTACGGAGGGCTGTGTAGCAGTCCCACACTCCGTGTTACTGACAGGCATACAGGTGGTATTACTAAACATCAGGGGGATGCACCTCCAAGACCTAGAGAAACCATCCCTAGTACTACTGTGGAAGGTGACACTAACAAGGATAATAATAATAATAATAATCTTCTGGTTACTTATATAGCGCCCGTATCTCATCCTTCGAGGATTCACAAGCGCTTGGCTTTCTTTAGTCTACCAGAGACCATTACCCATCCCCCTTGCTCATGGGGAGATGGTAACCGCCGGCTGTATCCCAGAAAAACATTTCAATCTCAACGGGGATTGAACACGAGACCTTCAAGATGGGAATCAGGCACGCTATCAATTGAGCCAGCCGGATAGCTGATAAGATAATGGATGGAAAACTGCTCAATCAAGGAAAAGGAAGAACGGCGGGAGTAGTGTAAGTACTGGTGTCAGGGGCTCCAGGAAGAGTGAAGGATTTTTTAAAGCTGCAGTAAAATATGTAGACGTCTTTATTGGGGGAGTTGATAAGGAGGCAAATTCTAGTGATATAGTTGGCTATATAAAAAATGTCTGCAAGGTAGATACTCATTCAATTAGTGAAATACAAATTAGATCTGATAACCATAAGGCTTTCAAAGTAACAGTTACTGTCACTAATAGGGAGAAGCTGCTCAAGCCTGAACTTTGGCCAGAATATATAGTGGTTGATAAATTCTACAATAGAGCGAAGAAAGCTGAAACAGGCAATGATGCCTTATCGAGTTAAAGCTAGTCATATTCATATTCTTAGGTTTTAGTAGTTTAATAGTAGGGTTTTTGAAGGAATATCTTAGGCTCTATTGAGTGCATTTATATTATATTTTATTTTGTACTTAAGTTTTATCCTTATCTTTCATTCGTTTTATCTTTTAAGTCTTCTTATATTTTATAATATGGAAAGTAGAATGCTTAAGTTTTGTTCTTTTAACTGTTGTTCGCTCAGGAAAAATATTGATTTAGTTAGGGAACTTACTTACTTAGACTATGATTTTATATTTTTGCAAGAATCATTTGTAACTGAGGAAAAACTGGGTATTCTGAATTATATTGACGAGGATTATGATAGTGTAGGAGTTGGTGCCGTTTACTCTGAAAAAGTCTTAAAATCTATGGCTGGGAGACCAGAAGGAGGACTTGCAATTCTATGGAGAAGAAATTCCCTTTTTAAAGTAAATAAAATAATTGTTGACACTAGAGCAGTGGTTATGCTTATTAGTGCGTTCGGGAAAGATATTATGCTAGTTAATGTTTATTTAAATAGTGATCTTTGGGAAATTTCAACTTTGAATAAATATCTAGAATATCTCTATGTTACAAGACTATATTGATACTTTGTATTATGGATCAGTTTATATAATTGGGGATTTTAATGCTGACTCCCATTCAGGAAGAGCATGGAGAAATTTGTCAAATTTTTTGATTAGGAATTCGGTCACTTGCTTTGATAAAGAATTGTTTACAACTGATACCTGTACATTTACTGGATATGGCAACTCTGTTTCTAGGTGGTTAGATCACATCGTTGGCAAATCTAGTAATAACATCGAAGTTGAAGATATTGAGGTTTTAAATAACATTGTTGGATCTGATCATTTTCCATTATCAGTGACACTAAAGTTTGATAGTTCTCAGCCTATACAACAACCACTTAGTACATGTATATCTGAGGTCTCTTCACAATCATGTGTTAAGTGGCATAATTTGAAACAACACGAACTAAATGATATTAACTCCCCCAGACATATAATGTTCCAATAAGTCCGAGGAGGCGGGAGCCCCAGGATCATTGCCACTGCCTCGCACTACACTCACAACAACACTGCGGCCGTTAGAATTATCGCAGGAGGCTGAGGTTGCCACCAACGGTTTTATCGTATGGTAACTTATCGGACTTACTGAGCTCATATGACGCAAAATTGCGTCATAAACTTATTGGAGAGGTATAGAGATAAGTCCATATGACGCGATCGCGTCATATGAGTTTTTGGTGGACTTATTCATATGACGCGATCGCGTCATATATGTCTGAGAGAGTTAATAGATTTGTTGACATAAGTCTAGACAATTTAAAATCTTCTTTCCTCGGATGTTATCGGATTGGCTGTCGTAACGTTAATCACCTAAAAGAAATTGACGAAATGTATATGTCCCTTCTTGGGAGTATTAATTTAGCAAGTGATAAGTTCATAAGAGAAACAAAATAAACAGAATAAATTTAAAGTAGTCCCGGGATGGAACAGAAGAGTTAAGCATCTGCATAGTGTAGCTAGGGATAAATATCTTAGCTGGGTTACAGGTGGTAGAAGAATAGGAACTAATGATCATGATGCCATGCTTTCTAGTCAGAGAGAATTTAAAGGAATGTTGAAACAATGTCAAGCAAACGAACAAAGAGAAGTATGTAATTCGACTGTTGACAAATTTAGATATACCAATAAATTTCAATTTTGGAAGGATGTTCAAAAGAAAAGTGGATGCAAAAAGCTGTTGATATAGTGGATGGCCAGAAAGATAATTCCTCAATTGCTAATATATTTGTGAATAAATTCTTAAAAAATCAACTAATAGTTGAAGAAAATAATGATACACTTTTCCTACAGCAATTACGAACTATTTGGTCTGATAAAAGAAAGTTCAATATGACTCTATCTAGTGTTTCTTTAAAACGCATTATCAATGAGTTAAATACAGGAGTAGGCCATGATGGTATTCATTATATATGTTTAAAGAATGCATCCGAAAGTTTCTTGCAGAACCGTGCCCTGTTTTACAATATATGTTTTTCTCACTGCTATCTACCGGAGCACTTACTGAAGGGTACTATTAGTCCTATCCCTAAGGATAAAAATAATACTACGGATTCATCAAACTTCCGTCCGGTCATGCAGTCGTCATGCTTCTTAAAAATCTTTGAAATGTACATTTTGTCAATTTTAAATGAAAAAATAATCCTGAATTATAGACAGTTTGGGTTCAGAAGTGGATCTTCCACAACTGATGCTTGTTTCCTATTGAAGGAAATTATGAATAAATAAACTAATAAAACTAAATCTGGGTTTTCTACATTTATCGATTTAAGCAAAGCCTTTCATAAAATTTATCATTTCATTCTTGGGGATAAATTGATTCGTGCTGATATTCCGGTTGACATTGTCCTAATATTAATGCATTATTTACGAAATCAAAAGGCTTGCATCAAGTTGGCAGTACTTTCAAAGTTCATATAATTATGTAGAAAGAGGTGTGAGGCAGGGAGGTGTGCTTTCACCGTTCTTATTAATTTTTTATATAGATGAAATAATCAATATGGTATCTAATCTAAGAAGACTGTAATTTTGGCCTTAGCAAACAAAACATACTGGCATACGCTGACGACATTGTTCTACTTGCTGGATCTGTCTCGGACATGGAGATACTCTATAATACGCTAAGCACAACAATGTATGATCATAAATTAACTATTAACCCGGGAACTGCCGGGAGACTCTTAAGAGTTCCCCCGGCGGACTGCGGGGAGACTCTTATGAGTGAGTGAAAAAAAAATCAACTTTTGACATCGAAGAAAAAAAAAAAAAAAAAAAAAAAAAAAAAAAAAAAAAATTGGCCCCTGGGCCATGGAAAATCTCAGTCCTCTACCTCCCCTCCTTCCCCACTTTCCTCCTCTCCTTCAGTTATCACCTATTTTCCCTTATTCTGAGGTATATTTTCGTGCTAACATTAGCGAGTTGCAAGCAGGGTGTTGTCATCACTGATGGCAAGCGAGTGCAAGAGAGAGAGAGAGAGAGAGTATCGATCGGCTGTGTCTCAGTGGCCTTGGGGGAAATTGGCGGGAAAGCAGTTTGCCTCACCCATACATTATACAACTCGCTGGCTATATCTCCGATTTTGACCATCCAAACGCTGTTTTCACTCGTTTTATTGTTGTTTCAGGTTAATACCTTTATAATCAACCCATAATAGGCGCATATGGATAAGTATTAATGCTATTAATGGCACAATGAATATTTTAGTGACGGAAACACCTCAAATACGTCAGCACAGGGGGACGTTTCCAATTACCCCCATGCGCACTTCAGAGGTTAACAAGGAAAAGTCCAAGGTTATGATTTTTAATGTTAGCAATAAGAATATACCATCCCATGTGGAACTAAATAGCGACGTTTTTGAAATAGTGAGTGAATATAAATATTTAGGCCATCATATTCTTTCTAATTTTAAGGATTCGAGAGATATAGAATTTAGACTTAATAAGTTTTACGCTTCTTTTAATACACTTTTTAGAGACTTTAAATTTGTAAATATTGAAACTTTTATGTTCCTTTTTAGCTCTTACTGCTGTCCGGATTATGGCCTATCTCTGTGGAACCATGGGACATCTTTTAAATCTAGTATATATAAACCTTTGATGTAGCATACAGTAATGCGCTTAAACGTATATGTAATGTGCCAACGTATGCCAGAGGCCACGTCACTTCCTCAAACTGTAATCAGTTATTATTTAAGCACCTAACCGCCCTGATGCAAGTCAGATTTTATAAACGCATTGGACATTTGAAGAACCCGTTAATTAGAAATAATTTGTCCTTTTTAAAGAAGGGATATTTTATTAAACAGATTGAATTCTATTTTCGCAAGGAATACAATGTTGATTTATCAATGGAAAACCTTGATATATTAACCTCCAGAATCAATTGGGTCCAGAGGCATGAAGACCGTAGAGGGCCTTGTTTATATTATTGACATTTGTGGTATGTTTTATTCATTTACTTTTAAGATATTTCCATGAGTTTAATCAATTACCTGTATACCGTATATATATTTTTGTTTGGGCAATGATTCTATACAGTTTATTTGTAAGATTCATAAAATTACCTTAATATTTGTAATCATCTTTACATCACTCTCGTTGTATTATTTTATTACAAACCATTCATATCTATATTACTTGGTATAACTACTGTATATTACTTTGTATTTGGTTTACGTTACCAGGCCAATAATCCAATTTGCATCTTGTGTTGTAATTATATTGTCTTAAATATTGTTTTAATATATCTTACTTACTTATTATTAAATCTTAAATAATGAATATAAGTTTAAAGCTGGCACCTGTTGTGCTTTTAAAATTAGGCAATATTTTAATTCTACTACTGCATTTTAAAGGAATATATTTACTATTTTTCATAGTCTTCTATTCTGATTGAAGGTATGCAGTGCTCCCTGATTTCATGCTACTAGCTTACAGGTGGGGGTGATATGTAGTATATGGTTATCTGTATATTATGAAATAAAGAATATTGATTGATTGATTGATTGATATCTACTACTGTCATCATCATCACTACTGTCATCATCACTACTATTATCACCATCATCACTACTATCACCATCAATCCCATTATTATTACCATCACTTCTAATGCCAACTAAACTAACTTAACCTAGCAAATACGTAGCGAGATGTTTTCGCCCCCAGAACGAATGCGTTCTTAGTGCGTGAGCCCCTTCAGGGCTCACACGATACCAAACTCTGCTTATGCAGAGTTGATAAAGTAGACCTGCCGTTTTGCCCAAAATCAAACGGCATACCCAACTTTGCGCTGGGATACCATCATCACTACTAATAACATCATCAATCACAATCACCATCATCACTACTACTGCCATCATCATTACAACTGCCACAATCATCACAACTACTGTCATCATTACTATGATCATCATCACTACTACAATTACAATCATCACTACAACTCTCACCATCATCACTACTACTGTCACCATTGTCACTACCATCTTAATCACTACTATCATCATCGATGCAACAACTATCAACCATCATTACTACCATCTTACAATCATCATTACTACTGTTAGCATCATCATTACTACTGTCACAAGTATTACCATCATGTATCCTACTGTCACCATCATCACTACTACTGTCATCATCCCAATTAATATGATCTTCATCACAACTATTGTAATCATCACTACTACTCACCATCATCACTAATACTCACACCATCGTCACTACCATCCTCACTACTGTCATTATTATTACTACAACTATCATCATTACTTGTCACCATCATCACTACTATTATGACTATAATCACCACTATTAGTACTGTCACCATCATATCTACTACTGTCACCATCATATCTACTACTGTCATCATCATCACTACTGTCATCATCATCAATACAACTACAACCATCATCACTACTATCACCATCAATCCCACTATTACTACCATCACTTCTAATGCCAACTAAACTAACTTAACCTAGCCTATGCGTAGTGAGATGTTTTCGCCCCCAGAACGCCATCATTGCTGGGGGGGGGGGAGTTGGGGGGGGGGGGGGCGAAGGGGGGGGGGGGGGGTAAAACCACATTTTGGACCTAAAATCATAACTATTGCATAAATTCAAAACATCTTTTTTGACTGACGTTCGCATTCACGCAACAAATGTTCGTGTGAAATTTGATGAAAATCCGTCGAACGGTCTAGGAGGAGTTTCTGGACAGACGGACGACAACAACAACAACAACAACAACGACAAAAATATGTTTCCGGTAGTACCCATTATATGGTGGGACGATACTACCTCTGCTTACGCAGAGTTGATAAAGTAGACGTGCCGTTTTGCCCAAAATCAAAACGGCATACCCAACTCTGCGATGGGTTACCATCATCACTACTAATACCATCATCAATCACAATCACCATCATCACTACTACTGCCATCATCACTACAACTGCCACAATCATTACGACTACTGTCATCATCACCATTACTATGATCATCATCACTACTACAATTACAATCATCACCACTACATGCGAAGCATGGACGTTGGTTGAGAGACTCAGACCAAGAGTGAGAGCAGTGGAAATTAATTACTTAATAAGTGCGTGCGGAGGTACATGGAGGGATAGACAGACTAATGAGGAAGTAAGAAGGAGGTGTGGTGTGGAGGAACAACTTGTGATGGTTCGGTCATATGGAACGTACGTATGGAAAGCAAGAGAATGACTTAGAGGGTGTACAAGAGTGAGGTGGAGGGACAGAGAGGGAGAGGTAGACCGAAAGAGAGGTGGAAGGATGGAGTGAGGAAGTATATGAATGAAGGCGGTGCTGGTTTCGGTGAAGGGCGTCGACTGACTGGGGAAAGAGGTGCATGGGGACGGGTCGTTCGTGGCCACCCCTTCGGGGATCACGGCGTCAGGCAATAGATAGATAGATAGACTACTACTCTCACCATCATCACTACTAATGTCACCATTGTCACCACCATCTTAATCACTACTATCATCATTGATACTACAACTATCAACCATCATTACTACTATCATCACCACCATCTTACAATCATCATTACTACTGTTAACATCATCACTACTACTATAACCATAATCATTACTACTGTCACAAGTATTACCATCATGTATCCTACTATCACCATCATCACTACTACTGCCATCATCACCATTACTATGATCTTCATCATCACAACTATTGTCATCCTCACTACAACTTTCACCATCCTCACTACTACTCATCATCATCACTAATACTCACACCATAATCACTAGTCATCATTATCACTACAACTATAATCATTACTTGTCACCATCATCACTACTATTATGACCATCATCACTACTACTAGTACAGTCACCATCATATCTACTACTGTCACCATCATATCTACTACTGTCATCATCATCACTACTGTCATCATCATCAATACAACTACAACCATCATCACTACTATCACCATCAATCCCCAATCCCATTATTACTTCCATCACTTCTATTGCCAACTGAAATAAATTAACCTAGCAAATACGTAGCAAGATGTTTTCGTCCCCAGAACGCCATCATTGTTGGGTGGGGGGGGGGGGAAGGAGGTGGGAGGTGGAGGGAGGGCCGGGAGGGGGGGTAAAACCATATTTTGGACCTAAAATCATAACTATTGCATAAATTCAAAAAATCTTTAACCCTGGACAGGATTCGTGGGGTCATTTAAGGAACGCGAAAATCCGCCTTTGTCTATGCTTGCATGTCACGTGACCGGGGGAGCCAATAGGAGGCTGAATTTCCTGATGAGGCAAGCCATCTATCAGTAGGAGCTGGGACCCCACCAAAGACAGACCTGCGCCGCTCGCTCCTCCCACCACAACCCTTTCACCCCTTTTCCGGTGCCACATATGACCCAGTAAACACAGTAAGTTTTTGTACCATATTTGTTGAAAGTTACAGTAATCATATGTTTCATGCCTTTGTAATAGACTTAGGACTTTCAGTCTTCTACACATGATGGCTAGATTGTGTGACGTCGTGTCCTGACTGTTGCCAGATATCTGAGTTGCCATATGCCGCCACAATTTTTTTTTTCTTGTTTTTTTTTTCTGATTTCGCTATTGGTGTATTTCCTCATTGAATTTGACAAAGTACTTACCTGTTATGCCCCCAGTGACTACCTACCCATTTCCTTATCATTTTACCTGGTTTCTGCTGATTGATTGGTACCAATTAGTTACCTGTCATGCCCCCAGTTGCCCAGGGACAAGCTACCCATTTTACCTGTTCCTGGTGATTGAATTTGACAAAGTACTTACCTGTTGTGCCCCCAAGTGACTACCTACCCATTTCCTTATAATTTTACCTGGTTTCTGCTGATTGATTGGTACCAATTAGTTACCTGTCATGCCCCCAGTTGCCCAGGAACAAGCTACCCATTTTATTACCATTTTACCTGTTCCTGGTGATTGAATTTGACAAAGTACTTACAAGTTGCGCCCCCAGTGACTACCTACCCATTTCCTTATAATTTTACCTGGTTTCTGCTGATTGATTGGTACCAATGACTTACCTGTCATGCCCCCAGTTGCCCAGGGACTAGCTACCCATTGTATTACCATTTTACATGTTCCTGGTGATTGAATTTGACAAAGTACTTACCTGTTGTGCCCCCAGTGACTACCTACCCATTTCCTTATAATTTTACCTGGTTTCTGCTGATTGATTGGTACCAATTAGTTACCTGTCATGCCCCCAGTTGCCCAGGGACAAGCTACCCATTTTATTACCATTTTACCTGTTCCTGGTGATTGAATTTGACAAAGTACTTACCTGTTGTGCCCCCAGTGACTACCTACCTATTTCCTTATAATTTTACCTGGTTTCTGCTGATTGATTGGTACCAATTAGTTACCTGTCATGCCCCCAGTTGCCCAGGGACAAGCTACCCATTTTATTACCATTTTACCTGTTCCTGCTGATTGAAATTGACCAAGTACTTACCTGTTATGCCCCCAATTTTTTTTTTTTTTATATTTGTTTAATATTTTTAGGGTGTAGTATGTATTATTCAAGCAGTATTCATCGTTCACATGAGTTGTGATCAAAATCCATGCATTTATAATGATCCTATACATTGTGGAAAGTGTTGTCTACTTTCAGAGGGTTGCGGCCGGAGCGGTGCTGGGAGATAAGGTTAACCCTTTCAGTACTGTGTGTGTATAAATACTCCAAACCCCCATTATTCATACTGATATTGTTCTTAGGTTGTTTAGGAATGTCCATGGTGATTTATAGGCAGATTCATAAACAATTTGTTCAGTTATGAATTTTTTTCTCTCGAATTTTTGCCGAAAACTGTCTGACGTCTCGGAGTTAAGTGTACACAATGCTATGTCATTGCTATTTACTAGTTCTGATCTCAATATTTAGGGTTTCCCTGTGTTCCAGTGTTGGTTGGCACTATTCTGACAAAGTTTCAGCTAAATCCACCAATATTTAGGCACCCTAATGATTTTCTGTAAACCATTGATCATTTTTTTGAGTTTTCGAAATTAACCCTTTTTATTCTTTGCACAGATCGCGCCCTATGGGACCCAGGTCGACAAGACTGCAGCTGATGAGGTCCACACCATCCCCCTACTGGTCACCAGAGTTTCACTATCCTCAGGGAACTTTAAGTATTTATTTTTATTTTTTAGTAAACTTAGTCATTTTCTTAAGTTATTTTTCTAGAATAATCATTAAAAATATAAAAATCACTTTGATTTTCAATTCCACTTCACATTCGATTAAGCATTCCTTAAATTACATGTTCAAATGTAGACAAAAAATCTATCTCAATTACCTGATTTTTGGCGAATATTTTAGTGCAGCGTGCCACTTTCGACCCTCGTTTCCTTTACCGTACGCGTTAGAACGCGAAACCTGTCCAGGGAATGACTGACGTTCGCATTCACGCAACAAATGTTTGTGTGAAATTTGGTGAAAATTCGTCCAACGGTTTAGGAGGAGTTTTGGGACAGACGAACGACGACGACGACGACGACGACAACGACAACAACAACAACGACGACAGATTTTTTTCCGGTGGTACACACTATACGGGGGGGGGGGGGGGGGGAGGGGGGGGGGGTGCGATACCAAACTCTGCTTACGCAGAGTTGATAACACAAATAAAGTAGACGTGCCGTTTTGCCCAAAATCAAAACGGCATACCCAACTCTGCGATGGGTTTCCGTCATCACTACTAATACCATCATCAATCACAACACCATCATCACTACTACTGCCATCATCACTACAACTGCCACAATCATCATGACTACTGTCATTATCACCATTACTATGATCATCATCACTACTACAATTACAATCATCACTACTACTGTCACCATTGTCACTACCATCATCATTGATACTACAACTATCAACCATCATTACTACTATCATCACCACCATCTTACAATCATCATTACTACTGTTACAATCATCACTACTACTATAACCATCATTATTACTACTCTCACAAGTAATACCCTCATGTATCCTACTGTCACCATCATCACTACTACTGCCATCATCACCATTAATATGATCTTCATCATCACAACTATTGTCATCATCCCTACAACTTTCACCATCATCACTAATACTCACACCATCATCACTACTGTCATTATTATCACTACAACTATCATCATTACTTGTCAGTTGTCACCATCATCACTACTATTATGACCATCATCACTACTGTCATCATCATCAATTCAACTACAACCATCATTACTACAATTATCACCATCATCACTACTATCACCATCAATCCCATATTACTACCATCACTTCTAATGCCAACTAAACTAACTTAACCTAGCAAATGCATAGCGAGATTTTTTCGCCCCCAGAACGCCATCATTGCTGGGTGGGAGGGGGGGAGGTGTCTGGGATGGGGGGGGGGGGGAGGGTAAAACCATATTTTGGACCTTAAAATCATAACTATTGCATAAATTCAAAAAATCTGTGTTGACTGACGTTCGCATTCACGCAACAAATGTTTGTGTGAAATTTGGTGAAAATCCGTCCAACGGTTTAGGAGGAGTTTCGTGACAGACGAACGACGATGACGACAACAACAACAACGACGACATAATTTTTTTCCGGTGGTACCCACTATACGGGGGGGGGGGGGGGAGGGGCGATACCAAACTCTGCTTACGCAGAGTTGATAACACAAATAAAGTAGACATGCCGTTTTGCCCAAAATCAAAACGGCATACCCAACTCTGCGATGGGTTTCCGTCATCACTACTAGTACCATCATCAATCACAACACCATCATCACTACTACTGCCATCATCACTACAACTGCCACTATCATCATGACTACTGTCATTATCACCATTACTATGATCATCTTAATCACTACCATCATCATTGATACTACAACTATCAACCATCAATACTACTATCATCACCACCATCTTACAATTATCATTACTACTGTTACAATCATCACTACTACTATAACCATCATTATTACTACTCTCACAAGTAATACCCTCATGTATCCTACTGTCACCATCATCACTACTACTGCCATCATCACCATTAATATGATCTTCATCATCACAACTATTGTCATCATCCCTACAACTTTCACCATCATCACTAATACTCACACCATCATCACTACCATCATTACTACTGTCATTATTATCACTACAACTATCATCATTACTTGTCAGTTGTCACCATCATCACTACTATTATGACCATCATCACTACTGTCATCATCATCAATTCAACTACAACCATCATCACTACTATTATCACCATCATCACTACTATCACCATCAATCCCATATTACTACCATCACTTCTAATGCCAACTAAACTAACTTAACCTAGCAAATGCATAGCGAGATGTTTTCGCCCCCAGAACGCCATCATTGCTGGGTGTCTGGGTGGGGGGGGGGGGGGTGGGGGGGGTGGAGGGTAAAACCATATTTTGGACCTTAAAATCATAACTATTGCATAAATTCAAAAAATCTGTTTTGACTGACGTTCGCATTCACGCAACAAATGTTTGTGTGAAATTTGGTGAAAATCCGTCCAACGGTCTAGGAGGAGTTTCGGGACAGACGGACGACAACAACAACGACAACAGATTTTGTTTTCCCCACTATACGGGGGGCCGATACCAAACTCTGTTTACGCAGAGTTGCTAAAGTAGACGTGCCGTTTTGCCCAAAATCAAAACGGCATACCCAACTCTGCGATGGGTTACCATCATCACTACTACTGCCATCATCAATCACAATCTTCGCTACTACTGCCATCATCACTACAACTGCCACAATCATCACTAGTACTGTCATCATCACCATTACTATGATCATCATCACAACTATTGTCATCATCACTACAACTCTCACCATCATCACTATTACTCACCATCATCACTAATAATCACACCATCGTCACTACTGTCATTATTATCACTACAACTATCATCATTACTTGTCACCATCATCACTACTATTATGACCATTATCACTACTACTACAGTAGTATTGTCACCATCATATCTACTACTGTCACCATCATATCTACTACTGTCATCATCATCACTACTGTAATCATCATCAATACAAATACAACCATCATCACTACTATTATCACCATCATCACTACTATCACTATCAATCCCACTATTACTACCATCACTTCTAATGCCAACTAAACTAACTTAACCTAGCAAATACGGAGCGAGATGTTTTCGCCCCAGAACGAATGCGTTCTTAGTGTGAGTCACACACTAAGAATGCCATCATTTCCTGGGGGAGGGGGGGGGGGGGGAAGAGAGTAAAACCATATTTTGGATATAAAATCATAACTATTGCACACATTCAAAAAATCTGTTTAGACTGACGTTCGCATTCACCCAACAAATGTTTGTGTCAAACTTGGTGAAAATCCTTCCAACGGTCTAGGAGGAGTTTCGGGACGGACGGACGACGACAGACTTTTTTCCGGTGGTACCCACTATACAGGGAGGCGATACCAAACTCTGCTTACGCAGAGTTGATAAAGTAGATGTGCCGTCTTGCCCAAAATCAAAACAGCATACTGAACTCTGCGATGGGTCACCATCATCACTACTAGTCACTATCACCATTACTATCATCAACACTACTACTATTATAGTCATCACTACTACTCTTACCACCATCACTAAACTAACTTAACCTAACAAATACGGGGCAGGATGTTTTCGCTCCCAGAACGAAGGCGTTCTGTGTGTGAGCGCCTATGGGGCACACACACACAGAACGGCATCATTGCAGGGGGGGGGGGGGGGGGGGGAGCTCCCGGGTGTGGGGAGGGTGGGGGGGGGCACGGGGGGGGGAGGGGGGTAAAACCATATTTTGGATCTAAAATCATAACTATTGCATAAATTCAAAAAGTCTTTTAGACTAACGTTCGCATTCACCCAACAAATGTTCGTGTGAAATTTGGTGAAAATCCGTCCAACGGTCTAGGAGGAGTTTCGGGTCAGACGGACAACGACGACAGACATTTTTTTCCGGTGGTACCCACTATACGGGGGGGGGGGGGGGGGGGGGCGATAAAGTAGACGTGCCGTTTTGCCCAAAATCAAAACGGCATACCCAACTCTGCGATGGGTTACCATTATCACTACTAATACAATCATCAATCGCAATCACCATCATCACTACTACTGCCATCATCACTATAACTGCCACAATCATCACAACTACTGTCATCATCACCATTATTATGATCATCATCACTACTACAATTACAATCATTGCTACTACTCTCACCATCATCACTACTACTGTCACCATTGTCACTACCATCTTAATCACTACTATCATCATTTATACGACAACTATCAACCATAATTACTACTATCAACACCACCATCTTACAATCATCATTACTACTGTTAACATCATCACTGCTACTATAACCATCATCATTACTATTGTCACAAGTATTACCATCATGTATCCTACTGTCACCATCATCACTACTACTGCCATTATCACCATTACTATGATCTTCATCATCACAACTATTGTCATCACTACAACTTTCACCATCCTCACTATTACTCACCATCATCACTAATACTCACACCATCGTCACTACCATCATCACTACTGTCATTATTATCACTACAACTATCATCATTACTGGTCACCATCATCATTACTACTAGTACTATCACCATCATATATATAAAAGTCATGTGCGTTCTCAGATGGATTATTGTTGACCTCTGTGACGTGGAAGTGGAGTGGTTGCATTGAGGCAGTTGGACAAAATTCAAAATAAAACTATTAGATTAATCAATAACCCTGCAATCACACAGGACCTTCCTACATTATCCATGTGAAGTAACGTTGCAACCCTTGCATTATTCTGCCGATATTATCACAGCAATTGTTCCGAGGAACTTGCTTCAATTGTGCCGCCTCTCCACATCTTTCCCCGTAGAACTAGGGCAGCTGGAAGCGCCCATGAATTTACACTTCCTCCTCCACAATGCAGAACTTCTGCTTATCAAAATTCATTTATCCCCAGAACTACTACTCTTTGGAATTCACTTCCCTCGAGTTGCTTTCCACAAATTTACAATCTACAACAGTTTAAACCCAGATATTACAAACATTTTATGAATGGAGGATGCCTTTAGGCACATGGACCTTTTTTGTTTTATCTGTTTTTTCTTCCTCCGTTCATTGTCTCAAAAAAACAAAAAAAAATACTACTGTCACCATCATATCTACTACTGTCATCATCATCACTACTGTCATCATCATCAATACAACTACAACCATCATCACTACTATTATCACCATCAATACTACTATCACCATCAATCTAAATATTACTACCATCACTTCTAATGCCAACTAAACTAACTTAACCTAGCAAATGCATAGCGAGATGTTTTCGTCCCCAGAACGAATGCGAATGCTGGGTGTGAAGGGGGGGGGGGGGGGGGGGGGAGATAAAACCTTTTTTGGACATAAAATCATAACTATTGCATAAATTCAAAAAATCTTTTTTGACTGACGTTCGCATTCACGGAACAAATGTTTGGTGAAATTTGGTGAAAATCCGTTCAACGGTCTAGGAGGAGTTTCGGGACAGATAGACGACGACGACGACGACAACAACGAAGACAGAATTGTTTTCTGGTGGTACCCACTATACAAGGGGGGGGGGGGCGCGATACCAAACTCTGTTTATGCAGAGTTGATAATACTAGTACTACTCAAAATATTTATACTAAAATAAAGTAGACGTGCCGTTTTGCCCAAAATCAAAACGGCATACCCAACTCTGCGATGGGTTACCATCATCACTATTAATACCATCATCAATCACAAACACCATCATCATTACTACTGCCATCATCACAACAACTGCCACAATCGTCACGACTACTGTCATCATCACCATTACTATGATCATCATCACTACTACAATTACAATCATAACTACTACTCTCATAATCACTACTACTGTCACCATTGTCACTTCCATCTTAATCACTATCATCATTGATACTACAACTATCAACCATCATTACTACTATCATCACAACCATCTTACACTCATCATTACTACTGTTAACATCATCACTACTACTATAACCATCATCATTACTACTGTCACAAGTATTACCATCATGTATCCTATCACCATCATCACTACTACTGCCATCATCACCATGATCATCATCATTACAACTATTATCATCACTACAACTTTATCCATCATCACTACTACTCACCATCATCACTAATACTCACACCATCATCACTACTGTCATCATTATCACTACAACTGTCATCATTACTTGTCACCATCATCACTACTATTATGACCATCATCACTACTACTAGTACTGTCACCATCAATATCTACTACTGTCATCATCATCAATACAACTACAACCATCATCACTACTATTATCACCATCATCACTACTATCACTATCAATCCCAATATTACTACCATCACTTCTAATGCCAACTAAACTAACTTAACCCTCTCCGACATATGACGCGATTTTGAGCTATTACGGATACTTTAAAATCTTTGTTACCATCAGTGGTATTTAGAAACCTTTAGTTTAGTTACTTCAACCTCTGCAGTTGTCTTTGAGTTAGCTGTGGGCAGAAAACTAATTTTGGAGAGGTAATTATAAGAGTGAGAGAACTCTATTTCTTATTGCTAATCTGGCAACCTCTGCGTCATATGAGTCTGAAGCGGTTAACCTAGCAAATGCGGAGCGAGATGTTTTTACTCCCCCAAAACGAATGCGTTTTTAGTGTGTGAGCCCCTTCGGGCCTCACACACTAAGAACGCCATCATTGCTGGGGGGGGGGACGCTGGTCCGGGAAAGGGGGGGGGGGGGGAAACCATATTTTGGACCTAAAATCATAACTATTGCATAAATTACTAAAATCTTTCTTGACTGATGTTCGCATTTACGCAACAAATGTTTGTGTGAAATTTGGTGAAAATCCGTTCAACTGTCTAGGAGGAGTTTCGGGACAGACGAACAACGACGACGACAGACGTTGTTTTCCGGTGGTACCCACTATATGGGGGGGCGATACCAAACTGCTTACGCAGAGTTGATAATAGCAATAATAAAGTAGATGTGCCGTTTTGCTCAAAATCAAAACAGCATACCCAACTCTGCGATGGGTTACCATTATCACTACTAATACCATCATCAATCACAATCACCATCATCACTACTACTGCCATCATCACTACAACTGCCACAATCATCACAACTACTGTCATCATCACCATTACTATGAACATCATCAATACTACAATTACAATCATCATTACTACTCTCACCATCATCACTACTACTGTCACCATTGTCACTACCATCTTAATCACTATCATCATTGATGCTACAACTATCAACCATCATTACTACTATCATCACCACCATCTTACAATCATCACTACAACTGCCACAATCATCACGACTACTGTCATCATCACCATCATGCTGGGATCACACATTCCCTTATATTGCTCCCGACAGCTCCCGTCAGGCGTAATCGACAATTTTTTGTTCTGTCGGGCGTAGTCCGGCCGTGTACACCCGTATCACCACGATTATTGCATTTTCCCGACAGACGTACCGTAACGGGGCCATTGTTACGTCAGTCGTAATGTAGTCGTAATGAACTACGTACGTGTTTGCGACTTGCGTAAGCATGTCCCCGTTAGTCCGCATGGGCTGCCCGATTTGCGGAAACACAGGCCAAGCCCATGCCACACCCCCACAAGACCTGCGTAGCTCAGGCCGTATGTCTTGGGACTTTTTAGGACTTACCTCGACCGTTTCCGGACAATCGTTGGCACACCTCATCTGTCCAAACACAGACAAAGACAGTCTTTGTCAACCATGTAGATCTGGGTTGGAATCTGGGAACTACAAAAGGGCAGGAATGGCCACACCATTCCCATTCCCAGTCCTTCATCGGCACCATGAACAACATCGCGGAATTCATCCTGGAGGAGTTCAATTTCGTGAACTCCCTAATAAAACCGGAGAACAGGCATAACACCCGGCTAATGCAATGGATCCATTCCTACATCGAAATCTTGGAACTACTTGCAATAACAAACTTCATCTATCAAGAGGAACAAGAGAAGAAGGAAAGGAGCAAGAGGAGAGTGTGGGTGTGGCCATATCTGCAACGAAGGCTTGAACATGGCCATTATGAGAACCTGATGCAAGAGTTGGCCAGAGAATGTCCAGAACTATACAGGAACTTCACCCGGGTAGACAAATAACTTTTTGATGAGATAGTGGAACGTGTCACGCCCCTCATTCAGAGGAAACCTACGTTCTGACGAAAACCCATGCCTCCTGGTCTGCGGGTGGCCATCACCCTACGTTTCCTCGCTACGGGTGCATCCTATAAGAGAGGAAACAGCCGGATAGGTGGCAGGCGGAGAGGTGGCAGGCATCGAGGGGGGAGGTGGCAGGCGTCGAGGGGGCAGGGGAAGGCTTCCTGGCCTTCTTCATGTTCCTCTTCAGCATGATGACAGACGGCAGGGCAGGTGAAGCGTGCAGAGGGTGGCACGGTGGGCTGGAGGTGGTGGTGGTTGCTTCTTGCGGTGTGGTGAGAGGTGTGACGGCAATTCGTCCCGCCGGTCCTTATATACCCCCCCGTACAACGTTGCCGCGTCTTCCCGCCAACCCGCAGTGCGGCGCTGTTGCCAGATGCGCCTGGACGAACGTAAACTTTCCCGTTTGACGGGAATATTTTACGATTGACGGGAGCCGCTTACGTCTGACGGCAGAGCGTTTTACGTCTGACGGGGTTGCTCCCGTCAGACGGCCGTGATGGCCCGGACGGTCGTAAAATTTCCCGACTTTTGACATACCTTCTTACGCATCAAATCAACCAAGCTACAGACCAACATGGTGAAACACATACAATAGCACTGGATATATCAAAGGCATTTGATAGAGTCTGGCATCAATCCTTATTGTCGAAGATGTCACACTACGGCCTTGCATCATTAGTTCCACTAATTTCTTCTTATCTTCATAACAGAAAAATATGTGTAATGGTAGATGGCCTTTATTCTCAATTTCACTCAATAAATGCTGGTGTTCCCCAGGGATCAGTTTTGGTCCCAATTCTGTTCCTCATTCATATCAATGATCTCATATCTTTTTTTTTTTTTTTTTTTTTTTTTTTTTCTATGTGATTGAGGGAGGCAAAAGGCATAACTGCCTATAGCGAGTGCCTCCCCCATAGTTGAAAGAGTGACAGGGCCAAAATCAAGGGACGTTCGAGCCAAAATGCCTGGACACACGGAGTTTGAAGCAATTTAAGTCATAGGAAGAGGGAAAGACTGATTCTGGGAGAGAGTTCCAGAGCTCAGATATTGAGTAGAAGAAAGTTTGAGAGTAACGTTTCACTCTTGGGTTGGAGAGTTGCACAGAGTAGGGGTGGGATTGAGTTGCAAGACGGGTACCACGTGCCCTACGTAAAGGAGGTGGTATGCACTGGGATAGCTCTGAGGAACACTGATTATTATAGTAGCGATAGAATAGCGAGAGAGATGCAACATTGCGGCGGAGAGAGAGAGAGATTGCAGAGAGTTGGTGAGTGGACGGGAGTTAATGATACGAAAGGCCTTCCTTTCAACTTTGTCTAGGAGAGCGGTGTGAGAGGAACCTCCCCACACATGTGAACAATACTCAATACAAGGGTGCACTATGCCCCTGTACAGAGCAAGAAGCTGTGCAGGGGAAAAGAACCCCCTAAGGCGGTTGAGCACACCCAGCTTCTGGGAGGCTGCCTTAGCAAGACTGCCACTCATAATCCAATACATTCCTACGCAGATGACTCAACACTCCACAGTTCCTTCACATTTACCAATTCTTTCGCCCAACCCGATCTTATAAATTCAAAAATAAACACTGCAATTTCTCTGAACCAGGACCTTTCTAGAATTAATGGATGGGGACAAAAGAATCTAGTTTCCTTTAATGCACAGAAAACCAAGTACATTCAATTTTCTAACCGACAGAATCTCACTGACTCCCATATATTTTTTAATGCTGTAAATATTCCCACTTCCCCTAGTATTGACATTCTCGGTGTAACATTAACTACTAACTTGAGCTGGACACATTATGTTAGAAGCATTGATAAGAATGCCTCTAAAAAACTGGGACTCCTGTACAGAGTTCGAGAATTCTTAACTGACGAGCAGTTGGCCGTAATATATAAAAGTCATGTGCGTTCTCAGATGGATTACTGTTCACTTCTGTGGGGTGGAAGTGGAGTGGTTGCATTGAGGCAGTTGGACAAAATTCAAAATAAAGCTATTAAATTAATCAATAACCCTGCAATCACACAGGACCTTCCTACATTATCCATACGAAGAAACGTTGCATCCCTTGCATTATTCTACAGATATTTTCACAGCAATTGTTCCGAGGAACTTGCTTCAATTGTGCCACCTCTCCACATCTTTCCCCGTAGAACTAGGGCAGCTGAGAGCGCCCATGAATTTACACTTTCTCCTCCACAATGCAGAACTTCTGCTTATCAGAATTCATTTATCCCCAGAGCTGCTACTATTTGGAATTCACTTCCCTCGAATTGCTTTCCACAAACTTACAATTTACAAATATTTAAATCCAGTTGTTACAAACATTTTATGAATGGAGGATGCCTTTAGGCACATGGACCTTTTTGTTTTATCTGTGTTTTTCCTTCCTCCGTTCATTGTCTCTTAAAAAAAAAAAAAAAAAAAAAAAACGGGAGCACGACCCACGACCGTGATTTGCATTTCAAAAGATACGGCGCGGCCTAGCCCGCGCCCAGCACCTCCCCGACCCGCGTGGATTCTCCCGTCATGCGTACCAACCCCCCAGACTGTACACAATTTCACTTACATTTTGCGTAATATGCCCTTACGTTTTACGTAATCGGTTGCCAACTACCAATAAACCTTCGTACGGGAGCAGTCGGGAGCATATACGGGAATGTGTGATCCCAGCATAACTATGATCATCATCACTACTACAATTACAATCATCACTACTACTCTCACCATCATCACTACTACTGTCTCCATTGTCACTACCATATTAACCCTCTCCGACATATGACGCAATTTTGAGCCTATTGGGGATACTTTAAAGCCTTTGTTACCATCAGGGGTATTTAGAAACCTTTAGTTTAGCTACTTCAACCTCTCCAGTTGTCTTTGAGTTAGCTGTGGGCAGAAAACTAATTTTGGAGAGGTAATAATAAGAGTGAGAGAACTCTATTTCTTATTGCTAATCTAGCAACCTCTGCGTCATATGAGTCTGAAGGGGTTAATCACTACTATCATCATTGATGCTACAACTATCAACCATCATTACTACTATCATCACCACCATCTTACACTCATCATTACTACTGTCACCATCACTACTACTGCCATCATCACCATTACTATGATCTTCATCATCACAACTATTGTCATCATCACTACAACTTTCACCATCATCACTACTACTCACCATCATCACTAATACTCACACCATCGTCACTACTGTCATTATTATCACAACTATCATCATTACTTGTCACCATCATCACTACTACTAGTACTGTCACCATCATATCTACTACTGTCACCATCATATCTACGACTGTCATCATCATCACTACTGTCATCATCATCAATACAACTACAATACAACCATAATCACTACTATTATCACCATCATCACTACTATCACCATCAATCCCACTATTACTACCATCACTTCAAATGCCAACTAAACTAACTTAACCTAGCGAGATGTTTTCGCCCCCAGAACGAATGCGTTCTTAGTGTGTGAGCCCCGAACACTAAGAACGCCATCATTGCTGGGTGGGGGGTGGGGCGTGGGGGACCATATTTTGGACCTAAAATCATAAATATTGCATACATTCAAAAAATAAATTTTTGGCTGACCGTCGCATTCACGCACCGAATGTTCGTTAGAAGTTTGTGTGAAAATCCGTCGAACGTTCTAGGAGGAGTTTTCGGAAACACAGAAATATGTCTCACTAATATGTCTCACTATTATCATCACATCTGAGACATCTGTATGATGTGTGGCATTCTGTGATGTGTGTGCCCACACACACACACAGGGAATAGGTACAGGGTGGGCGGTGGGGGTCCTGAAGGCGGGGGCTGGTTGAGGAGGGGGCTGTTAGAGGGGGGGGGGGGGGGAACCATTTTTAGGACCTAAGATCATAACTATTGCACAAATTCAACAAATATTTTTTAATTGCCATCAAATTCACGCACCGAAGGTTCGTGTGAAGTTTGGTGAAAATCCGTCAAACGGTCTAGGAGGAGTTCTCGGACGGACAGACAGACAGACAGACATTTCGGTTAGCATGTACCACTATACGGGGGGCGATACCACTGCTTACGCAGAGTAGATAAAGAGCAGTGAGATATAAGAAAAATTACTGATCGAGATATACGCCACCCTGGTTATTTCACCTAATGTATACATTGCCTGCCTTCAGCAACATCTACCTTTCACTTGCTGTAGGGAAACTATAATTATTGAGTCGTTTCTTTCCTCATATATACATCTAAGAGAGGGCCTTGGTTTTAGGTGAGACATAAGGACCAGCATTAATCCCTCTTTCAGTCGAGATAAAGAAAACATTAACTTATCATCAACATCAGCCCTACCTCCGTGAGTCCGAGTGGTGTCTGCTGAAATGATGGTTCTTATTTGTCAATTTTTTGTTATTCGTCTCCCAACATAATTTATCAATATTATTACGATAGTTATCTTAATTGGGAATCCAAACTTATGTGTGTGCATTTCAAGCTCAAACGTTATGCATTGCCGAATTATATAGCTAAGCTGATGACATGCAAACGATGCAGATCGACACTAACGCCATCAAGCGTATGGACGCGGCGTGAGCTCGACAACAACGACAATAACAACAACAAAAGTGTTGTAGTTATCCTACACTTGGCAGGCCCAGGTATCACTATTCCTGCTCGGGTACCTCTCATGGTTCTAAACTTGTTGCTTGAGCTTCCTCCACATCCCACCTGCCCACCACCTCTACCCCGGCCTCTCCTCCCTTACAGTAACCACACCTCCTCCGCACAGTCACCGCCACTGTGACAGACCATGACAATAATAATAATATAGTTTTAATGATATGCATTTTTCTTGTAATTTGTCACCTCAACGAATTTCATACAATTTTCTTTAATCTGCATTAGATCCATGTGTAGTAGTATATTATATTTAACTTCGAGTTGCTTGGTAACACAACAAGAAAAACCATCTCGGAAGTATATTTATGTTAGTATATCAATATATGAAATAGGCATTAGCTTGTTAGGGTTAAACGTGGTATAAACCTCATAATTTCAATTATAATTTCCCTCATTAATTTTAAGAACTCGGGGTAAACAAAGATATATTTTTCCCAGAAACAAATTAGTATAAACTTACTTTAGATGTTATCATGATGGATAGGTCAAGGATAGAGTTTGGAATAGGTAGAAGGTATAGTGGCCACTAGGAGATATAGAATTAGAATGACTTAGCGTGAATAAGGTGATTGTTGAAGCGTCTATAAGGCGGTGTTTATGAGCCAGTCGTCAGAGCAAGTCTGATGAATTTGCAGCAGGGAACCCTCACTGTTTCATTTGACGCATGAGCAATAAATATATCCTATTCATTAATGCGTCATTTAACCCGTTAAGCGCGAGCTATTGGTAGTGCACACCCTACTGCCATGCGACGATATTAGGCTTTATTCCCGCCTAAAATAGTCATTTAACGATAAATATCGTAATTACTTATTCATATGCGCCTATTTTACGTTTAATATGAAGATTTTAATATGTAACAACAATAAAACAAGTGAGAATAGTATTTGGGGGGTGAAAAAGATGAATTATTGCCGACACTCCAGTCATGAAGTGTGAGGCGAACGAATCGCATACCCTCTCTTTCCGAGGCCTGGAGGCAGACTGAGGCCTCTCTCTCTCTCGCTACGCACTCGTTATGCGCAGGAGAACACCTTGGAACCTGGTTGGAGAGATTGGCGCAATAAATAAACCGATAAACAAGGGAATAGGAGGAAAAATAGATGATCATTGAAGGAGGGGTTTTGACACATGTGGAAGAGTGATAGAGGTATGGAGGGGAATTATTTCACTTAATCACATATTCATTTGTTTTAATTGCTACTGAGGCCTTTTAAAAAGCTTTGTTAAGGCCTTGGATCTTAAGAGGTTCGTCGCCTTTCACCACCAAAACCTCTGAAGAGTGTTCTCGCCATTCTCGGTTTAACTAACTACAATTGTATTCTTGATTAATTGTAATAATAACCCGATATAATTGAGGATAATTTACCCATAGGAACTCAATACAAAATTATAAATATGTTTTTAACCCTTTATTAGCGGCGCGATACTTATGTCGTGTGAAAGAAATTTGGACTAAGTGCCGGTTCACAACTTATGTCGTGTGCCATTTTTAGCACGTAATGTTGCTGAGAGAGAGAGATAAGTGGTGGCAGGAGAGTAGCAAGCGTATGACTGCTCCAGACCACCGCGGCGGACCTACTGACATGAATCCCACCCTCCCCCACCCTCACGCACTCGCTACACAGGGAATTATGTAGGGAAACTACCTAATTACATGGTTTTTGCACTCGTGTTGCGCGATCATTGCAAGAAAACTAGCGGTCGTACAAGGATGGTTGGGGTGTCATTGGAAAGCTCTTTTTATGCCCTTTCAGGCATGGCTACTTGGTTTACGCTCTGGGTCTTATTTAGGCATGAAAATGATCACGTAACCAACCCTATTTAGAGTAAAAACACCCCGCTGGGCGGTACATATAAGTTACCGCCTAGGCCGCTCGTTAGGTGTTAAATGATATGCGTATTAGGCTAATATTGGCGCCTAGTTTAAACTTACAATATACAATATTTATTTATCCTAAATTGTTAAGCTGTTTACGAGTCTTGACATTAATCTTATACACTTCCACCATCAACTACAAATTTGATTATACATTTGTATGACCTAAAATCATCATATCTACACATATGTATTGAACTATTACTTTATATAAGCCATTACCCACATATTATCACACCTAACCAACTTCAAACTTCACTATATGAATACACAAACTTTATTTTATGATTATGATATTTTCTTAATTGTTTACACTTGATTTTTTGTCTGGGAATCATCCGGCCTTCAGTACAACATGCCAAGCTCCGAGCATATCAACATTCCACTGACTCGGCTACACCCTTCCGTTACTCACCTCTTGGATACACACCCTCGGGTGTAGGGCGAGGGAAGAACATCACTCCTGAGCCACACATCATTCAGTCAATACCACCCTTTGCCCAAGATTTCTACTAAGCCCAATCATACTACACTTAGTTCTCATAACTTATCTTGTAGACGTCCATATATTAATTCTACTCACCTATAACCAATGTAACTGATTTCTAAACCACATAATGTGTGGTTTAGAAGTGCGTGCTGAGTTACGTGGAGGGATAGACAGACGAATAAGGAAGTAAGAGGGAGGTGTGGTGCGGAGGTAGATGTGCTGGAAAGTGTGAAAAGGAACACCTTGAGATGGTTCGGCCATATGGAACGTATGGGAAGCGAGAGAATGACTAAGAAGGTATACGAGAGCGAGGTGGAAGGATAGAGAGGGAGAGGTAAACCGAAAGAGAGGTGGAACGATGGAGTGAGGAAGTATAAGGATGAAGGCGGTGCTGGTTGGGAGGAGGGGCATCGACTGACTGGGGACAGAGGTACATGGGGCGTTTCGTTCGTGCCCACCCCTTCGGGGACCACGGCGTCAGGCAATAGATAGATAGATATACAGTATATCACAACTGTATTTGAGAGCATAATACTATAACTGTCAGTACTTACTGTATATGAACTTCTATATCGTTTATCTCAACTAATTCAAGATATATACCTATAATAGCAAAGCCAAAGAAGAAGCCCGACCATATTCGAAGATTCTGTGAACGACGGCATAGCTGCTCTCCAAATCAAGTGACGTGTATAAACAAGGTGTCATCATCTTGTGTAGCAGAAGGGAAGCAATCAACATCTAGCAGCTTCATTGTGCCTATCTAGTGTGACACTTGTAAAGCACCCAACATCTCGAAGTTTGTGGTGATACAAAGAGAGTGTTTTGTTTTGGGCAGAGAGTGTAACATGAAAAGTAAGTTGTCTCTTATAAAATATTATTAAATTTGTCCTTAAGGCCACAAAAAACAGCTAGCTTACTTCCTTGGTTGTGTGTAAGTTTTGATCTGTTATGGGTGGCAATATAGAGGCATTTCTTGAATTGCGCAGGGTGGAGTGCAACAATACTGTAGCAGCATCCTCAATGCCACCCAAACCCACCGCTCCAGGCTGTGTCCACAAAGCAGCCCATTCCAATATTCTGAAAGTAGAGTTGTGAAGGAAATCATACATCCTGCTTGTATGTACACCCGCAATTAGAAATAACTGTCACATACCTACTTATATTTATGACATAATAGCTTTTGAAGAGAAAATCCTGTAAAATAGAATACAACCTTATATTAGCCTTTGATAGTTAAAGCATATTTTGGAGATTTAAATATATTCAGGTATATAACTATAGTAAAATATCATGTTTAGAAGTAACTCTTTAACCTTCTCCGTCAAATATGACGCGATCGCGTCATATGGCGGTGTTGCCCAAAGGTATCATATGAAGCGATCGCGTCATATGAACTTAGTAAAATAGCTCAATAAGTAAGTTATATGACGCATTTGCGTCATATTGAGCTCAGTAAGTTAGGTAAGTTAGATCAGAATCTGTCGATTGGTGGCAACCCCAAATTCCTCCAACTTCTAACGGTCCCTCAGTGTGAGAAAGACTGTTAGTCTAGTTGCCGCCCCTATACTTCCTATAGTAAACCCTGCAATGTTAATTACTGTAAACTTTTTTGTGGAAATGTATTATATATGGTTAGGAGAGCAAAATTAGCTTGGTTGCTCCTTGTGCAACCTTTATCATTTCTCAGAATTCAAGATGGCGCCCTCCGACATCTTGAATTTTGGCCAATTTTCAACTTTTGATCTTGATGACATAGAGGGTCGTGTAATACCTTATTTTATGGGTTTTCCAGGATGGGGAGTCCATTTTTGGGGTTAATTTGTGGATATAGGGTGAGTATCAAGGTCAAACCAGAGGTCAAAGATCAAATTTTGCCTAAAATCTGGAAAAATCACATTTATGTGGTTTGAATATGAATTTATTTGTCAGCCACTACAATATGCAAATATATATATATATATATAAAAGAAGTGAATCATATGTTTGTTTATTCATTATCCACATCTACTGTAGCTCCCCTTCTTCATCTTCTATATCCATGTGCTTCCTGGTGAAAGGACTACAGCAAATGTCTGCTCCCTCGCACTTACAGTAGTCCGTGCATGAAAGGCCTGCACTGCTGCAGCTGCATCGTGTGCCACTGCAAGCCTTGCCCTCTGCAGTGCAGCTACAGCTAACTACATCCAGGAGTGCTTGGGGAGTAACTGGCGCTGTTGAGATGGCCGGTGTGATGGTGGAGCTTTCGATGTTCCAACCAAAGTTGGCAATATTTCTAGCTTCTACAGGTGGATCACGTTGGTCCGCTGCCTTCCACAGTAGCATCTGAAGATGAGCTCGGAGCACGTGCAGCTGCAGGTTCGCATCAGTCGGTGGCAGGTTCTTCAGTGCTGGAGGCTTCTTACGGCACGGTAGAAGTGAGCACGTGTGTCATTCATTGTTGTACAGCTCTTCTGTCCGTAGAGTGGTAAGAAGAAGGTGCATGCTGTCTCCTGGAACTGAGTGTGGGTCACACTTGGCTGTCCGAGCACTTCATCGAGACCTGGTATATCTATCTCTAGGAGTTTCAGTGCTGACAGCTTTCCCTTTCCAAAGGGGTATGATACTGTATCGCAACCTGACAGTGCATGGACACCAAGAAGATGGCAGCACTTTCTCGGGCCTAACCGCCAAACAGTTTCGTTGATGTCCAAAACATCCCCATTTCATTTTTCCATTTCAATCTTGGCGGAAACTCGCATCCTCGATGTCCAGTACACCAAGAGAACAAAGACATCAGTGTCATCACTGAAGATGCGGATGGTCTCGGCACCTTCTTCCACTGCTTTCAGCATGTAGCTGCAGAGGGTTATGTCTGCCTCGTCATGGGTAACGACACATTCAGCTTGTTGATGAGTTGAATATTGTGTGGAAGTTGATAGCCGCATAGAATGTTGTTGAGCAGATTCTTGTTCTTGGAATTGTGAAGAATAGCTTCTCGACATGGAAGGGGAGTATTTGTGGTTAACCAAACTTTCCTTGGCTCTTCCTCTTCTTGTTCGCTCGTGGTCCTTTGCACTGGGAGCTTCTTGGTCATATCTGTCGAACAGAACTATTTTCTTGGAGACAGGAGAGTAGTGGGCCAGTCTAGTGCCGAAACTTGCAGCCAGGTCTCGTGTAGTCCAGGAGACTGGCCATACAACGTGGTACAGAAGCTGACCGACATCAACCAGCACCACATCTGGAGCAGATTGAGTCGTGACAAAGACGCCAAGAGATTTGACGAGCACTGCCTTGTCACCCTTCCTCAAGCAGCCGTACTCGTCGATAAGGGCTGGAGGGACCGGACTCAGTTCAACCTGGAAGACAGTGGCTATATCAATGTTGCGCTGCTGCCCCACGACTAACAGCCAACTGAACAGAGTTTCGATGTCATAGACGGCCTTCCCTTTGATAGTGACTGCCTTCTTGAGAGACTCCATTGTTTTGACCTTCTTCTTTATTGTCTTGTGGAATTCACTGCTCAGCGAAGCAGAGAAGTACCTGCTCTGCTAAATCCCGATGGCCAATGCATTCTGAACATTCACTGTGGCTGTTGCCACTTGTCCATTGCATATTGTTACGACTGGGGTTTAAATATATCAGGGCTCTTATTCATTGGACTAGTAATGGCATAAATGCTACAACGGAAAGCGCTAGCTCCAACCTCTGATTTATATTCCCAGTGAACAAAGAACACAAATACTCTACAAAGTTCTATATGCAATAATAGGCTATCAAACTCTCAATAAATGTGCGTCTACTCTAGGCTTAATGTTATGTGAAAACAGCCTATTACTACCTATAACCGAAGGTGCTTGGTTATGGTATGCAAAGTACGGTGGTAAGAGAAGTTACAGCTTACGTTACTTTAATCAATAAATGTCAGGCACTCCTGCATGAAAGAAAGTGCACTAAAGTCCTTCAACACTAACAAGGAATCTTCTTTAAATGTTAGATGCTATAAAGATGCTCGTATTGGAAATGGAACCCAAAAAGGCAGGCAGCGGAACAATGCTCGTGCAGGCTATGCACACAAAAAGGCAGAATATATATAATGCCGTCGGAGCCAAGAATATCCTAAACACAACAACAATAATAATCGCCACGACAATGCAGTATTCCTATCAACAAAAAGAGCCTAAGTCGGTTGTGTCTCAATACATCAAACTAGGCTGCGAAATGCTTGTGAAATCATAAACGGGTATGCATAAAAAGAGTAATTAGGTTAATATACTTAATGTCTACTATGATTGATAAAGTCTAGCTAGAGTCAATGATACGAGATACTGGTGCGCATGGCATGCCGCATAGCCTAGTGCAAATCTCGATTCTGTGCGTCAAATATTACGTTATAATGAAGGGTAGCTCTCTTGAGAAACCTTAATACCGAAGTATTAACACCTTACGAGCGGCCTATGCGGTTTATTTATGTGTACCGCCCAGCGGGGTGTTTTTAGCCAAAATAGGGCTGTTTACGTGATCATTTTCATGCCTAAATAAGACCCAGAACGTAAAACAAGTACCTATCCCTGAATGGGCATAAACAGAGCTTTCGAATGACACCATAACGATCCTTGTATGATGGATAGTTTTCTTGCAATAACCGTGCAACGCGAGTGCAAAAAGCAGGTAATTCGGTACTTTCGGTACATAATTGAGTATGTAGCGAGTGAGAGAGGGAGGAGGGAGCTGAGATTTGTGTCAGTAGGTTCGCCGCGGTGGTCTGGAGCAGTCATACGCTCGCTAGTCTCCTGCCACCACTTGTCTCTCTCTCTCAACCACATTACGTGCTGAAATTGCCACTCGAGTTATGTCGAGCGCCGCCACATAGTCCAGCTTTATTTAACTCGACTTATGTTGCTCGCCGCTAATTAAGGGTTAAGCGTTCTCCTGGCGTACCTCAAAGACAAACAACGAGCTTATAACAGTGCAGAATGGTATAGGCAAAAAGCCCTCATTCGTGCATGCTCTACTCTCAATGGCACACAGACTAGAATTTACTCAATCAACTCCAGTTCTCAGGTATGTCGTGCAGCTTTTAACTAAAGCCAGCACTCATAGGAAACAATACCTTATAATATCAGACTCCTAGTCTAGCATTATCTAATCCAGCAGAACACTAATAATTAAAGGATGCAGTACTTAAACAATATAAATGCCAACCAATGCTTCGTGATCCACTTATCTTAACAACTAACATACATGGGTTATATCAGACCTTAACGCACAATACAACTGGCCAGCATGAAGCTGATTATGCAGAGTTAACCAGAGGGGGTATAATATTAATAAAAGGTGGTGAAAGATATGGAAAATGAGAGAGATAGGCAGAGGAAAAGATTCTCAGGTGCGAGCGGGGTACAGGTAGCAAGGGAAAAAGATTTGTGCGTTCTAGAAACCAGATCTGAGGGAGAGAGTGGCGAGGAACTGTATATATACTCGCACCAGCTCGAGCCGCGTGGGAAAAAAGCGGTTACAAGTCCTCTAGCCACTAGCAAGAGCTTGCAGCATGGTAAGGACCTCTCTCCACCAACCCCCGCGAGGCAGCCAGCCGTGACGTCATCGAGTGGGACAAAAACACTGCGCGCTCCCTCTCACTCTGTTCTACTCTCTCTCTCTCTCCCAGATCCCATCATTACTAGTTAATGATGAAACATATACTTTACAATTAAATATATAAAGCCTTGACATGGGTGAAAACAAAGAGCCTTTCTGGACAGCCCATGACACAAGCTTTCATATGAAATAAAGCACACTCTAATACACAAACTGTAGCCCCATCCACTGCCCTGGCGATCCTAGCGAGTCACTGTAGGACAAGCCATGCGGTTCTAACGGAGTGGTTAACGTCACACCCCCCCCAAGATTTTTCACAGAGGCCCCAAGGCTCACAAAAATCTGATGGTTAGAACCCATGCTATATCTCCACTTCCCATCACCCAGCGGCAGTAAAATATCTGGCACAGTTCTTCAACAAAACATTTTTCAAAATTATAACCCTCCCCATCACCATAGGTTAAATTATATGTAGTTATGCTCCTCAAGAGCGAGCTTCTCTAGCCCAGCATTCTGAGAGGAGTGCAACTCAGAATTACTGCTATAACATACTAAAAAAAATCAACTATCAAAGAAAGAGTTTTTATTCGATTTTTATGTTTATAATTTGTTTATTTCGGCTGCACTATAGGGGCAAGCCTAGTTTTTTTCTTCTATACCAAACGCTCAACTCCTGCTTTACGACCCAATACGCTGGGCTACAACCGCGAGCCAACAAGCACCAAGCGCAAAATACTATTCAAACTAAAGCAGGAGGCTACCCGTGTGTCAATCTACCCAGGATCATATACCCTTGAACGACCATCTGCAACCACGTTGTCACAACCGGCAATATGGCGTATGTCCAGGTTATATACCAATAACCTTAGTGACCACCTGGTCAGCCTCATATTCCGATTGTGAAACTGGTCCAAGAACTTGAGAGGGTGATGATCTGGGTAAACTACAATGACCGGACCATAGGCTGGAACATAGACCTCGAAATGCCCCAGCGCAAGCACAACCGCCAGCAGCTCCTCCTCGACAACAGAGCAGCTCCCCTGGGCCGAATTGTACTTCTCCAAGCAGAAACTAACAGGATGCTCCAGCCCATCATCGTCCTTTTCCACAAGGACGGCACCAGCCCCCACACCACTAGCCTCCGTTGCTAGTTGGAAAGGTAGGCTAAAGTCAGGGGCCCTGAGGATCGGGTAAGTGCACAACAGGTGTTTTACTTCCCTAAACACCTTCTCACACTCAGGCGCCCATTTGAACTTCTTATCCTTCCAGTTATCCTCCCCCTGAGCTTGACTGTCCCGTTCTCCTTCTCCACCTTGACTGCTAAACGTCATCACAGGCACAGTGAGAGGCTCAGGGGGGTGCCTCCCATACTCCTTCATGGGATTAACATGACATAACTGATTGTGCTTCCGTCTGTCTGGAGTGGCTACCAAGTAAACCAGGTCCGATAGCTCCTCCACCACCCTATAAGGACCAGCGTACTTCGCGGATAAGGGGTGACCTACAAGGGGCAGTAGAATCAAAACCTGACCAACGTGAAACTCCCTGAGTTCAACCTTGAGGTCGTACCTGTCCTTCCTGAGGGCCTGAGAGCTAGTCAAATTACGGCCAGCCAACTCCAGACTGTGCAACATCCGTTCTCGACTGTTGAGGACACACTTGAGCATAGAACAAGGTTTTTCTGCACCCTCCCATACTTCTTCAACCATATGGAGAGGCCCTCTGACACGGTGTCCAAAGACGAGCTCATTAGGGCTGAATCCCAAACTCTCCCCAGGTACCTCCCACACAGCAAACAAAACACATGGCAGGCCAAGATCCCAATCCCTCCCACTCTCAAAGCAACAACAACGAAGCACAGATTTCAAGGCTGAGTGCCATCGCTCTAACACACCCTGGCTCTCCGGATGATATGCAGATGACACAACCCCAACAATCTCATGCTGCGGCATTGCTTGGACAAAGAGGCTAGAAGTGAAGTTGGGTCCCTGGACTGACTGAAGCCCCTGCGGGTAACCATACCGGGAAAAATACACTAGCAAGCTTCGGACCACCGTTTTCGCCGACCCATTTCTCATAGGGTACGCGTCAGGGTACCTTGTTGCTACATCTCCCGACTGTGCATCACTGTCCTCCTTCAACTCTTTCGTCTTTTTAAGCCCATCCTCTGCCCCTTCAGGAACAGTTACTGGGTCTTTTCCAGACTCGAAATGTGGTCCTAATAATGAGTCCCCGAGAAGGTCCGTTGACACTAAACTCTCAACCGCATCAACTTCCAACCCCTTCTCGGTACCCTTCCTCCGCTGATCTAAAGATTGTTGACCAGAATGTGACTCCCTGGATGCAGAATCTCCGGTGACAACACACTCCATAGGCTGCCCCGGACACTTCCCAATCCACTCCTGCTCCTCCATACTCACGTCGGCCGGCTTCTCGACAACGACTAAGGGTGGAGCCTCAGAAGTAGGCCCCGCAAAGTCGTTGCCAAGAATGAGGTCGACGCCCCCAACAGGTAACTTCTCCACAATTCCTACATCCAGTTCCGGGGTGTAACTAAGGGAAGAGATAGCACCTTTTTGGAACACGCCCGGGACTTGTCCGATGCTATGGGGAACTGGCTCCGATCTGAGAAGGTCACAACATTTGATGAAATTAAGCAGTTAATGATGTTGGAGCAGTTCTTTAAGAGCACGGGCGGTGATCTAACTTTGAACTTAAAGGAGAAAAACCCAAGAACTCTAGCAGAAGCAGCAGAAATGGCTGATCTACGGCTGTCGTTGATTCGGGGTTGCGGGTCCTCACAGAAGTACGATGCAAGTGCTAAGGACCGTTATCCTCCCCCTCCCCGTAGCAATGACACATTTAAACCAAAGAGCAATGAAACTAAAACTGAAGCCAAACCTACCACCACACCGTATGTGAAAAGTCAGGGGCCTTTTACATCACAGTATAAGCCGAAACCGATATTTATGTGTTTTAGGTGCCACCAGGAGGGTCATAAGGCAGATGAGTGCCCTAGTCGACCTCCTCCGGCAGCCGTGTCTTTTGCTCACGGCATTGGAGTGTTCAAGAGGACATCGGAGTTTGTTAGAGGCATTTCTTCCGAGGTAAATACACTGCCAGTGCAGAAGGATCCAGAAGGCTTATTCCCTGTCCGTGATGCCTTTAGTGACCACAGGTGACTCGGTTGTGTGGAGTGGGGGGTAGAAGACATGAGGTGTGAATTTTGCGTGACACTGGGGCATCGCACACACTGTTGAGAAATTTCACTGGTAAACCTGTCAATACGGCGCGGGTGGTTGTGGTTCAGGGAGTTAATGCGACAAGGTCATACCCGCTTGTAAGAATGAAGGTGGAAGTTGATGGTGTGACTCGTGACCTGGATGTAGGAATTGTGGAGAAGTTACCTGTTGGGGGCGTCGACCTCCTTCTTGGCAACGACTTTGCGGGGCCTACTTCTGAGGCTCCACCCTTAGTCGTTGTCGAGAAGCCGGCCGACGTGAGTAGGGAGGAGCAGGAGTGGGTTGGGAAGTGTCCGGGGCAGCCTATGGAGTGTGTTGTCACCGGAGATTCTGCATCCAGGGAGTCACATTCTGGTCAACAATCTTTAGATCAGCGGAGGAAGGGTACCGAGAAGGGGTTGGAAGTTGATGCGGTTGAGAGTAGTGTCAACGGACCTTCTCGGGGACTCATTATTAGGACCACATTTCGAGTCTGGAGAAGACCCAGTAACTGTTCCTGAAGGGGCAGAGGATGGGCTTAAAAAGACGAAAGAGTTGAAGGAGGACACTGATGCACAGTCGGGAGATGTAGCAACAAGGTACCCTGACGCGTACCCTATGAGAAATGGGTCGGCGAAAACGGTGGTCCGAAGCTTGCTAGTGTATTTTTCCCGGTATGGTTACCCGCAGGGGCTTCAGTCAGTCCAGGGACCCAACTTCACTTCTAGCCTCTTTGTCCAAGCAATGCCGCAGCATGAGATTGTTGGGGTTGTGTCATCTGCATATCATCCGGAGAGCCAGGGTGTGTTAGAGCGATGGCACTCAGCCTTGAAATCTGTGCTTCGTTGTTGTTGCTTTGAGAGTGGGAGGGATTGGGATCTTGGCCTGCCATGTGTTTTGTTTGCTGTGTGGGAGGTACCTGGGGAGAGTTTGGGATTCAGCCCTAATGAGCTCGTCTTTGGACACCGTGTCAGAGGGCCTCTCCATATGGTTGAAGAAGTATGGGAGGGCGCAGAAAAACCTTGTTCTATGCTCAAGTGTGTCCTCAACAGTCGAGAACGGATGTTGCACAGTCTGGAGTTGGCTGGCCGTAATTTGACTAGCTCTCAGGCCCTCAGGAAGGACAGGTACGACCTCAAGGTTGAACTCAGGGAGTTTCACGTGGGTCAGGTTTTGATTCTACTGCCCCTTGTAGGTCACCCCTTATCCGCGAAGTACGCTGGTCCTTATAGGGTGGTGGAGGAGCTATCGGACCTGGTTTACTTGGTAGCCACTCCAGACAGACGGAAGCACAATCAGTTATGTCATGTTAATCCCATGAAGGAGTATGGGAGGCACCCCCCTGAGCCTCTCACTGTGCCTGTGATGACGTTTAGGCAGTCAAGGTGGAGAAGGAGAACGGGACAGTCAAGCTCAGGGGGAGGATAACTGGAAGGATAAGAAGTTCAAATGGGCGCCTGAGTGTGAGAAGGTGTTTAGGGAAGTAAAACACCTGTTGTGCACTCACCCGATCCTCAGGGCCCCTGACTTTAGCCTACCTTTCCAACTAGCAACGGAGGCTAGTGGTGTGGGGGCTGGTGCCGTCCTTGTGGAAAAGGACGATGATGGGCTGGAGCATCCTGTTAGTTTCTGCTTGGAGAAGTACAATTCGGCCCAGGGGAGCTGCTCTGTTGTCGAGGAGGAGCTGCTGGCGGTTGTGCTTGCGCTGGGGCATTTCGAGGTCTATGTTCCAGCCTATGGTCCGGTCATTGTAGTTTACCCAGATCATCACCCTCTCAAGTTCTTGGACCAGTTTCACAATCGGAATATGAGGCTGACCAGGTGGTCACTAAGGTTATTGGTATATAACCTGGACATACGCCATATTGCCGGTTGTGACAACGTGGTTGCAGATGGTCGTTCAAGGGTATATGATCCTGGGTAGATTGACACACGGGTAGCCTCCTGCTTTAGTTTGAATAGTATTTTGCGCTTGCTGCTTGTTGGCTCGCGGTTGTAGCCCAGCGTATTGGGTCGTAAAGCAGGAGTTGAGCGTTTGGTATAGAAGAAAAAACTAGGCTTGCCCCTATAGTGCAGCCGAAATAAACAAATTATAAACATAATCGAATAAAAACTCTTTCTTTGATAGTTGATTTTTTTTAGTATGTTATAGCAGTAATTCTGAGTTGCACTCCTCTCAGAATGCTGGGCTAGAGAAGCTCGCTCTTGAGGAGCATAACTACATATAATTTAACCTATGGTGATGGGGAGGGTTATAATTTTGAAAAATGTTTTGTTGAAGAACTGTGCCAGATATTTTACTGCCGCTGGGTGATGGGAAGTGGAGATATAGCATGGGTTCTAACCATCAGATTTTTGTGAGCCTTGGGGCCTCTGTGAAAAATCTTGGTTGTGTGACGTTAACCACTCCGTTAGAACCGCATGGCTTGTCCTACAGTGACTCGCTAGGATCGCCAGGGCAGTGGATGGGGCTACAGTTTGTGTATTAGAGTGTGCTTTATTTCATATGAAAGCTTGTGTCATGGGCTGTCCAGAAAGGCTCTTTGTTTTCACCCATGTCAAGGCTTTATATATTTAATTGTAAAGTATATGTTTTATCATTAACTAGTAATGATGGGATCTGGGAGAGAGAGAGAGAGTAGAACAGAGTGAGAGGGAGCGCAGTGTTTTTGTCCCGCTCGATGACGTCACGGCTGGCTGCCTCGCGGGGGTTGGTGGAGAGAGGTCCTTACCATGCTGCAAGCTCTTGCTAGTGGCTAGAGGACTTGTAACCGCTTTTTTCCCACGCGGCTCGAGCTGGTGCGAGTATATATACAGTTCCTCACCACTCTCTCCCTCAGATCTGGTTTCTAGAACGCACCCATCTTTTTCCCTTGCTACCTGTACCCCGCTCGCACCTGAGAATCTTTTCCTCTGCCTATCTCTCTCATTTTCCATATCTTTCACCACCTTTTATTAATATTATACCCCCTCTGGTTAACTCTGCAAAATCAGCTTCATGCTGGCCAGTTGTATTGTGCGTTAAGGTCTGATATAACCCATGTATGTTAGTTGTTAAGATAAGTGGATCACGAAGCATTGGTTGGCATTTATGTTGTTTAAGTACTGCATCCTTTAATTATTAGTGTTCTGCTGGATTAGATAATGCTAGACTAGGAGTCTGATATTATAAGGTATTGTTTCCTATGAGTGCTGGCTTTAGTTAAAAGCTGCACGACATACCTGAGAACTGGAGTTGATTGAGTAAATTCTAGTCTGTGTGCCAATGAGAGTAGAGCATGCACGAATGAGGGCTTTTTGCCTATACCATTCTGCACTGTTCTAAGCTCGTTGTTTGTCTTTGAGGTACGCCAGGAGAACGCTTAATACTTCGGTATTAAGGTTTCTCAAGAGAGCTACCCTTCATTATAACGTAATATTTGACGCACAGACCTGAGATTTGCACTAGGCTATGCGGCATGCCATGCGCACCAGTATCTCGTATCATTGACTCTAGCTAGACTTTATCAATCATAGTAGACATTAAGTATATTAACCTAATTACTCTTTTTATGCATACCCGTTTATGATTACACAAGCATTTCGCAGCCTAGTTTGATGTATTGAGACACAACCGACTTAGGCTCTTTTTGTTGATAGGAATACTGCATTGTCGTGGCGATTATTATTATTGTTGTTGTGTTTAGGATATTCTTGGCTCCGACGGCATTATATATATTCTGCCTTTTTGTGTGCATAGCCTGCATGAGCATTGTTCCGCTGCCTGCCTTTTTGGGTTCCATTTCCGATACGAGCATCTTTATAGCATCTAACATTTAAAGAAGATTCCTTGTTAGTGTTGAAGGACTTTAGTGCACTTTCTTTCATGCAGGAGTGCCTGACATTTATTGATTAAAGTAACGTAAGCTGTAACTTCTCTTACCACCGTACTTTGCATACCATAACCAAGCACCTTCGGTTATAGGTAGTAATAGGCTGTTTTCACATAACATTAAGCCTAGAGTAGACGCACATTTATTGAGAGTTTGATAGCCTATTATTGCATATAGAACTCTGTAGAGTATTTGTGTTCTTTGTTCACTGGGAATATACATCAGAGGTTGGAGCTAGCGCTTTCCGTTGTAGCATTTATGCCATTACTAGTCCAATGAATAAGAGCCCTGATATATTTAAACCCCAGTCGTAACAAATGGCGACCTTACCTAGGATTTGGTGAACCTACATTAATTAAGCAGGGAACATTTGTTGTTTTGGGGAATATTTTGCGAGGATCAGCAAGAATAATTTGTTTTTTGCAACATAGTATAGCCCTTGAGTATTTCCGAGAATTTTTGTGTGTATATCGAGGTATAAGAGTTTGGGGTGCTTCTTTTCTGAATATTGTGGTGAGAATTTTTTGTGAGCATCATGTCTTATACCGGATCAGAGGAGAATGGAGACACAGTACGCAATGTCGAGACTGAGGAACAGCAGTATGATGAAAGGGTTAATCGGGTGAACTGTGAGGAGGATGCTAGGATATTTTTGCAATGGCCTGTTACTGCCGAGCGGTTGGAGGGTATGGAGCGGTACGGTCTTCAATGCCTGGCCACAGCTATCGGTCATGCGGGTACTAGCGGCATGACCAGGGATAACTTGATAACGTGTGTACTGGGCAGGGTGACTGGTGAGCGAGATGGGTTGAGTGCTCAGAGCCCTTCGGCCATGCTTCCCCTACACTCGACTCCCAGCCATCCCAGTAGTTTGCCGACCCCGGGTACGCTTCCACAGTTGGGTGGTGACTGGCAGGGTGGGTTGCCCCTGGGGGGACCACCGGTAATTTCAAACATTGTAGCACCTTCACCTCCTCAAGGGTTATCGCCAGAATTATTGTTTAAGCTCGAATTAGCTAAGCTTCAGCATCAGCAGCAAATAGAATTAGCCAAGATAGAAGAGAGAAAAACTATCAGTCAGCAGCACATAGAGCTAGCAAAAATCCAAGCTGACTTAGAGTCGACTAGGTACTGTGCCGACATGGACGTAGAGAAGTCGCGAGTAGAGGCAACGGGACAGCGACTTGGGGCTGGTAACCGTGTTCATGAGCAGTCTCTCTCGCACTTATTGAAACTGGTTCCGGTGTTTGATGAGAGTGGTGTAACAGAATTTTTCACACGCTTTGAGAAGAAGTGCCAGGAACACCAGTGGCCAGAGAATAAATGGGCAGCACTTGTATCCTCTAGATTAATAGGCAAGGGTCTTAAAGCCTACGATGCGTTACCTTTGGAGTCATATATTGTGTATGAGGATCTCAAGGAGGCTGTCCTGAGGGCCTACGAACTGCAACCAGAAACGTACCATTAGAAGTTCCGGGGTGTAACTAAGGGAAGAGATAGCACCTTTTTGGAACACGCCCGGGACTTGTCCGATGCTATGGGGAACTGGCTCCGATCTGAGAAGGTCACAACATTTGATGAAATTAAGCAGTTAATGATGTTGGAGCAGTTCTTTAAGAGCACGGGCGGTGATCTAACTTTGAACTTAAAGGAGAAAAACCCAAGAACTCTAGTAGAAGCAGCAGAAATGGCTGATCTACGGCTGTCGTTGATTCGGGGTTGCGGGTCCTCACAGAAGTACGATGCAAGTGCTAGGGACCGTTATCCTCCCCCTCCCCGTAGCAATGACACATTTAAACCAAAGAGCAATGAAACTAAAACTGAAGCCAAACCTACCACCACACCGTATGTGAAAAGTGAGGGGCCTTTTACATCACAGTATAAGCCGAAACCGATATTTATGTGTTTTAGGTGCCACCAGGAGGGTCATAAGGCAAATGAGTGCCCTAGTCGACCTCCTCCGGCAGACGTGTCTTTTGCTCACGGCATTGGAGTGTTCAAGAGGACATCGGAGTTTGTTAGAGGCATTTCTTCCGAGGTAAATACACTGCCAGTGCAGAAGGATCCGGAAGGCTTATTCCCTGTCCGTGATGCCTTTAGTGACCACAGGTGACTCGGTTGTGTGGAGTGTGGGGGGTAGAAGACATGAGGTGAGAATTTTGCGTGACACTGGGGCATCGCAAACACTGTTGAGAAATTTCACTGGTAAACCTGTCAATACGGCGCGGGTGGTTGTGGTTCAGGGAGTAAATGCGACAAGGTCATACCCGCTTGTAAGAATGAAGGTGGAAGTTGATGGTGTGACTCGTGAACTTCAAACGGTACGTTTCTGGTTGCAGTTCGTAAGACCTCAGGACAGCCTCCTTGAGATCCACATACACAATACATGACTCCAAAGGTAACGCATCGTAGGCTTTAAGACCCTTGCCTATTAATCTAGAGGATACAAGTGCTGCCCATTTATTCTCTGGCCACTGGTGTTCCTGGCACTTCTTCTCAAAGCGTGTGAAACATTCTGTTACACCACTCTCATCAAACACCGGAACCAGTTTCAATAAGTGCGAGAGAGACTGCTCATGAACACGGTTACCAGCCCCAAGTCGCTGTCCCGTTGCCTCTACTCGCGACTTCTCTACGTCCATGTCGGCACAGTACCTAGTCGACTCTAAGTCAGCTTGGATTTTTGCTAGCTCTATGTGCTGCTGACTGATAGTTTTTCTCTCTTCTATCTTGGCTAATTCTATTTGCTGCTGATGCTGAAGCTTAGCTAATTCGAGCTTAAACAATAATTCTGGCGATAACCCTTGAGGAGGTGAAGGTGCTACAATGTTTGAAATTACCGGTGGTCCCCCCAGGGGCAACCCACCCTGCCAGTCACCACCCAACTGTGGAAGCGTACCCGGGGTCGGCAAACTACTGGGATGGCTGGGAGTCGAGTGTAGGGGAAGCATGGCCGAAGGGCTCTGAGCACTCAACCCATCTCGCTCACCAGTCACCCTGCCCAGTACACACGTTATCAAGTTATCCCTGGTCATGCCGCTAGTACCCGAATGACCGATAGCTGTGGCCAGGCATTGAAGACCGTACCGCTCCATACCCTCCAACCGCTCGGCAGTAACAGGCCATTGCAAAAATATCCTAGCATCCTCCTCACAGTTCACCCGATTAACCCTTTCATCATACTGCTGTTCCTCAGTCTCGACATTACATACTGTGTCTCCATTCTCCTCTGATCCGGTATAAGACATGATGCAAACAAAAAATTATCACCACAATATTCAGAAAAGAAGCACCCCAAACTCTTATACCTCGATATACACACAAAAATTCTCGGAAATACTCAAGGGCTATACTATGTTGCAAAAAACAAATTATTCTTGCTGATCCTCGCAAAATATTCCCCAAAACAACAAATGTTCCCTGCTTAATAAATGTAGGTTCACCAAATCCTAGGTAAGGTCGCCATTTGTTACGACTGGGGTTTAAATATATCAGGGCTCTTATTCATTGGACTAGTAATGGCATAAATGCTACAACGGAAAGCGCTAGCTCCAACCTCTGATGTATATTCCCAGTGAACAAAGAACACAAATACTCTACAGAGTTCTATATGCAATAATAGGCTATCAAACTCTCAATAAATGTGCGTCTACTCTAGGCTTAATGTTATGTGAAAACAGCCTATTACTACCTATAACCGAAGGTGCTTGGTTATGGTATGCAAAGTACGGTGGTAAGAGAAGTTACAGCTTACGTTACTTTAATCAATAAATGTCAGGCACTCCTGCATGAAAGAAAGTGCACTAAAGTCCTTCAACACTAACAAGGAATCTTCTTTAAATGTTAGATGCTATAAAGATGCTCGTATCGGAAATGGAACCCAAAAAGGCAGGCAGCGGAACAATGCTCGTGCAGGCTATGCACACAAAAAGGCAGAATATATAATGCCGTCGGAGCCTAGAATATCCTAAACACAACAACAATAATAATAATCGCCACGACAATGCAGTATTCCTATCAACAAAAAGAGCCTAAGTCGGTTGTGGCTCAATACATCAAACTAGGCTGCGAAATGCTTGTGTAATCATAAACGGGTATGCATAAAAAGAGTAATTAGGTTAATATACTTAATGTCTACTATGATTGATAAAGTCTAGCTAGAGTCAATGATACGAGATACTGGTGCGCATGGCATGCCGCATAGCCTAGTGCAAATCTCAAGTCTGTGCGTCAAATATTACGTTATAATGAAGGGTAGCTCTCTTGAGAAACCTTAATACCGAAGTATTAAGCGTTCTCCTGGCGTACCTCAAAGACAAACAACGAGCTTAGAACAGTGCAGAATGGTATAGGCAAAAAGCCCTCATTCGTGCATGCTCTACTCTCAATGGCACACAGACTAGAATTTACTCAATCAACTCCAGTTCTCAGGTATGTCGTGCAGCTTTTAACTAAAGCCAGCACTCATAGGAAACAATACCTTATAATATCAGACTCCTAGTCTAGCATTATCTAATCCAGCAGAACACTAATAATTAAAGGATGAAGTACTTAAACAATATAAATGCCAACCAATGCTTCGTGATCCACTTATCTTAACAACTAACATACATGGGTTATATCAGACCTTAACGCACAATAGAACTGGCCAGCATGAAGCTGATTTTGCAGAGTTAACCAGAGCCGTGTGTCAATCTACCCAGGATCATATACCCTTGAACGACCATCTGCAACCACGTTGTCACAACCGGCAATATGGCGTATGTCCAGGTTATATACCAATAACCTTAGTGACCACCTGGTCAGCCTCATATTCCGATTGTGAAACTGGTCCAAGAACTTGAGAGGGTGATGACCTGGGTAAACTACAATGACCGGACCATAGGCTGGAACATAGACCTCGAAATGCCCCAGCGCAAGCACAACCGCCAGCAGCTCCTCCTCGACAACAGAGCAGCTCCCCTGGGCCGAATTGTACTTCTCCAAGCAGAAACTAACAGGATGCTCCAGCCCATCATCGTCCTTTTCCACAAGGACGGCACCAGCCCCCACACCACTAGCCTCCGTTGCTAGTTGGAAAGGTAGGCTAAAGTCAGGGGCCCTGAGGATCGGGTGAGTGCACAACAGGTGTTTTACTTCCCTAAACACCTTCTCACACTCAGGCGCCCATTTGAACTTCTTATCCTTCCAGTTATCCTCCCCCTGAGCTTGACTGTCCCGTTCTCCTTCTCCACCTTGACTGCTAAACGTCATCACAGGCACAGTGAGAGGCTCAGGGGGGTGCCTCCCATACTCCTTCATGGGATTAACATGACATAACTGATTGTGCTTCCGTCTGTCTGGAGTGGCTACCAAGTAAACCAGGTCCGATAGCTCCTCCACCACCCTATAAGGACCAGCGTACTTCGCGGATAAGGGGTGACCTACAAGGGGCAGTAGAATCAAAACCTGGCCCACGTGAAACTCCCTGAGTTCAACCTTGAGGTCGTACCTGTCCTTCCTGAGGGCCTGAGAGCTAGTCAAATTACGGCCAGCCAACTCCAGACTGTGCAACATCCGTTCTCGACTGTTGAGGACACACATGAGCATAGAACAAGGTTTTTCTGCGCCCTCCCATACTTCTTCAACCATATGGAGAGGCCCTCTGACACGGTGTCCAAAGACGAGCTCATTAGGGCTGAATCCCAAACTCTCCCCAGGTACCTCCCACACAGCAAACAAAACACATGGCAGGCCAAGATCCCAATCCCTCCCACTCTCAAAGCAACAACAACGAAGCACAGATTTCAAGGCTGAGTGCCATCGCTCTAACACACCCTGGCTCTCCGGATGATATGCAGATGACACAACCCCAACAATCTCATGCTGCGGCATTGCTTGGACAAAGAGGCTAGAAGTGAAGTTGGGTCCCTGGACTGACTGAAGCCCCTGCGGGTAACCATACCGGGAAAAATACACTAGCAAGCTTCGGACCACCGTTTTCGCCGACCCATTTCTCATAGGGTACGCGTCAGGGTACCTTGTTGCTACATCTCCCGACTGTGCATCAGTGTCCTCCTTCAACTCTTTCGTCTTTTTAAGCCCATCCTCTGCCCCTTCAGGAACAGTTACTGGGTCTTCTCCAGACTCAAAATGTGGTCCTAATAATGAGTCCCCGAGAAGGTCCGTTGACACTAAACTCTCAACCGCATCAACTTCCAACCCCTTCTCGGTACCCTTCCTCCGCTGATCTAAAGATTGTTGACCAGAATGTGACTCCCTGGATGCAGAATCTCCGGTGACAACACACTCCATAGGCTGCCCCGGACACTTCCCAACCCACTCCTGCTCCTCCCTACTCACGTCGGCCGGCTTCTCGACAACGACTAAGGGTGGAGCCTCAGAAGTAGGCCCCGCAAAGTCGTTGCCAAGAAGGAGGTCGACGCCCCCAACAGGTAACTTCTCCACAATTCCTACATCCAGGTCACGAGTCACACCATCAACTTCCACCTTCATTCTTACAAGCGGGTATGACCTTGTCGCATTAACTCCCTAAACCACAACCACCCGCGCCGTATTGACAGGTTTACCAGTGAAATTTCTCAACAGTGTTTGCGATGCCCCAGTGTCACGCAAAATTCTCACCTCATGTCTTCTACCCCCCCACTCCACACAACCGAGTCACCTGTGGTCACTAAAGGCATCACGGACAGGGAATAAGCCTTCCGGATCCTTCTGCACTGGCAGTGTATTTACCTCGGAAGAAATGCCTCTAACAAACTCCGATGTCCTCTTGAACACTCCAATGCCGTGAGCAAAAGACACGGCTGCCGGAGGAGGTCGACTAGGGCACTCATTTGCCTTATGACCCTCCTGGTGGCACCTAAAACACATAAATATCGGTTTCGGCTTATACTGTGATGTAAAAGGCCCCTGACTTTTCACGTACGGTGTGGTGGTAGGTTTGGCTTCAGTTTTAGTTTCATTGCTCTTTGGTTTAAATGTGTCATTGCTACGGGGAGGGGGAGGATAACGGTCCCTAGCACTTGCATCGTACTTCTGTGAGGACCCGCAACCCCGAATCAACGACAGCCGTAGATCAGCCATTTCTGCTGCTTCTACTAGAGTTCTTGGGTTTTTCTCCTTTAAGTTCAAAGTTAGATCACCGCCCGTGCTCTTAAAGAACTGCTCCAACATCATTAACTGCTTAATTTCATCAAATGTTGTGACCTTCTCAGATCGGAGCCAGTTCCCCATAGCATCGGACAAGTCCCGGGCGTGTTCCAAAAAGGTGCTATCTCTTCCCTTAGTTACACCCCGGAACTTCAAACGGTACGTTTCTGGTTGCAGTTCGTAAGCCCTCAGGACAGCCTCCTTGAGATCCTCATTCACAATACATGACTCCAAAGGTAACGCATCGTAGGCTTTAAGACCCTTGCCTATTAATCTAGAGGATACAAGTGCTGCCCATTTATTCTCTGGCCACTGGTGTTCCTGGCACTTCTTCTCAAAGCGTGTGAAACATTCTGTTACACCACTCTCATCAAACACCGGAACCAGTTTCAATAAGTGCGAGAGAGACTGCTCATGAACACGATTACCAGCCCCAAGTCGCTGTCCCGTTGCCTCTACTCGCGACTTCTCTACGTCCATGTCGGCACAGTACCTAGTCGACTCTAAGTCAGCTTGGATTTTTGTTAGCTCTATGTGCTGCTGACTGATAGTTTTTCTCTCTTCTATCTTGGCTAATTCTATTTGCTGCTGATGCTGAAGCTTAGCTAATTCGAGCTTAAACAATAATTCTGGCGATAACCCTTGAGGAGGTGAAGGTGCTACAATGTTTGAAATTACCGGTGGTCCCCCCAGGGGCAACCCACCCTGCCAGTCACCACCCAACTGTGGAAGCGTACCCGGGGTCGGCAAACTACTGGGATGGCTGGGAGTCGAGTGTAGGGGAAGCATGGCCGAAGGGCTCTGAGCACTCAACCCATCTCGCTCACCAGTCACCCTGCCCAGTACACACGTTATCAAGTTATCCCTGGTCATGCCGCTAGTACCCGCATGACCGATAGCTGTGGCCAGGCATTGAAGACCGTACCGCTCCATACCCTCCAACCGCTCGGCAGTAACAGGCCATTGCAAAAATATCCTAGCATCCTCCTCACAGTTCACCCGATTAACCCTTTCATCATACTGCTGTTCCTCAGTCTCGACATTACGTACTGTGTCTCCATTCTCCTCTGATCCGGTATAAGACATGATGCTCACAAAAAATTCTCACCACAATAATCAGAAAAGAAGCACCCCAAACTCTTATACCTCGATATACACACAAAAATTCTCGGAAATACTCAAGGGCTATACTATGTTGCAAAAAACAAATTATTCTTGCTGATCCTCGCAAAATATTCCCCAAAACAACAAATGTTCCCTGCTTAATAAATGTAGGTTCACCAAATCCTAGGGGAGGTCGCCATTTGTTACGACTGGGGTTTAAATATATCAGGGCTCTTATTCATTGGACTAGTAATGGCATAAATGCTACAACGGAAAGCGCTAGCTCCAACCTCTGATGTATATTCCCAGTGAACAAAGAACACAAATACTCTACAGAGTTCTATATGCAATAATAGGCTATCAAACTCTCAATAAATGTGCGTCTACTCTAGGCTTAATGTTATGTGAAAACAGCCTATTACTACCTATAACCGAAGGTGCTTGGTTATGGTATGCAAAGTACGGTGGTAAGAGAAGTTACAGCTTACGTTACTTTAATCAATAAATGTCAGGCACTCCTGCATGAAAGAAAGTGCACTAAAGTCCTTCAACCCTAACAAGGAATCTTCTTTAAATGTTAGATGCTATAAAGATGCTCGTATCGGAAATGGAACCCAAAAAGGCAGGCAGCGGAACAATGCTCGTGCAGGCTATGCACACAAAATGGCAGAATATATATAATGCCGTCTGAGCCAGGAATATCCTAAACACAACAACAATAATAATAATCGCCACGACAATGCAGTATTCCTATCAACAAAAAGAGCCTAAGTCGGTTGTGTCTCAATACATCAAACTAGGCTGCGAAATGCTTGTGTAATCATAAACGGGTATGCATAAAAAGAGTAATTAGGTTAATATACTTAATGTCTACTATGATTGATAAAGTCTAGCTAGAGTCAATGATACGAGATACTGGTGCGCATGGCATGCCGCATAGCCTAGTGCAAATCTCAAGTCTGTGCGTCAAATATTACGTTATAATGAAGGGTAGCTCTCTTGAGAAACCTTAATACCGAAGTATTAAGCGTTCTCCTGGCGTACCTCAAAGACAAACAACGAGCTTAGAACAGTGCAGAATGGTATAGGCAAAAAGCCCTCATTCGTGCATGCTCTACTCTCATTGGCACACAGACTAGAATTTACTCAATCAACTCCAGTTCTCAGGTATGTCGTGCAGCTTTTAACTAAAGCCAGCACTCATAGGAAACAATACCTTATAATATCAGACTCCTAGTCTAGCATTATCTAATCCAGCAGAACACTAATAATTAAAGGATGCAGTACTTAAACAATATAAATGCCAACCAATGCTTCGTGATCCACTTATCTTAACAACTAACATACATGGGTTATATCAGACCTTAACGCACAATACAACTGGCCAGCATGAAGCTGATTTTGCAGAGTTAACCAGAGGGGGTATAATATTAATAAAAGGTGGTGAAAGATATGGAAAATGAGAGAGATAGGCAGAGGAAAAGATTCTCAGGTGCGAGCGGGGTACAGGTAGCAAGGGAAAAAGATGGGTGCGTTCTAGAAACCAGATCTGAGGGAGAGAGTGGCGAGGAACTGTATATATACTCGCACCAGCTCGAGCCGCGTGGGAAAAAAGCGGTTACAAGTCCTCTAGCCACTAGCAAGAGCTTGCAGCATGGTAAGGACCTCTCTCTCCACCAACCCCTCGAGGCAGCCAGCCGTGACGTCATCGAGCGGGACAAAAACACTGCGCGCTCCCTCTCACTCTGTTCTACTCTCTCTCTCTCTCCCAGATCCCATCATTACTAGTTAATGATAAAACATATACTTTACAATTAAATATATAAAGCCTTGACATGGGTGAAAACAAAGAGCCTTTCTGGACAGCCCATGACACAAGCTTTCATATGAAATAAAGCACACTCTAATACACAAACTGTAGCCCCATCCACTGCCCTGGCGATCCTAGCGAGTCACTGTAGGACAAGCCATGCGGTTCTAACGGAGTGGTTAACGTCACACCCCCCCCCAAGATTTTTCACAGAGGCCCCAAGGCTCACAAAAATCTGATGGTTAGAACCCATGCTATATCTCCACTTCCCATCACCCAGCGGCAGTAAAATATCTGGCACAGTTCTTCAACAAAACATTTTTCAAAATTATAACCCTCCCCATCACCATAGGTTAAATTATATGTAGTTATGCTCCTCAAGAGCGAGCTTCTCTAGCCCAGCATTCTGAGAGGAGTGCAACTCAGAATTACTGCTATAACATACTAAAAAAATCAACTATCAAAGAAAGAGTTTTTATTCGATTTTTATGTTTATAATTTGTTTATTTCGGCTGCACTATAGGGGCAAGCATAGTTTTTTCTTCTATACCAAACGCTCAACTCCTGCTTTACGACCCAATACGCTGGGCTACAACCGCGAGCCAACAAGCACCAAGGGCAAAATACTATTCAAACTAAAGCAGGAGGCTACCCGTGTGTCAATCTACCCAGGATCATATACCCTTGAACGACCATCTGCAACCACGTTGTCACAACCGGCAATATGGCGTATGTCCAGGTTATATACCAATAACCTTAGTGACCACCTGGTCAGCCTCATATTCCGATTGTGAAACTGGTCCAAGAACTTGAGAGGGTGATGATCTGGGTAAACTACAATGACCGGACCATAGGCTGGAACATAGACCTCGAAATGCCCCAGCGCAAGCACAACCGCCAGCAGCTCCTCCTCGACAACAGAGCAGCTCCCCTGGGCCGAATTGTACTTCTCCAAGCAGAAACTAACAGGATGCTCCAGCCCATCATCGTCCTTTTCCACAAGGACGGCACCAGCCCCCACACCACTAGCCTCCGTTGCTAGTTGGAAAGGTAGGCTAAAGTCAGGGGCCCTGAGGATCGGGTGAGTGCACAACAGGTGTTTTACTTCCCTAAACACCTTCTCACACTCAGGCGCCCATTTGAACTTCTTATCCTTCCAGTTATCCTCCCCCTGAGCTTGACTGTCCCGTTCTCCTTCTCCACCTTGACTGCTAAACGCCATCACAGGCACAGTGAGAGGCTCAGGGGGGTGCCTCCCATACTCCTTCATGGGATTAACATGACATAACTGATTGTGCTTCCGTCTGTCTGGAGTGGCTACCAAGTAAACCAGGTCCGATAGCTCCTCCACCACCCTATAAGGACCAGCGTACTTCGCGGATAAGGGGTGACCTACAAGGGGCAGTAGAATCAAAACCTGACCCCCGTGAAACTCCCTGAGTTCAACCTTGAGGTCGTACCTGTCCTTCCTGAGGGCCTGAGAGCTAGTCAAATTACGGCCAGCCAACTCCAGACTGTGCAACATCCGTTCTCGACTGTTGAGGACACACTTGAGCATAGAACAAGGTTTTTCTGCGCCCTCCCATACTTCTTCAACCATATGGAGAGGCCCTCTGACACGGTGTCCAAAGATGAGCTCATTAGGGCTGAATCCCAAACTCTCCCCAGGTACCTCCCACACAGCAAACAAAACACATGGCAGGCCAAGATCCCAATCCCTCCCACTCTCAAAGCAACAACAACGAAGCACAGATTTCAAGGCTGAGTGCCATCGCTCTAACACACCCTGGCTCTCCGGATGATATGCAGATGACACAACCCCAACAATCTCATGCTGCGGCATTGCTTGGACAAAGAGGCTAGAAGTGAAGTTGGGTCCCGGACTGACTGAAGCCCCTGCGGGTAACCATACCGGGAAAAATACACTAGCAAGCTTCGGACCACCGTTTTCGCCGACCCATTTCTCATAGGGTACGCGTCAGGGTACCTTGTTGCTACATCTCCCGACTGTGCATCAGTGTCCTCCTTCAACTCTTTCGTCTTTTTAAGCCCATCCTCTGCCCTTCAGGAACAGTTACTGGGTCTTCTCCAGACTCGAAATGTGGTCCTAATAATGAGTCCCCGAGAAGGTCCGTTGACACTAAACTCTCAACCGCATCAACTTCCAACCCCTTCTCGGTACCCTTCCTCCGCTGATCTAAAGATTGTTGACCAGAATGTGACTCCCTGGATGCAGAATCTCCGGTGACAACACACTCCATAGGCTGCCCCGGACACTTCCCAACCCACTCCTGCTCCTCCCTACTCACGTCGGCCGGCTTCTCGACAACGACTAAGGGTGGAGCCTCAGAAGTAGGCCCCGCAAAGTCGTTGCCAAGAAGGAGGTCGACGCCCCCAACAGGTAACTTCTCCACAATTCCTACATCCAGGTCACGAGTCACACCATCAACTTCCACCTTCATTCTTACAAGCGGGTATGACCTTGTCGCATTAACTCCCTGAACCACAACCACCCGCGCCGTATTGACAGGTTTACCAGTGAAATTTCTCAACAGTGTTTGCGATGCCCCAGTGTCACGCAAAATTCTCACCTCATGTCTTCTACCCCCCCACTCCACACAACCGAGTCACCTGTGGTCACTAAAGGCATCACGGACAGGGAATAAGCCTTCCGGATCCTTCTGCACTGGCAGTGTATTTACCTCGGAAGAAATGCCTCTAACAAACTCCGATGTCCTCTTGAACACTCCAATGCCGTGAGCAAAAGACACGGCTGCCGGAGGAGGTCGACTAGGGCACTCATTTGCCTTATGACCCTCCTGGTGGCACCTAAAACACATAAATATCGGTTTCGGCTTATACTGTGATGTAAAAGGCCCCTGACTTTTCACATACGGTGTGGTGGTAGGTTTGGCTTCAGTTTTAGTTTCATTGCTCTTTGGTTTAAATGTGTCATTGCTACGGGGAGGGGGAGGATAACGGTCCCTAGCACTTGCATCGTACTTCTGTGAGGACCCGCAACCCCGAATCAACGACAGCCGTAGATCAGCCATTTCTGCTGCTTCTACTAGAGTTCTTGGGTTTTTCTCCTTTAAGTTCAAAGTTAGATCACCGCCCGTGCTCTTAAAGAACTGCTCCAACATCATTAACTGCTTAATTTCATCAAATGTTGTGACCTTCTCAGATCGGAGCCAGTTCCCCATAGCATCGGACAAGTCCCGGGCGTGTTCCAAAAAGGTGCTATCTCTTCCCTTAGTTACACCCCGGAACTTCAAACGGTACGTTTCTGGTTGCAGTTCGTAAGCCCTCAGGACAGCCTCCTTGAGATCCTCATACACAATACATGACTCCAAAGGTAACGCATCGTAGGCTTTAAGACCCTTGCCTATTAATCTAGAGGATACAAGTGCTGCCCATTTATTCTCTGGCCACTGGTGTTCCTGGCACTTCTTCTCAAAGCGTGTGAAACATTCTGTTACACCACTCTCATCAAACACCGGAACCAGTTTCAATAAGTGCGAGAGAGACTGCTCATGAACACGGTTACCAGCCCCAAGTCGCTGTCCCGTTGCCTCTACTCGCGACTTCTCTACGTCCATGTCGGCACAGTACCTAGTCGACTCTAAGTCAGCTTGGATTTTTGTTAGCTCTATGTGCTGCTGACTGATAGTTTTTCTCTCTTCTATCTTGGCTAATTCTATTTGCTGCTGATGCTGAAGCTTAGCTAATTCGAGCTTAAACAATAATTCTGGCGATAACCCTTGAGGAGGTGAAGGTGCTACAATGTTTGAAATTACCGGTGGTCCCCCCAGGGGCAACCCACCCTGCCAGTCACCACCCAACTGTGGAAGCGTACCCGGGGTCGGCAAACTACTGGGATGGCTGGGAGTCGAGTGTAGGGGAAGCATGGCCGAAGGGCTCTGAGCACTCAACCCATCTCGCTCACCAGTCACCCTGCCCAGTACACACGTTATCAAGTTATCCCTGGTCATGCCGCTAGTACCCGCATGACCGATAGCTGTGGCCAGGCATTGAAGACCGTACCGCTCCATACCCTCCAACCGCTCGGCAGTAACAGGCCATTGCAAAAATATCCTAGCATCCTCCTCACAGTTCACCCGATTAACCCTTTCATCATACTGCTGTTCCTCAGTCTCGACATTACGTACTGTGTCTCCATTCTCCTCTGATCCGGTATAAGACATGATGCTCACAAAAAATTCTCACCACAATATTCAGAAAAGAAGCACCCCAAACTCTTATACCTCGATATACACACAAAAATTCTCGGAAATACTCAAGGGCTATACTATGTTGCAAAAAAAAATTATTCTTGCTGATCCTCGCAAAATATTCCCCAAAACAACAAATGTTCCCTGCTTAATAAATGTAGGTTCACCAAATCCTAGGGGAGGTCGCCATTTGTTACGACTGGGGTTTAAATATATCAGGGCTCTTATTCATTGGACTAGTAATGGCATAAATGCTACAACGGAAAGCGCTAGCTCCAACCTCTGATGTATATTCCCAGTGAACAAAGAACACAAATACTCTACAGAGTTCTATATGCAATAATAGGCTATCAAACTCTCAATAAATGTGCGTCTACTCTAGGCTTAATGTTATGTGAAAACAGCCTATTACTACCTATAACCGAAGGTGCTTGGTTATGGTATGCAAAGTACGGTGGTAAGAGAAGTTACAGCTTACGTTACTTTAATCAATAAATGTCAGGCACTCCTGCATGAAAGAAAGTGCACTAAAGTCCTTCAACACTAACAAGGAATCTTCTTTAAATGTTAGATGCTATAAAGATGCTCGTATCGGAAATGGAACCCAAAAAGGCAGGCAGCGGAACAATGCTCGTGCAGGCTATGCACACAAAAAGGCAGAATATATATAATGCCGTCGGAGCCAAGAATATCCTAAACACAACAACAATAATAATCGCCACGACAATGCAGTATTCCTATCAACAAAAAGAGCCTAAGTCGGTTGTGTCTCAATACATCAAACTAGGCTGCGAAATGCTTGTGTAATCATAAACGGGTATGCATAAAAAGAGTAATTAGGTTAATATACTTAATGTCTACTATGATTGATAAAGTCTAGCTAGAGTCAATGATACGAGATACTGGTGCGCATGGCATGCCGCATAGCCTAGTGCAAATCTCAAGTCTGTGCGTCAAATATTACGTTATAATGAAGGGTAGCTCTCTTGAGAAACCTTAATACCGAAGTATTAAGCGTTCTCCTGGCGTACCTCAAAGACAAACAACGAGCTTAGAACAGTGCAGAATGGTATAGGCAAAAAGCCCTCATTCGTGCATGCTCTACTCTCATTGGCACACAGACTAGAATTTACTCAATCATCTCCAGTTCTCAGGTATGTCGTGCAGCTTTTAACTAAAGCCAGCACTCATAGGAAACAATACCTTATAATATCAGACTCCTAGTCTAGCATTATCTAATCCAGCAGAACACTAATAATTAAAGGATGCAGTACTTAAACAATATAAATGCCAACCAATGCTTCGTGATCCACTTATCTTAACAACTAACATACATGGGTTATATCAGACCTTAACGCACAATACAACTGGCCAGCATGAAGCTGATTTTGCAGAGTTAACCAGAGGGGGTATAATATTAATAAAAGGTGGTGAAAGATATGGAAAATGAGAGAGATAGGCAGAGGAAAAGATTCTCAGGTGCGAGCGGGGTACAGGTAGCAAGGGAAAAAGATGGGTGCGTTCTAGAAACCAGATCTGAGGGAGAGAGTGGCGAGGAACTGTATATATACTCGCACCAGCTCGAGCCGCGTGGGAAAAAAGCGGTTACAAGTCCTCTAGCCACTAGCAAGAGCTTGCAGCATGGTAAGGACCTCTCTCCACCAACCCCCGCTAGGCAGCCAGCCGTGACGTCATCGAGCGGGACAAAAACACTGCACGCTCCCTCTCACTCTGTTCTACTCTCTCTCTCTCTCTCCCAGATCCCATCATTACTAGTTAATGATAAAACATATACTTTACAATTAAATATATAAAGCCTTGACATGGGTGAAAACAAAGAGCCTTTCTGGACAGCCCATGACACAAGCTTTCATATGAAATAAAGCACACTCTAATACACAAACTGTAGCCCCATCCACTGCCCTGGCGATCCTAGCGAGTCACTGTAAGACAAGCCATGCGGTTCTAACGGAGTGGTTAACGTCACACCCCCCCCCCAAGATTTTTCACAGAGGCCCCAAGGCTCACAAAAATCTGATGGTTAGAACCCATGCTATATCTCCACTTCCCATCACCCAGCGGCAGTAAAATATCTGGCACAGTTCTTCAACAAAACATTTTTCAAAATTATAACCCTCCCCATCACCATAGGTTAAATTATATGTAGTTATGCTCCTCAAGAGCGAGCTTCTCTAGCCCAGCATTCTGAGAGGAGTGCAACTCAGAATTACTGCTATAACATACTAAAAAAATCAACTATCAAAGAAAGAGTTTTTATTCGATTTTTATGTTTATAATTTGTTTATTTCGGCTGCACTATAGGGGCAAGCCTAGTTTTTTCTTCTATACCAAACGCTCAACTCCTGCTTTACGACCCAATACGCTGGGCTACAACCGCGAGCCAACAAGCACCAAGCGCAAAATACTATTCAAACTAAAGCAGGAGGCTACCCGTGTGTCAATCTACCCAGGATCATATACCCTTGAACGACCATCTGCAACCACGTTGTCACAACCGGCAATATGGCGTATGTCCAGGTTATATACCAATAACCTTAGTGACCACCTGGTCAGCCTCATATTCCGATTGAGAAAATGGTCCAAGAACTTGAGAGGGTGATGATCTGGGTAAACTACAATGACCGGACCATAGGCTGGAACATAGACCTCGAAATGCCCCAGCGCAAGCACAACCGCCAGCAGCTCCTCCTCGACAACAGAGCAGCTCCCCTGGGCCGAATTGTACTTCTCCAAGCAGAAACTAACAGGATGCTCCAGCCCATCATCGTCCTTTTCCACAAGGACGGCACCAGCCCCCACACCACTAGCCTCCGTTGCTAGTTGGAAAGGTAGGCTAAAGTCAGGGGCCCTGAAGATCGGGTGAGTGCACAACAGGTGTTTTACTTCCCTAAACACCTTCTCACACTCAGGCGCCCATTTGAACTTCTTATCCTTCCAGTTATCCTCCCCCTGAGCTTGACTGTCCCGTTCTCCTTCTCCACCTTGACTGCTAAACGTCATCACAGGCACAGTGAGAGGCTCAGGGGGGTGCCTCCCATACTCCTTCATGGGATTAACATGACATAACTGATTGTGCTTCCGTCTGTCTGGAGTGGCTACCAAGTAAACCAGGTCCGATAGCTCCTCCACCACCCTATAAGGACCAGCGTACTTCGCGGATAAGGGGTGACCTACAAGGGGCAGTAGAATCAAAACCTGACCCACGTGAAACTCCCTGAGTTCAACCTTGAGGTCGTACCTGTCCTTCCTGAGGGCCTGAGAGCTAGTCAAATTACGGCCAGCCAACTCCAGACTGTGCAACATCCGTTCTCGACTGTTGAGGACACACTTGAGCATAGAACAAGGTTTTTCTGCGCCCTCCCATACTTCTTCAACCATATGGAGAGGCCCTCTGACACGGTGTCCAAAGACGAGCTCATTAGGGCTGAATCCCAAACTCTCCCCAGGTACCTCCCACACAGCAAACAAAACACATGGCAGGCCAAGATCCCAATCCCTCCCACTCTCAAAGCAACAACAACGAAGCACAGATTTCAAGGCTGAGTGCCATCGCTCTAACACACCCTGGCTCTCCGGATGATATGCAGATGACACAACCCCAACAATCTCATGCTGCGGCATTGCTTGGACAAAGAGGCTAGAAGTGAAGTTGGGTCCCTGGACTGACTGAAGCCCCTGCGGGTAACCATACCGGGAAAAATACACTAGCAAGCTTCGGACCACCGTTTTCGCCGACCCATTTCTCATAGGGTACGCGTCAGGGTACCTTGTTGCTACATCTCCCGACTGTGCATCAGTGTCCTCCTTCAACTCTTTCGTCTTTTTAAGCCCATCCTCTGCCTCTTCAGGAACAGTTACTGGGTCTTCTCCAGACTCGAAATGTGGTCCTAATAATGAGTCCCCGAGAAGGTCCGTTGACACTAAACTCTCAACCGCATCAACTTCCAACCCCTTCTCGGTACCCTTCCTCCGCTGATCTAAAGATTGTTGACCAGAATGTGACTCCCTGGATGCAGAATCTCCGGTGACAACACACTCCATAGGCTGCCCCGGACACTTCCCAACCCACTCCTGCTCCTCCCTACTCACGTCGGCCGGCTTCTCGACAACGACTAAGGGTGGAGCCTCAGAAGTAGGCCCCGCAAAGTCGTTGCCAAGAAGGAGGTCGACGCCCCCAACAGGTAACTTCTCCACAATTCCTACATCCAGGTCACGAGTCACACCATCAACTTCCACCTTCATTCTTACAAGCGGGTATGACCTTGTCGCATTAACTCCCTGAACCACAACCACCCGCGCCGTATTGACAGGTTTACCAGTGAAATTTCTCAACAGTGTTTGCGATGCCCCAGTGTCACGCAAAATTCTCACCTCATGTCTTCTACCCCCCCACTCCACACAACCGAGTCACCTGTGGTCACTAAAGGCATCACGGACAGGGAATAAGCCTTCCGGATCCTTCTGCACTGGCAGTATATTTACCTCGGAAGAAATGCCTCTAACAAACTCCGATGTCCTCTTGAACACTCCAATGCCGTGAGCAAAAGACACGGCTGCCGGAGGAGGTCGACTAGGGCACTCATTTGCCTTATGACCCTCCTGGTGGCACCTAAAACACATAAATATCGGTTTCGGCTTATACTGTGATGTAAAAGGCCCCTGACTTTTCACATACGGTGTGGTGGTAGGTTTGGCTTCAGTTTTAGTTTCATTGCTCTTTGGTTTAAATGTGTCATTGCTACGGGGAGGGGGAGGATAACGGTCCCTAGCACTTGCATCGTACTTCTGTGAGGACCCGCAACCCCGAATCAACGACAGCCGTAGATCAGCCATTTCTGCTGCTTCTACTAGAGTTCTTGGGTTTTTCTCCTTTAAGTTCAAAGTTAGATCACCGCCCGTGCTCTTAAAGAACTGCTCCAACATCATTAACTGCTTAATTTCATCAAATGTTGTGACCTTCTCAGATCGGAGCCAGTTCCCCATAGCATCGGACAAGTCCCGGGCGTGTTCCAAAAAGGTGCTATCTCTTCCCTTAGTTACACCCCGGAACTTCAAACGGTACGTTTCTGGTTGCAGTTCGTAAGCCCTCAGGACAGCCTCCTTGAGATCCTCATACACAATACATGACTCCAAAGGTAACGCATCGTAGGCTTTAAGACCCTTGCCTATTAATCTAGAGGATACAAGTGCTGCCCATTTATTCTCTGGCCACTGGTGTTCCTGGCACTTCTTCTCAAAGCGTGTGAAACATTCTGTTACACCACTCTCATCAAACACCGGAACCAGTTTCAATAAGTGCGAGAGAGACTGCTCATGAACACGGTTACCAGCCCCAAGTCGCTGTCCCGTTGCCTCTACTCGCGACTTCTCTACGTCCATGTCGGCACAGTACCTAGTCGACTCTAAGTCAGCTTGGATTTTTGTTAGCTCTATGTGCTGCTGACTGATAGTTTTTCTCTCTTCTATCTTGGCTAATTCTATTTGCTGCTGATGCTGAAGCTTAGCTAATTCGAGCTTAAACAATAATTCTGGCGATAACCCTTGAGGAGGTGAAGGTGCTACAATGTTTGAAATTACCGGTGGTCCCCCCAGGGGCAACCCACCCTGCCAGTCACCACCCAACTGTGGAAGCGTACCCGGGGTCGGCAAACTACTGGGATGGCTGGGAGTCGAGTGTAGGGGAAGCATGGCCGAAGGGCTCTGAGCACTCAACCCATCTCGCTCACCAGTCACCCTGCCCAGTACACACGTTATCAAGTTATCCCTGGTCATGCCGCTAGTACCCGCATGACCGATAGCTGTGGCCAGGCATTGAAGACCGTACCGCTCCATACCCTCCAACCGCTCGGCAGTAACAGGCCATTGCAAAAATATCCTAGCATCCTCCTCACAGTTCACCCGATTAACCCTTTCATCATACTGCTGTTCCTCAGTCTCGACATTACGTACTGTGTCTCCATTCTCCTCTGATCCGGTATAAGACATGATGCTCACAAAAAATTCTCACCACAATATTCAGAAAAGAAGCACCCCAAACTCTTATACCTCGATATACACACAAAAATTCTCGGAAATACTCAAGGGCTATACTATGTTGCAAAAAACAAATTATTCTTGCTGATCCTCGCAAAATATTACCCAAAACAACAAATGTTCCCTGCTTAATAAATGTAGGTTCACCAAATCCTAGGTAAGGTCGCCATTTGTTACGACTGGGGTTTAAATATATCAGGGCTCTTATTCATTGGACTAGTAATGGCATAAATGCTACAACGGAAAGCGCTAGCTCCAACCTCTGATGTATATTCCCAGTGAACAAAGAACACAAATACTCTACAGAGTTCTATATGCAATAATAGGCTATCAAACTCTCAATAAATGTGCGTCTACTCTAGGCTTAATGTTATGTGAAAACAGCCTATTACTACCTATAACCGAAGGTGCTTGGTTATGGTATGCAAAGTACGGTGGTAAGAGAAGTTACAGCTTACGTTACTTTAATCAATAAATGTCAGGCACTCCTGCATGAAAGAAAGTGCACTAAAGTCCTTCAACACTAACAAGGAATCTTCTTTAAATGTTAGATGCTATAAAGATGCTCGTATCGGAAATGGAACCCAAAAAGGCAGGCAGCGGAACAATGCTCGTGCAGGCTATGCACACAAAAAGGCAGAATATATATAATGCCGTCGGAGCCAAGAATATCCTAAACACAACAACAATAATAATAATCGCCACGACAATGCAGTATTCCTATCAACAAAAAGAGCCTAAGGCGGTTGTGTCTCAATACATCAAACTAGGCTGCGAAATGCTTGTGTAATCATAAACGGGTATGCATAAAAAGAGTAATTAGGTTAATATACTTAATGTCTACTATGATTGATAAAGTCTAGCTAGAGTCAATGATACGAGATACTGGTGCGCATGGCATGCCGCATAGCCTAGTGCAAATCTCAAGTCTGTGCGTCAAATATTACGTTATAATGAAGGGTAGCTCTCTTGAGAAACCTTAATACCGAAGTATTAAGCGTTCTCCTGGCGTACCTCAAAGACAAACAACGAGCTTAGAACAGTGCAGAATGGTATAGGCAAAAAGCCCTCATTCGTGCATGCTCTACTCTCATTGGCACACAGACTAGAATTTACTCAATCAACTCCAGTTCTCAGGTATGTCGTGCAGCTTTTAACTAAAGCCAGCACTCATAGGAAACAATACCTTATAATATCAGACTCCTAGTCTAGCATTATCTAATCCAGCAGAACACTAATAATTAAAGGATGCAGTACTTAAACAATATAAATGCCAACCAATGCTTCGTGATCCACTTATCTTAACAACTAACATACATGGGTTATATCAGACCTTAACGCACAATACAACTGGCCAGCATGAAGCTGATTTTGCAGAGTTAACCAGAGGGGGTATAATATTAATAAAAGGTGGTGAAAGATATGGAAAATGAGAGAGATAGGCAGAGGAAAAGATTCTCAGGTGCGAGCGGGGTACAGGTAGCAAGGGAAAAAGATGGGTGCGTTCTAGAAACCAGATCTGAGGGAGAGAGTGGCGAGGAACTGTATATATACTCGCACCAGCTCGAGCCGCGTGGGAAAAAAGCGGTTACAAGTCCTCTAGCCACTAGCAAGAGCTTGCAGCATGGTAAGGACCTCTCTCCACCAACCCCCGCTAGGCAGCCAGCCGTGACGTCATCGAGCGGGACAAAAACACTGCGCGCTCCCTCTCACTCTGTTCTACTCTCTCTCTCTCTCCCAGATCCCATCATTACTAGTTAATGATAAAACATATACTTTACAATTAAATATATAAAGCCTTGACATGGGTGAAAACAAAGAGCCTTTCTGGACAGCCCATGACACAAGCTTTCATATGAAATAAAGCACACTCTAATACACAAACTGTAGCCCCATCCACTGCCCTGGCGATCCTAGCGAGTCACTGTAGGACAAGCCATGCGGTTCTAACGGAGTGGTTAACGTCACACCCCCCCCCAAGATTTTTCACAGAGGCCCCAAGGCTCACAAAAATCTGATGGTTAGAACCCATGCTATATCTCCACTTCCCATCACCCAGCGGCAGTAAAATATCTGGCACAGTTCTTCAACAAAACATTTTTCAAAATTATAACCCTCCCCATCACCATAGGTTAAATTATATGTAGTTATGCTCCTCAAGAGCGAGCTTCTCTAGCCCAGCATTCTGAGAGGAGTGCAACTCAGAATTACTGCTATAACATACTAAAAAAAATCAACTATCAAAGAAAGAGTTTTTATTCGATTTTTATGTTTATAATTTGTTTATTTCGGCTGCACTATAGGGGCAAGCATATTTTTTTTTTCTATACCAAACGCTCAACTCCTGCTTTACGACCCAATACGCTGGGCTACAACCGCGAGCCAACAAGCACCAAGGGCAAAATACTATTCAAACTAAAGCAGGAGGCTACCCATGTGTCAATCTACCCAGGATCATATACCCTTGAACGACCATCTGCAACCACGTTGTCACAACCGGCAATATGGCGTATGTCCAGGTTATATACCAATAACCTTAGTGACCACCTGGTCAGCCTCATATTCCGATTGTGAAACTGGTCCAAGAACTTGAGAGGGTGATGATCTGGGTAAACTACAATGACCGGACCATAGGCTGGAACATAGACCTCGAAATGCCCCAGCGCAAGCACAACCGCCAGCAGCTCCTCCTCGACAACAGAGCAGCTCCCCTGGGCCGAATTGTACTTCTCCAAGCAGAAACTAACAGGATGCTCCAGCCCATCATCGTCCTTTTCCACAAGGACGGCACCAGCCCCCACACCACTAGCCTCCGTTGCTAGTTGGAAAGGTAGGCTAAAGTCAGGGGCCCTGAGGATCGGGTGAGTGCACAACAGGTGTTTTACTTCCCTAAACACCTTCTCACACTCAGGCGCCCATTTGAACTTCTTATCCTTCCAGTTATCCTCCCCCTGAGCTTGACTGTCCCGTTCTCCTTCTCCACCTTGACTGCTAAACGCCATCACAGGCACAGTGAGAGGCTCAGGGGGGTGCCTCCCATACTCCTTCATGGGATTAACATGACATAACTGATTGTGCTTCCGTCTGTCTGGAGTGGCTACCAAGTAAACCAGGTCCGATAGCTCCTCCACCACCCTATAAGGACCAGCGTACTTCGCGGATAAGGGGTGACCTACAAGGGGCAGTAGAATCAAAACCTGACCCACGTGAAACTCCCTGAGTTCAACCTTGAGGTCGTACCTGTCCTTCCTGAGGGCCTGAGAGCTAGTCAAATTACGGCCAGCCAACTCCAGACTGTGCAACATCCGTTCTCGACTGTTGAGGACACACTTGAGCATAGAACAAGGTTTTTCTGCGCCCTCCCATACTTCTTCAACCATATGGAGAGGCCCTCTGACACGGTGTCCAAAGACGAGCTCATTAGGGCTGAATCCCAAACTCTCCCCAGGTACCTCCCACACAGCAAACAAAACACATGGCAGGCCAAGATCCCAATCCCTCCCACTCTCAAAGCAACAACAACGAAGCACAGATTTCAAGGCTGAGTGCCATCGCTCTAACACACCCTGGCTCTCCGGATGATATGCAGATGACACAACCCCAACAATCTCATGCTGCGGCATTGCTTGGACAAAGAGGCTAGAAGTGAAGTTGGGTCCCTGGACTGACTGAAGCCCCTGCGGGTAACCATACCGGGAAAAATACACTAGCAAGCTTCGGACCACCGTTTTCGCCGACCCATTTCTCATAGGGTACGCGTCAGGGTACCTTGTTGCTACATCTCCCGACTGTGCATCAGTGTCCTCCTTCAACTCTTTCGTCTTTTTAAGCCCATCCTCTGCCCCTTCAGGAACAGTTACTGGGTCTTCTCCAGACTCGAAATGTGGTCCTAATAATGAGTCCCCGAGAAGGTCCGTTGACACTAAACTCTCAACCGCATCAACTTCCAACCCCTTCTCGGTACCCTTCCTCCGCTGATCTAAAGATTGTTGACCAGAATGTGACTCCCTGGATGCAGAATCTCCGGTGACAACACACTCCATAGGCTGCCCCGGACACTTCCCAACCCACTCCTGCTCCTCCCTACTCACGTCGGCCGGCTTCTCGACAACGACTAAGGGTGGAGCCTCAGAAGTAGGCCCCGCAAAGTCGTTGCCAAGAAGGAGGTCGACGCCCCCAACAGGTAACTTCTCCACAATTCCTACATCCAGGTCACGAGTCACACCATCAACTTCCACCTTCATTCTTACAAGCGGGTATGACCTTGTCGCATTAACTCCCTCAACCACAACCACCCGCGCCGTATTGACAGGTTTACCAGTGAAATTTCTCAACAGTGTTTGCGATGCCCCAGTGTCACGCAAAATTCTCACCTCATGTCTTCTACCCCCCCACTCCACACAACCGAGTCACCTGTGGTCACTAAAGGCATCACGGACAGGGAATAAGCCTTCCGGATCCTTCTGCACTGGCAGTGTATTTACCTCGGAAGAAATGCCTCTAACAAACTCCGATGTCCTCTTGAACACTCCAATGCCGTGAGCAAAAGACACGGCTGCCGGAGGAGGTCGACTAGGGCACTCATTTGCCTTATGACCCTCCTGGTGGCACCTAAAACACATAAATATCGGTTTCGGCTTATACTGTGATGTAAAAGGCCCCTGACTTTTCACATACGGTGTGGTGGTAGGTTTGGCTTCAGTTTTAGTTTCATTGCTCTTTGGTTTAAATGTGTCATTGCTACGGGGAGGGGGAGGATAACGGTCCCTAGCACTTGCATCGTACTTCTGTGAGGACCCGCAACCCCGAATCAACGACAGCCGTAGATCAGCCATTTCTGCTGCTTCTACTAGAGTTCTTGGGTTTTTCTCCTTTAAGTTCAAAGTTAGATCACCGCCCGTGCTCTTAAAGAACTGCTCCAACATCATTAACTGCTTAATTTCATCAAATGGTGTGACCTTCTCAGATCGGAGCCAGTTCCCCATAGCATCGGACAAGTCCCGGGCGTGTTCCAAAAAGGTGCTATCTCTTCCCTTAGTTACACCCCGGAACTTCAAACGGTACGTTTCTGGTTGCAGTTCGTAAGCCCTCAGGACAGCCTCCTTGAGATCCTCATACACAATACATGACTCCAAAGGTAACGCATCGTAGGCTTTAAGACCCTTGCCTATTAATCTAGAGGATACAAGTGCTGCCCATTTATTCTCTGGCCACTGGTGTTCCTGGCACTTCTTCTCAAAGCGTGTGAAACATTCTGTTACACCACTCTCATCAAACACCGGAACCAGTTTCAATAAGTGCGAGAGAGACTGCTCATGAACACGGTTACCAGCCCCAAGTCGCTGTCCCGTTGCCTCTACTCGCGACTTCTCTACGTCCATGTCGGCACAGTACCTAGTCGACTCTAAGTCAGCTTGGATTTTTGCTAGCTCTATGTGCTGCTGACTGATAGTTTTTCTCTCTTCTATCTTGGCTAATTCTATTTGCTGCTGATGCTGAAGCTTAGCTAATTCGAGCTTAAACAATAATTCTGGCGATAACCCTTGAGGAGGTGAAGGTGCTACAATGTTTGAAATTACCGGTGGTCCCCCCAGGGGCAACCCACCCTGCCAGTCACCACCCAACTGTGGAAGCGTACCCGGGGTCGGCAAACTACTGGGATGGCTGGGAGTCGAGTGTAGGGGAAGCATGGCCGAAGGGCTCTGAGCACTCAACCCATCTCGCTCACCAGTCACCCTGCCCAGTACACACGTTATCAAGTTATCCCTGGTCATGCCGCTAGTACCCGCATGACCGATAGCTGTGGCCAGGCATTGAAGACCGTACCGCTCCATACCCTCCAACCGCTCGGCAGTAACAGGCCATTGCAAAAATATCCTAGCATCCTCCTCACAGTTCACCCGATTAACCCTTTCATCATACTGCTGTTCCTCAGTCTCGACATTACGTACTGTGTCTCCATTCTCCTCTGATCCGGTATAAGACATGATGCTCACAAAAAAATCTCACCACAATATTCAGAAAAGAAGCACCCCAAACTCTTATACCTCGATATACACACAAAAATTCTCGGAAATACTCAAGGGCTATACTATGTTGCAAAAACAAATTATTCTTGCTGATCCTCGCAAAATATTCCCCAAAACAACAAATGTTCCCTGCTTAATTAATGTAGGTTCACCAAATCCTAGGTAAGGTCGCCATTTGTTACGACTGGGGTTTAAATATATCAGGGCTCTTATTCATTGGACTAGTAATGGCATAAATGCTACAACGGAAAGCGCTAGCTCCAACCTCTGATGTATATTCCCAGTGAACAAAGAACACAAATACTCTACAGAGTTCTATATGCAATAATAGGCTATCAAACTCTCAATAAATGTGCGTCTACTCTAGGCTTAACACCTTACGAGCGGCCTATGCGGTTTATTTATGTGTACCGCACAGCGGGGTGTTTTTAGCCAAATAGGGCTGTTTACGTGATCATTTTCATGCCTAAATAAGACCCAGAACGTAAAACAAGTACCTATCCCTGAAAGGGCATAACAGAGCTTTCGAATGACACCAACGATCCTTGTATGATGGATAGTTTTCTTGCAATAACCGTGCAACGCGAGTGCAAAAAGCAGGTAATTCGGTACTTTCAGTACATAATTGAGTATGCGAGTGAGAGAGGGAGGAGGGAGCTGAGATTTGTGTCAGTAGGTTCGCCGCGGTGGTCTGGAGCAGTCATACGCTCGCTAGTCTCCTGCCACCACTTGTCTCTCTCTCTCAGCCACATTACGTGCTGAAATTGCCACTCGAGTTATGTCGAGCGCCGCCACATAGTCCAGCTTTATTTAACTCGACTTATGTTGCTCGCCGCTAAATAAGGGGTAATGTTATGTGAAAACAGCCTATTTCTACCTATAACCGAAGGTGCTTGGTATGCAAAGTACGGTGGTAAGAGAAGTTACAGCTTACGTTACTTTAATCAATAAATGTCAGGCACTCCTGCATGAAAGAAAGTGCACTAAAGTCCTTCAACACTAACAAGGAATCTTCTTTAAATGTTAGATGCTATAAAGATGCTCGTATCGGAAATGGAACCCAAAAAGGCAGGCAGCGGAACAATGCTCGTGCAGGCTATGCACACAAAAAGGCAGAATATATATAATGCCGTCGGAGCCAAGAATATCCTAAACACAACAACAATAATAATAATCGCCACGACAATGCAGTATTCCTATCAACAAAAAGAGCCTAAGTCGGTTGTGTCTCAATATATCAAACTAGGCTGCGAAATGCTTGTGTAATGCATAAAAAGAGTAATTAGGTTAATATACTTAATGTCTACTATGATTGATAAAGTCTAGCTAGAGTCAATGATACGAGATACTGGTGCGCATGGCATGCCGCATAGCCTAGTGCAAATCTCAAGTCTGTGCGTCAAATATTACGTTATAATGAAGGGTAGCTCTCTTGAGAAACCTTAATACCGAAGTATTAAGCGTTCTCCTGGCGTACCTCAAAGACAAACAACGAGCTTAGAACAGTGCAGAATGGTATAGGCAAAAAGCCCTCATTCGTGCATGCTCTACTCTCAATGGCACACAGACTAGAATTTACTCAATCAACTCCAGTTCTCAGGTATGTCGTGCAGCTTTTAACTAAAGCCAGCACTCATAGGAAACAATACCTTATAATATCAGACTCCTAGTCTAGCATTATCTAATCCAGCAGAACACTAATAATTAAAGGATGCAGTACTTAAACAATATAAATGCCAACCAATGCTTCGTGATCCACTTATCTTAACAACTAACATACATGGGTTATATCAGACCTTAACGCACAATACAACTGGCCAGCATGAAGCTGATTTTGCAGAGTTAACCAGAGGGGGTATAATATTAATAAAAGGTGGTGAAAGATATGGAAAATGAGAGAGATAGGCAGAGGAAAAGATTCTCAGGTGCGAGCGGGGTACAGGTAGCAAGGGAAAAGATGGGTGCGTTCTAGAAACCAGATCTGAGGGAGAGAGTGGCGAGGAACTGTATATATACTCGCACCAGCTCGAGCCGCGTGGGAAAAAAGCGGTTACAAGTCCTCTAGCCACTAGCAAGAGCTTGCAGCATGGTAAGGACCTCTCTCCACCAACCCCCGCGAGGCAGCCAGCCGTGACGTCATCGAGCGGGACAAAAACACTGCGCGCTCCCTCTCACTCTGTTCTACTCTCTCTCTCTCTCCCAGATCCCATCATTACTAGTTAATGATAAAACATATACTTTACAATTAAATATATAAAGCCTTGACATGGGTGAAAACAAAGAGCCTTTCTGGACAGCCCATGACACAAGCTTTCATATGAAATAAAGCACACTCTAATACACAAACTGTAGCCCCATCCACTGCCCTGGCGATCCTAGCGAGTCACTGTAGGACAAGCCATGCGGTTCTAACGGAGTGGTTAACGTCACACCCCCCCCCAAGATTTTTCACAAGGCTCACAAAAATCTGATGGTTAGAACCCATGCTATATCTCCACTTCCCATCACCCAGCGGCAGTAAAATATCTGGCACAGTTCTTCAACAAAACATTTTTTCAAAATTATAACCCTCCCCATCACCATAGGTTAAATTATATGTAGTTATGCTCCTCAAGAGCGAGCTTCTCTAGCCCAGCATTCTGAGAGGAGTGCAACTCAGAATTACTGCTATAACATACTAAAAAAAATCAACTATCAAAGAAAGAGTTTTATTTGATTTTTATGTTTATAATTTGTTTATTTCGGCTGCACTATAGGGGCAAGCCTAGTTTTTTCTTCTATACCAAACGCTCAACTCCTGCTTTACGACCCAATACGCTGGGCTACAACCGCGAGCCAACAAGCACCAAGCGCAAAATACTATTCAAACTAAAGCAGGAGGCTACCCGTGTGTCAATCTACCCAGGATCATATACCCTTGAACGACCATCTGCAACCACGTTGTCACAACCGGCAATATGGCGTATGTCCAGGTTATATACCAATAACCTTAGTGACCACCTGGTCAGCCTCATATTCCGATTGTGAAACTGGTCCAAGAACTTGAGAGGGTGATGATCTGGGTAAACTACAATGACCGGACCATAGGCTGGAACATAGACCTCGAAATGCCCCAGCGCAAGCACAACCGCCAGCAGCTCCTCCTCGACAACAGAGCAGCTCCCCTGGGCCGAATTGTACTTCTCCAAGCAGAAACTAACAGGATGCTCCAGCCCATCATCGTCCTTTTCCACACAGGACGGCACCAGCCCCCACACCACTAGCCTCCGTTGCTAGTTGGAAAGGTAGGCTAAAGTCAGGGGCCCTGAGGATCGGGTGAGTGCACAACAGGTGTTTTACTTCCCTAAACACCTTCTCACACTCAGGCGCCCATTTGAACTTCTTATCCTTCCAGTTATCCTCCCCCTGAGCTTGACTGTCCCGTTCTCCTTCTCCACCTTGACTGCTAAACGTCATCACAGGCACAGTGAGAGGCTCAGGGGGGTGCCTCCCATACTCCTTCATGGGATTAACATGACATAACTGATTGTGCTTCCGTCTGTCTGGAGTGGCTACCAAGTAAACCAGGTCCGATAGCTCCTCCACCACCCTATAAGGACCAGCGTACTTCGCGGATAAGGGGTGACCTACAAGGGGCAGTAGAATCAAAACCTGACCCACGTGAAACTCCCTGAGTTCAACCTTGAGGTCGTACCTGTCCTTCCTGAGGGCCTGAGAGCTAGTCAAATTACGGCCAGCCAACTCCAGACTGTGCAACATCCGTTCTCGACTGTTGAGGACACACTTGAGCATAGAACAAGGTTTTTCTGCGCCCTCCCATACTTCTTCAACCATATGGAGAGGCCCTCTGACACGGTGTCCAAAGACGAGCTCATTAGGGCTGAATCCCAAACTCTCCCCAGGTACCTCCCACAGCAAACAAACACATGGCAGGCCAAGATCCCAATCCCTCCCACTCTCAAAGCAACAACAACGAAGCACAGATTTCAAGGCTGAGTGCCATCGCTCTAACACACCCTGGCTCTCCAGATGATATGCAGATGACACAACCCCAACAATCTCATGCTGCGGCATTGCTTGGACAAAGAGGCTAGAAGTGAAGTTGGGTCCCTGGACTGACTGAAGCCCCTGCGGGTAACCATACCGGGAAAAATACACTAGCAAGCTTCGGACCACCGTTTTCGCCGACCCATTTCTCATAGGGTACGCGTCAGGGTACCTTGTTGCTACATCTCCCGACTGTGCATCAGTGTCCTCCTTCAACTCTTTCGTCTTTTTAAGCCCATCCTCTGCCCCTTCAGGAACAGTTACTGGGTCTTCTCCAGACTCGAAATGTGGTCCTAATAATGAGTCCCCGAGAAGGTCCGTTGACACTAAACTCTCAACCGCATCAACTTCCAACCCCTTCTCGGTACCCTTCCTCCGCTGATCTAAAGATTGTTGACCAGAATGTGACTCCCTGGATGCAGAATCTCCGGTGACAACACACTCCATAGGCTGCCCCGGACACTTCCCAACCCACTCCTGCTCCTCCCTACTCACGTCGGCCGGCTTCTCGACAACGACTAAGGGTGGAGCCTCAGAAGTAGGCCCCGCAAAGTCGTTGCCAAGAAGGAGGTCGACGCCCCCAACAGGTAACTTCTCCACAATTCCTACATCCAGGTCACGAGTCACACCATCAACTTCCACCTTCATTCTTACAAGCGGGTATGACCTTGTCGCATTAACTCCCTGAACCACAACCACCCGCGCCGTATTGACAGGTTTACCAGTGAAATTTCTCAACAGTGTTTGCGATGCCCCAGTGTCACGCAAAATTCTCACCTCATGTCTTCTACCCCCCCACTCCACACAACCAAGTCACCTGTGGTCACTAAAGGCATCACGGACAGGGAATAAGCCTTCCGGATCCTTCTGCACTGGCAGTGTATTTACCTCGGAAGAAATGCCTCTAACAAACTCCGATGTCCTCTTGAACACTCCAATGCCGTGAGCAAAAGACACGGCTGCCGGAGGAGGTCGACTAGGGCACTCATTTGCCTTATGACCCTCCTGGTGGCACCTAAAACACATAAATATCGGTTTCGGCTTATACTGTGATGTAAAAGGCCCCTGACTTTTCACATACGGTGTGGTGGTAGGTTTGGCTTCAGTTTTAGTTTCATTGCTCTTTGGTTTAAATGTGTCATTGCTACGGGGAGGGGGAGGATAACGGTCCCTAGCACTTGCATCGTACTTCTGTGAGGACCCGCAACCCCGAATCAACGACAGCCGTAGATCAGCCATTTCTGCTGCTTCTAGAGTTCTTGGGTTTTTCTCCTTTAAGTTCAAAGTTAGATCACCGCCCGTGCTCTTAAAGAACTGCTCCAACATCATTAACTGCTTAATTTCATCAAATGTTGTGACCTTCTCAGATCGGAGCCAGTTCCCCATAGCATCGGACAAGTCCCGGGCGTGTTCCAAAAAGGTGCTATCTCTTCCCTTAGTTACACCCCGGAACTTCAAACGGTACGTTTCTGGTTGCAGTTCGTAAGCCCTCAGGACAGCCTCCTTGAGATCCTCATACACAATACATGACTCCAAAGGTAACGCATCGTAGGCTTTAAGACCCTTGCCTATTAATCTAGAGGATACAAGTGCTGCCCATTTATTCTCTGGCCACTGGTGTTCCTGGCACTTCTTCTCAAAGCGTGTGAAAAATTCTGTTACACCACTCTCATCAAACACCGGAACCAGTTTCAATAAGTGCGAGAGAGACTGCTCATGAACACGGTTACCAGCCCCAAGTCGCTGTCCCGTTGCCTCTACTCGCGACTTCTCTACGTCCATGTCGGCACAGTACCTAGTCGACTCTAAGTCAGCTTGGATTTTTGCTAGCTCTATGTGCTGCTGACTGATAGTTTTTCTCTCTTCTATCTTGGCTAATTCTATTTGCTGCTGATGCTGAAGCTTAGCTAATTCGAGCTTAAACAATAATTCTGGCGATAACCCTTGAGGAGGTGAAGGTGCTACAATGTTTGAAATTACCGGTGGCCCCCCCAGGGGCAACCCACCTTGCCAGTCACCACCCAACTGTGGAAGCGTACCCGGGGTCGGCAAACTACTGGGATGGCTGGGAGTCGAGTGTAGGGGAAGCATGGCCGAAGGGCTCTGAGCACTCAACCCATCTCGCTCACCAGTCACCCTGCCCAGTACACACGTTATCAAGTTATCCCTGGTCATGCCGCTAGTACCCGCATGACCGATAGCTGTGGCCAGGCATTGAAGACCGTACCGCTCCATACCCTCCAACCGCTCGGCAGTAACAGGCCATTGCAAAAATATCCTAGCATCCTCCTCACAGTTCACCCGATTAACCCTTTCATCATACTGCTGTTCCTCAGTCTCGACATTACGTACTGTGTCTCCATTCTCCTCTGATCCGGTATAAGACATGATGCTCACAAAAAAATCTCACCACAATATTCAGAAAAGAAGCACCCCAAACTCTTATACCTCGATATACACACAAAAATTCTCGGAAATACTCAAGGGCTATACTATGTTGCAAAAAACAAATTATTCTTGCTGATCCTCACAAAATATTCCCCAAAACAACAAATGTTCCCTGCTTAATTAATGTAGGTTCACCAAATCCTAGGTAAGGTCGCCATTTGTTACGACTGGGGTTTAAATATATCAGGGCTCTTATTCATTGGACTAGTAATGGCATAAATGCTACAACGGAAAGCGCTAGCTCCAACCTCTGATGTATATTCCCAGTGAACAAAGAACACAAATACTCTACAGAGTTCTATATGCAATAATAGGCTATCAAACTCTCAATAAATGTGCGTCTACTCTAGGTTTAATGTTATGTGAAAACAGCCTATTACTACCTATAACCGAAGGTGCTTGGTTATGGTATGCAAAGTACGGTGGTAAGAGAAGTTACAGCTTACGTTACTTTAATCAATAAATGTCAGGCACTCCTGCATGAAAGAAAGTGCACTAAAGTCCTTCAACACTAACAAGGAATCTTCTTTAAATGTTAGATGCTATAAAGATGCTCGTATCGGAAATGGAACCCAAAAAGGCAGGCAGCGGAACAATGCTCGTGCAGGCTATGCACACAAAAAGGCAGAATATATAATGCCGTCGGAGCCAAGAATATCCTAAACACAACAACAATAATAATAATCGCCACGACAATGCAGTATTCCTATCAACAAAAAGAGCCTAAGTCGGTTGTGTCTCAATACATCAAACTAGGCTGCGAAATGCTTGTGTAATCATAAACGGGTATGCATAAAAAGAGTAATTAGGTTAATATACTTAATGTCTACTATGATTGATAAAGTCTAGCTAGAGTCAATGATACGAGATACTGGTGCGCATGGCATGCCGCATAGCCTAGTGCAAATCTCAAGTCTGTGCGTCAAATATTACGTTATAATGAAGGGTAGCTCTCTTGAGAAACCTTAATACCGAAGTATTAAGCGTTCTCCTGGCGTACCTCAAAGACAAACAACGAGCTTAGAACAGTGCAGAATGGTATAGGCAAAAAGCCCTCATTCGTGCATGCTCTACTCTCAATGGCACACAGACTAGAATTTACTCAATCAACTCCAGTTCTCAGGTATGTCGTGCAGCTTTTAACTAAAGCCAGCACTCATAGGAAACAATACCTTATAATATCAGACTCCTAGTCTAGCATTATCTAATCCAGCAGAACACTAATAATTAAAGGATGCAGTACTTAAACAATATAAATGCCAACCAATGCTTCGTGATCCACTTATCTTAACAACTAACATACATGGGTTATATCAGACCTTAACGCACAATACAACTGGCCAGCATGAAGCTGATTTTGCAGAGTTAACCAGAGGGGGTATAATATTAATAAAAGGTGGTGAAAGATATGGAAAATGAGAGAGATAGGCAGAGGAAAAGATTCTCAGGTGCGAGCGGGGTACAGGTAGCAAGGGAAAAAGATGGGTGCGTTCTAGAAACCAGATCTGAGGGAGAGAGTGGCGAGGAACTGTATATATACTCGCACCAGCTCGAGCCGCGTGGGAAAAAAGCGGTTACAAGTCCTCTAGCCACTAGCAAGAGCTTGCAGCATGGTAAGGACCTCTCTCCACCAAACCCCCGCGAGGCAGCCAGCCGTGACGTCATCGAGCGGGACAAAAACACTGCGCGCTCCCTCTCACTCTGTTCTACTCTCTCTCTCTCTCCCAGATCCCATCATTACTAGTTAATGATAAAACATATACTTTACAATTAAATATATAAAGCCTTGACATGGGTGAAAACAAAGAGCCTTTCTGGACAGCCCATGACACAAGCTTTCATATGAAATAAAGCACACTCTAATACACAAACTGTAGCCCCATCCACTGCCCTGGCGATCCTAGCGAGTCACTGTAGGACAAGCCATGCGGTTCTAACGGAGTGGTTAACATCACACCCCCCCCCCCAAGATTTTTCACAGAGGCCCCAAGGCTCACAAAAATCTGATGGTTAGAGCCCATGCTATATCTCCACTTCCCATCACCCAGCGGCAGTAAAATATCTGGCACAGTTCTTCAACAAAACATTTTTCAAAATTATAACACTCCCCATCACCATAGGTTAAATTATATGTAGTTATGCTCCTCAAGAGCGAGCTTCTCTAGCCCAGCATTATGAGAGGAGTGCAACTCAGAATTACTGCTATAACATACTAAAAAAAATCAACTATCAAAGAAAGAGTTTTTATTCGATTTTTATGTTTATAATTTGTTTATTTCGGCTGCACTATAGGGGCAAGCCTAGTTTTTTCTTCTATACCAAACGCTCAACTCCTGCTTTACGACCCAATACGCTGGGCTACAACCGCGAGCCAACAAGCACCAAGCGCAAAATACTATTCAAACTAAAGCAGGAGGCCACCCGTGTGTCAATCTACCCAGGATCATATACCCTTGAACGACCATCTGCAACCACGTTGTCACAACCGGCAATATGGCGTATGTCCAGGTTATATACCAATAACCTTAGTGACCACCTGGTCAGCCTCATATTCCGATTGTGAAACTGGTCCAAGAACTTGAGAGGGTGATGATCTGGGTAAACTACAATGACCGGACCATAGGCTGGAACATAGACCTCGAAATGCCCCAGCGCAAGCACAACCGCCAGCAGCTCCTCCTCGACAACAGAGCAGCTCCCCTGGGCCGAATTGTACTTCTCCAAGCAGAAACTAACAGGATGCTCCAGCCCATCGTCCTTTTCCACAAGGACGGCACCAGCCCCCACACCACTAGCCTCCGTTGCTAGTTGGAAAGGTAGGCTAAAGTCAGGGGCCCTGAGGATCGGGTGAGTGCACAACAGGTGTTTTACTTCCCTAAACACCTTCTCACACTCAGGCGCCCATTTGAACTTCTTATCCTTCCAGTTATCCTCCCCCTGAGCTTGACTGTCCCGTTCTCCTTCTCCACCTTGACTGCTAAACGTCATCACAGGCACAGTGAGAGGCTCAGGGGGGTGCCTCCCATACTCCTTCATGGGATTAACATGACATAACTGATTGTGCTTCCGTCTGTCTGGAGTGGCTACCAAGTAAACCAGGTCCGATAGCTCCTCAACCACCCTATAAGGACCAGCGTACTTCGCGGATAAGGGGTGACCTACAAGGGGCAGTAGAATCAAAACCTGACCCACGTGAAACTCCCTGAGTTCAACCTTGAGGTCGTACCTGTCCTTCCTGAGGGCCTGAGAGCTAGTCAAATTACGGCCAGCCAACTCCAGACTGTGCAACATCCGTTCTCGACTGTTGAGGACACACTTGAGCATAGAACAAGGTTTTTCTGCGCCCTCCCATACTTCTTCAACCATATGGAGAGGCCCTCTGACACGGTGTCCAAAGACGAGCTCATTAGGGCTGAATCCCAAACTCTCCCCAGGTACCTCCCACACAGCAAACAAAACACATGGCAGGCCAAGATCCCAATCCCTCCCACTCTCAAAGCAACAACAACGAAGCACAGATTTCAAGGCTGAGTGCCATCGCTCTAACACACCCTGGCCCTCCGGATGATATGCAGATGACACAACCCCAACAATCTCATGCTGCGGCATTGCTTGGACAAAGAGGCTAGAAGTGAAGTTGGGTCCCTGGACTGACTGAAGCCCCTGCGGGTAACCATACCGGGAAAAATACACTAGCAAGCTTCGGACCACCGTTTTCGCCGACCCATTACTCATAGGGTACGCGTCAGGGTACCTTGTTGCTACATCTCCCGACTGTGCATCAGTGTCCTCCTTCAACTCTTTCGTCTTTTTAAGCCCATCCTCTGCCCCTTCAGGAACAGTTACTGGGTCTTCTCCAGACTCGAAATGTGGTCCTAATAATGAGTCCCCGAGAAGGTCCGTTGACACTAAACTCTCAACCGCATCAACTTCCAACCCCTTCTCGGTACCCTTCCTCCGCTGATCTAAAGATTGTTGACCAGAATGTGACTCCCTGGATGCAGAATCTCCGGTGACAACACACTCCATAGGCTGCCCCGGACACTTCCCAACCCACTCCTGCTCCTCCCTACTCACGTCGGCCGGTTTCTCGACAACGACTAAGGGTGGAGCCTCAGAAGTAGGCCCCGCAAAGTCGTTGCCAAGAAGGAGGTCGACGCCCCCAACAGGTAACTTCTCCACAATTCCTACATCCAGGTCACGAGTCACACCATCAACTTCCACCTTCATTCTTACAAGCGGGTATGACCTTGTTGCATTAACTCCCTGAACCACAACCACCCGCGCCGTATTGACAGGTTTACCAGTGAAATTTCTCAACAGTGTTTGCGATGCCCCAGTGTCACGCAAAATTCTCACCTCATGTCTTCTACCCCCCCACTCCACACAACCAAGTCACCTGTGGTCACTAAAGGCATCACGGACAGGGAATAAGCCTTCCGGATCCTTCTGCACTGGCAGTGTATTTACCTCGGAAGAAATGCCTCTAACAAACTCCGATGTCCTCTTGAACACTCCAATGCCGTGAGCAAAAGACACGGCTGCCAGAGGAGGTCGACTAGGGCACTCATTTGCCTTATGACCCTCCTGGTGGCACCTAAAACACATAAATATCGGTTTCGGCTTATACTGTGATGTAAAAGGCCCCTGACTTTTCACATACGGTGTGGTGGTAGGTTTGGCTTCAGTTTTAGTTTCATTGCTCTTTGGTTTAAATGTGTCATTGCTACGGGGAGGGGGAGGATAACGGTCCCTAGCACTTGCATCGTACTTCTGTGAGGACCCGCAACCCCGAATCAACGACAGCCGTAGATCAGCCATTTCTGCTGCTTCTACTAGAGTTCTTGGGTTTTTCTCCTTTAAGTTCAAAGTTAGATCACCGCCCGTGCTCTTAAAGAACTGCTCCAACATCATTAACTGCTTAATTTCATCAAATGTTGTGACCTTCTCAGATCGGAGCCAGTTCCCCATAGCATCGGACAAGTCCCGGGCGTGTTCCAAAAAGGTGCTATCTCTTCCCTTAGTTACACCCCGGAACTTCAAACGGTACGTTTCTGGTTGCAGTTCGTAAGCCCTCAGGACAGCCTCCTTGAGATCCTCATACACAATACATGACTCCAAAGGTAACGCATCGTAGGCTTTAAGACCCTTGCCTATTAATCTAGAGGATACAAGTGCTGCCCATTTATTCTCTGGCCACTGGTGTTCCTGGCACTTCTTCTCAAAGCGTGTGAAAAATTCTGTTACACCACTCTCATCAAACACCGGAACCAGTTTCAATAAGTGCGAGAGAGACTGCTCATGAACACGGTTACCAGCCCCAAGTCGCTGTCCCGTTGCCTCTACTCGCGACTTCTCTACGTCCATGTCGGCACAGTACCTAGTCGACTCTAAGTCAGCTTGGATTTTTGCTAGCTCTATGTGCTGCTGACTGATAGTTTTTCTCTCTTCTATCTTGGCTAATTCTATTTGCTGCTGATGCTGAAGCTTAGCTAATTCGAGCTTAAACAATAATTCTGGCGATAACCCTTGAGGAGGTGAAGGTGCTACAATGTTTGAAATTACCGGTGGTCCCCCCAGGGGCAACCCACCCTGCCAGTCACCACCCAACTGTGGAAGCGTACCCGGGGTCGGCAAACTACTGGGATGGCTGGGAGTCGAGTGTAGGGGAAGCATGGCCGAAGGGCTCTGAGCACTCAACCCATCTCGCTCACCAGTCACCCTGCCCAGTACACACGTTATCAAGTTATCCTGGTCATGCCGCTAGTACCCGCATGACCGATAGCTGTGGCCAGGCATTGAAGACCGTACCGCTCCATACCCTCCAACCGCTCGGCAGTAACAGGCCATTGCAAAAATATCCTAGCATCCTCCTCACAGTTCACCCGATTAACCCTTTCATCATACTGCTGTTCCTCAGTCTCGACATTACGTACTGTGTCTCCATTCTCCTCTGATCCGGTATAAGACATGATGCTCACAAAAATTTCTCACCACAATATTCAGAAAAGAAGCACCCCAAACTCTTATACCTCGATATACACACAAAAATTCTCGGAAATACTCAAGGGCTATACTATGTTGCAAAAAACAAATTATTCTTGCTGATCCTCGCAAAATATTCCCCAAAACAACAAATGTTCCCTGCTTAATTAATGTAGGTTCACCAAATCCTAGGTAAGGTCACCATTTGTTACGACTGGGGTTTAAATATATCAGGGCTCTTATTCATTGGACTAGTAATGGCATAAATGCTACAACGGAAAGCGCTAGCTCCAACCTCTGATGTATATTCCCAGTGAACAAAGAACACAAATACTCTACAGAGTTCTATATGCAATAATAGGCTATCAAACTCTCAATAAATGTGCGTCTACTCTAGGCTTAATGTTATGTGAAAACAGCCTATTACTACCTATAACCGAAGGTGCTTGGTTATGGTATGCAAAGTACGGTGGTAAGAGAAGTTACAGCTTACGTTACTTTAATCAATAAATGTCAGGCACTCCTGCATGAAAGAAAGTGCACTAAAGTCCTTCAACACTAACAAGGAATCTTCTTTAAATGTTAGATGCTATAAAGATACTCGTATCGGAAATGGAACCCAAAAAGGCAGGCAGCGGAACAATGCTCGTGCAGGCTATGCACACAAAAAGGCAGAATATATAATGCCGTCGGAGCCAAGAATATCCTAAACACAACAACAATAATAATAATCGCCACGACAATGCAGTATTCCTATCAACAAAAAGAGCCTAAGTCGGTTGTGTCTCAATACATCAAACTAGGCTGCGAAATGCTTGTGTAATGCATAAAAAGAGTAATTAGGTTAATATACTTAATGTCTACTATGATTGATAAAGTCTAGCTAGAGTCAATGATACGAGATACTGGTGCGCATGGCATGCCGCATAGCCTAGTGCAAATCTCAAGTCTGTGCGTCAAATATTACGTTATAATGAAGGGTAGCTCTCTTGAGAAACCTTAATACCGAAGTATTAAGCGTTCTCCTGGCGTACCTCAAAGACAAACAACGAGCTTAGAACAGTGCAGAATGGTATAGGCAAAAAGCCCTCATTCGTGCATGCTCTACTCTCAATGGCACACAGACTAGAATTTACTCAATCAACTCCAGTTCTCAGGTATGTCGTGCAGCTTTTAACTAAAGCCAGCACTCATAGGAAACAATACCTTATAATATCAGACTCCTAGTCTAGCATTATCTAATCCAGCAGAACACTAATAATTAAAGGATGCAGTACTTAAACAATATAAATGCCAACCAATGCTTCGTGATCCACTTATCTTAACAACTAACATACATGGGTTATATCAGACCTTAACGCACAATACAACTGGCCAGCATGAAGCTGATTTTGCAGAGTTAACCAGAGGGGGTATAATATTAATAAAAGGTGGTGAAAGATATGGAAAATGAGAGAGATAGGCAGAGGAAAAGATTCTCAGGTGCGAGCGGGGTACAGGTAGCAAGGGAAAAAAGATGGGTGCGTTCTAGAAACCAGATCTGAGGGAGAGAGTGGCGAGGAACTGTATATATACTCGCACCAGCTCGAGCCGCGTGGGAAAAAAGCGGTTACAAGTCCTCTAGCCACTAGCAAGAGCTTGCAGCATGGTAAGGACCTCTCTCCACCAACCCCCGCGAGGCAGCCAGCCGTGACGTCATCGAGCGGGACAAAAACACTGCTGCGCGCTCCCTCTCACTCTGTTCTACTCTCTCTCTCTCCCAGATCCCATCATTACTAGTTAATGATAAAACATATACTTTACAATTAAATATATAAAGCCTTGACATGGGTGAAAACAAAGAGCCTTTCTGGACAGCCCATGACACAAGCTTTCATATGAAATAAACCACACTCTAATACACAAACTGTAGCCCCATCCACTGCCCTGGCGATCCTAGCGAGTCACTGTAGGACAAGCCATGCGGTTCTAACGGAGTGGTTAACGTCACACCCCCCCCCAAGATTTTTCACAGAGGCCCCAAGGCTCACAAAAATCTGATGGTTAGAACCCATGCTATATCTCCACTTCCCATCACCCAGCGGCAGTAAAATATCTGGCACAGTTCTTCAACAAAACATTTTTCAAAATTATAACCCTCCCCATCACCATAGGTTAACCCTTAATTAGCGGCGAGCAACATAAGTCGAGTTAAATAAAGCTGGACTATGTGGCGGCGCTCGACATAACTCGAGTGGCAATTTCAGCACGTAATGTGGCTGAGAGAGAGAGACAAGTGGTGGCAGGAGACTAGCGAGCGTATGACTGCTCCAGAACCTACTGACAAAATACATACTCAATTATGTACCGAAAGTACCGAATTACCTGCTTTTTGCACTCGCGTTGCACGGTTATTGCAAGAAAACTATCCATCATACAAGGATCGTTATGGTGTCATTCGAAAGCTCTGTTTATGCCCTTTCAGGGATAGGTACTTGTTTTACGTTCTGGGTCTTATTTAGGCATGAAAATGATCACGTAAACAGCCCTATTTTGGCTAAAAACACCCCGCTGGGCGGTACACATAAATAAACCGCATAGGCCGCTCGTAAGGTGTTAAATTATATGTAGTTATGCTCCTCAAGAGCGAGCTTCTCTAGCCCAGCATTCTGAGAGGAGTGCAACTCAGAATTACTGCTATAACATACTAAAAAAAATCAACTATCAAAGAAAGAGTTTTTATTCGATTTTTATGTTTATAATTTGTTTATTTCGGCTGCACTATAGGGGCAAGCCTAGTTTTTTCTTCTATACCAAACGCTCAACTCCTGCTTTACGACCCAATACGCTGGGCTACAACCGCGAGCCAACAAGCACCAAGCGCAAAATACTATTCAAACTAAAGCAGGAGGCCACCCGTGTGTCATCTACCAGGATCATATACCCTTGAACGACCATCTGCAACCACGTTGTCACAACCGGCAATGGCGTATGTCCAGGTTATATACCAATAACCTTAGTGACCACCTGGTCAGCCTCATATTCCGATTGTGAAACTGGTCCAAGAACTTGAGAGGGTGATGATCTGGGTAAACTACAATGACCGGACCATAGGCTGGAACATAGACCTCGAAATGCCCCAGCGCAAGCACAACCGCCAGCAGCTCCTCCTCGACAACAGAGCAGCTCCCCTGGGCCGAATTGTACTTCTCCAAGCAGAAACTAACAGGATGCTCCAGCCCATCATCGTCCTTTTCCACAAGGACGGCACCAGCCCCCACACCACTAGCCTCCGTTGCTAGTTGGAAAGGTAGGCTAAAGTCAGGGGCCCTGAGGATCGGGTGAGTGCACAACAGGTGTTTTACTTCCCTAAACACCTTCTCACACTCAGGCGCCCATTTGAACTTCTTATCCTTCCAGTTATCCTCCCCCTGAGCTTGACTGTCCCGTTCTCCTTCTCCACCTTGACTGCTAAACGTCATCACAGGCACAGTGAGAGGCTCAGGGGGGTGCCTCCCATACTCCTTCATGGGATTAACATGACATAACTGATTGTGCTTCCGTCTGTCTGGAGTGGCTACCAAGTAAACCAGGTCCGATAGCTCCTCAACCACCCTATAAGGACCAGCGTACTTCGCGGATAAGGGGTGACCTACAAGGGGCAGTAGAATCAAAACCTGACCCACGTGAAACTCCCTGAGTTCAACCTTGAGGTCGTACCTGTCCTTCCTGAGGGCCTGAGAGCTAGTCAAATTATGGCCAGCCAACTCCAGACTGTGCAACATCCGTTCTCGACTGTTGAGGACACACTTGAGCATAGAACAAGGTTTTTCTGCGCCCTCCCATACTTCTTCAACCATATGGAGAGGCCCTCTGACACGGTGTCCAAAGACGAGCTCATTAGGGCTGAATCCCAAACTCTCCCCAGGTACCTCCCACACAGCAAACAAAACACATGGCAGGCCAAGATCCCAATCCCTCCCACTCTCAAAGCAACAACAACGAAGCACAGATTTCAAGGCTGAGTGCCATCGCTCTAACACACCCTGGCTCTCCGGATGATATGCAGATGACACAACCCCAACAATCTCATGCTGCGGCATTGCTTGGACAAAGAGGCTAGAAGTGAAATTGGGTCCCTGGACTGACTGAAGCCCCTGCGGGTAACCATACCGGGAAAAATACACTAGCAAGCTTCGGACCACCGTTTTCGCCGACCCATTTCTCATAGGGTACGCGTCAGGGTACCTTGTTGCTACATCTCCCGACTGTGCATCAGTGTCCTCCTTCAACTCTTTCGTCTTTTTAAGCCCATCCTCTGCTCCTTCAGGAACAGTTACTGGGTCTTCTCCAGACTCGAAATGTGGTCCTAATAATGAGTCCCCGAGAAGGTCCGTTGACACTAAACTCTCAACCGCATCAACTTCCAACCCCTTCTCGGTACCCTTCCTCCGCTGATCTAAAGATTGTTGACCAGAATGTGACTCCCTGGATGCAGAATCTCCGGTGACAACACACTCCATAGGCTGCCCCGGACACTTCCCAACCCACTCCTGCTCCTCCCTACTCACGTCGGCCGGCTTCTCGACAACGACTAAGGGTGGAGCCTCAGAAGTAGGCCCCGCAAAGTTGTTGCCAAGAAGGAGATCGACGCCCCCAACAGGTAACTTCTCCACAATTCCTACATCCAGGTCACGAGTCACACCATCAACTTCCACCTTCATTCTTACAAGCGGGTATGACCTTGTCGCATTAACTCCCTGAACCACAACCACCCGCGCCGTATTGACAGGTTTACCAGTGAAATTTCTCAACAGTGTTTGCGATGCCCCAGTGTCACGCAAAATTCTCACCTCATGTCTTCTACCCCCCCACTCCACACAACCAAGTCACCTGTGGTCACTAAAGGCATCACGGACAGGGAATAAGCCTTCCGGATCCTTCTGCACTGGCAGTGTATTTACCTCGGAAGAAATGCCTCTAACAAACTCCGATGTCCTCTTGAACACTCCAATGCCGTGAGCAAAAAGACACGGCTGCCGGAGGAGGTCGACTAGGGCACTCATTTGCCTTATGACCCTCCTGGTGGCACCTAAAACACATAAATATCGGTTTCGGCTTATACTGTGATGTAAAAGGCCCCTGACTTTTCACATACGGTGTGGTGGTAGGTTTGGCTTCAGTTTTAGTTTCATTGCTCTTTGGTTTAAATGTGTCATTGCTACGGGGAGGGGGAGGATAACGGTCCCTAGCACTTGTATCGTACTTCTGTGAGGACCCGCAACCCCGAATCAACGACAGCCGTAGATCAGCCATTTCTGCTGCTTCTACTAGAGTTCTTGGGTTTTTCTCCTTTAACACCTTACGAGCGGCCTATGCGGTTTATTTATGTGTACCGCACAGCGGGGTGTTTTTAGCCAAAATAGGGCTGTTTACGTGATCATTTTCATGCCTAAATAAGACCCAGAACGTAAAACAAGTACCTATCCCTGAAAGGGCATAAACAGACCTTTCGAATGACACCATAACGATCCTTGTATGATGGATAGTTTTCTTGCAATAACCGTGCAACGCGAGTGCAAAAAGCAGGTAATTCTCTTCAGTACATAATTGAGTATGTAGCGAGTGAGAGAGGGAGGAGGGAGCTGAGATTTGTGTCAGTAGGTTCGCCGCGGTGGTCTGGAGCAGTCATACGCTCGCTAGTCTCCTGCCACCACTTGTCTCTCTCTCTTCACATTACGTGCTGAAATTGCCACTCGACCTATGTCGAGCACATAGTCCAGCTTTATTTAACTCGACTTATGTTGCTCGCCGCTATAAGGGTTAAGTTCAAAGTTAGATCACCGCCCGTGCTCTTAAAGAACTGCTCCAACATCATTAACTGCTTAATTTCATCAAATGTTGTGACCTTCTCAGATCGGAGCCAGTCCCCATAGCATCGGACAAGTCCCGGGCGTGTTCCAAAAAGGTGCTATCTCTTCCCTTAGTTACACCCCGGAACTTCAAACGGTACGTTTCTGGTTGCAGTTCGTAAGCCTCAGGACAGCCTCCTTGAGATCCTCATACACAATACATGACTCCAAAGGTAACGCATCGTAGGCTTAAGACCCTTGCCTATTAATCTGATACAAGTGCTGCCCATTTATTCTGGCCACTGGTGTTCCTGGCACTTCTTCTCAAAGCGTGTGAAAAATTCTGTTACCACTCTCATCAAACACCGGAACCAGTTTCAATAAGTGCGAGAGAGACTGTCATGAACACGGTTACTAGCCCCAAGTAGCTGTCCCGTTGCCTCTACTCGCGACTTCTCTACGTCCATGTCGGCACAGTACCTAGCTCTAAGTCAGCTTGGATTTTTGCTAGCTCTATGTGCTGCTGACTGATAGTTTTTCTCTCTTCTATCTTGGCTAATTCTATTTGCTGCTGATGCTGAAGCTTAGCTAATTCGAGCTTAAACAATAATTCTGGCGATAACCCTTGAGGAGGTGAAGCTGCTACAATGTTTGAAATTACCGGTGGTCCCCCCAGGGGCAACCCACCCTGCCAGTCACCACCCAACTGTGGAAGCGTACCCGGGGTCGGCAAACTACTGGGATGGCTGGGAGTCGAGTGTAGGGGAAGCATGGCCGAAGGGCTCTGAGCACTCAAACCCATCTCGCTCACCAGTCACCCTGCCCAGTACACGTTATCAAGTTATCCCTGGTCATGCCGCTAGTACCCGCATGACCGATAGCTGTGGCCAGGCATTGAAGACCGTACCGCTCCATACCCTCCAACCGCTCGGCAGTAACAGGCCATTGCAAAAATATCCTAGCATCCTCCTCACAGTTCACCCGATTAACCCTTTCATCATACTGCTGTTCCTCAGTCTCGACATTACGTACTGTGTCTCCATTCTCCTCTGATCCGGTATAAGACATGATGCTCACAAAAAATTCTCACCACAATATTCAGAAAAGAAGCACCCCAAACTCTTATACCTCGATATACACACAAAAATTATCGGAAATACTCAAGGGCTATACTATGTTGCAAAAAACAAATTATTCTTGCTGATCCTCGCAAAATATTCCCCAAAACAACAAATGTTCCCTGCTTAATAAATGTAGGTTCACCAAATCCTAGGTAAGGTCGCCATTTGTTACGACTGGGGTTTAAATATATCAGGGCTCTTATTCATTGGACTAGTAATGGCATAAATGCTACAACGGAAAGCGCTAGCTCCAACCTCTGATGTATATTCCCAGTGAACAAAGAACACAAATACTCTACAGAGTTCTATATGTAATAATAGGCTATCAAACTATCACTAAATGTGCGTCTACTCTAGGCTTAATGTTATGTGAAAACAACCTATTACTACCTATAACCGAAGGTGCTTGGTTATGGTATGCAAAGTTACGGTGGTAAGAGAAGTTACAGCTTACGTTACTTTAATCAATAAATGTCAGGCACTCCTGCATGAAAGAAAGTGCACTAAAGTCCTTCAACACTAACAAGGAATCTTCTTTAAATGTTAGATGCTATAAAGATGCTCGTATCGGAAATGGAACCCAAAAAGGCAGGCAGCGGAACAATGCTCGTGCAAGCTATGCACACAAAAAGGCAGAATATATAATGCCGTCGGAGCCAAGAATATCCTAAACACAACAATAATAATAATCGCCACGACAATGCAGTATTCCTATCAACAAAAAGAGCCTAAGTCGGTTGTGTCTCAATACATCAAACTAGGCTGCGAAATGCTTGTGTAATCATAAACGGGTATGCATAAAAAGAGTAATTAGGTTAATATACTTATGTCTACTATGATTGATAAAGTCTAGCTAGAGTCAATGATACGAGATACTGGTGTGCATGGCATGCCGCATAGCCTAGTGCAAATCTCAAGTCTGTGCGTCAAATATTACGTTATAATGAAGGGTAGCTCTCTTGAGAAACCTTAATACCGAAGTATTAAGCGTTCTCCTGGCGTACCTCAAAGACAAACAACGAGCTTAGAACAGTGCAGAATGGTATAGGCAAAAAGCCCTCATTCGTGCATGCTCTACTCTCAATGGCACACAGACTAGAATTTACTCAATCAACTCCAGTTCTCAGGTATGTCGTGCAGCTTTTAACTAAAGCCAGCACTCATAGGAAACAATACCTTATAATCTCAGACTCCTAGTCTAGCATTATCTAATCCAGCAGAACACTAATAATTAAAGGATGCAGTACTTAAACAATATATATGCCAACCAATGCTTCGTGATCCACTTATCTTAACAACTAACATACATGGGTTATATCAGACCTTAACGCACAATACAACTGGCCAGCATGAAGCTGATTTTGCAGAGTTAACCAGAGGGGGTATAATATTAATAAAAGGTGGTGAAAGATATGGAAAATGAGAGAGATAGGCAGAGGAAAAGATTCTCAGGTGCGAGCGGGGTACAGGTAGCAAGGGAAAACGATGGGTGCGTTCTAGAAACCAGATCTGAGGGAGAGAGTGGCGAGGAACTGTATATATACTCGCACCAGCTCGAGCCGCGTGGGAAAAAAAGCGGTTACAAGTCCTCTAGCCACTAGCAAGAGCTTGCAGCATGGTAAGGACCTCTCTCCACCAACCCCGCGAGGCAGCCAGCCGTGACGTCATCGAGCGGGACAAAAACACTGCGCGCTCCCTCTCACTCTGTTCTACTCTCTCTCTCTCTCCCAGATCCCATCATTACTAGTTAATGATAAAACATATACTTTACAATTAAATATATAAAGCCTTGACATGGGTGAAAACAAAGAGCCTTTCTGGACAGCCCATGACACAAGCTTTCATATGAAATAAAGCACACTCTAATACACAAACTGTAGCCCCATCCACTGCCCTGGCGATCCTAGCGAGTCACTGTAGGACAAGCCCTGCGGTTCTAACGGAGTGGTTAACGTCACAATATGTTATAGAGACCTGGTTCCTGGTCATTGAAAGGGTGACTGTACTTCTCCAGCTCCACCGCGATCTTCCTCCGATCGGCCTCGTCCAGTCTCCTTCTTCTCTCTCCTTCCTCCTTGTGCTTACTCTTCTCTTCCCCATCTACTCCACCGTGTGGCTTCTGTTCCTCCTCAGATTCATCGTACATATGTTCCATGGCAATGTCAAGGTGGGCGCACACACTGAAACTATTCACCCACACAGCCACTTGCTCAGCGCTCGTTGAAATGCCCTTCATACCTCCAGAACCCTTCCCTCGTTTGATGTATGTCTGCTCTCCGAACTGATCTGCAGGCACTGCGGTTCCGACATCTGAGTACCAACACACGTGCGCACCTGCCAGTAGGTCCTCTTTCGCATGCTGGGGAAGGTTCTCCATCTGTCGCACATACCAGCTGTTACGACCGGGGCTACGAATAAAACAAGGGCACTTAATGATTGGACCTAGTAATAGGGCACTATGCAACAACGGTACGCTTGATCCAAACCCTTGAACTTATATGCCGGCGAACAAAAACACCTATACCCTCCAGATTTAATCTGCGATAACGGGGTATCCTTAACTGGGCATAAATGTACTCTACTTCAGGCTAACCCACACTGGTATAGCCTGATAACAAACAAGTTGTAAGTTACGTTAAATGCACAAAAGGGAAACTATGGAAAGATCAATTAAATCACTGCAAGATTTAATACAATAAAAAGATGCTTCAATACAGTTACTCTAAACAACAATAAACTCTTCACTCCTATCTGAAAGAAAGTGAAGTATAGTCCTACAGAATAGACCTGGAAACTTCTGAAGAAAGTCTGATGCTCATAAGATGCTCATATCTTAAATTATATAAAGGCAGGAGGCAGGACACCAAGAGTGTAGACTGAATACACTAAAAGATAGGACATATAATGTTAACTGACACGAGAATATTATAAGTGCGCAACGACAGTAATGTTCGACACTAAAAGAAGTACTTCCTCATCAACGAAACAGTCTGCTATGGTTGTGCAACTCAACAACAACCTAGACTAATAAATACTGTGAATAATAATGCGTACATATCAAAAGCTCATGTCCTAACTAGTGTCTTCTCGGCGAATAAAGTCAAGCTGGGATATCAAGGTTAAGAAACTGTGGCTGAGCAAGACGGCTCATAGCCTAGCGTTGTCCTTAAGGCGGTATAGTTAAAGTTACGTTAATGACGGGGATGCTCTCTTGGTAGATCCAGATCTCAAGTATCTGGTCTACCCTGGCAATCCCTCTAAAGTCAAGCAAAGAGGCAGCACTGTGTGATAAGGTAGTAGGCTAATGCCCTCTTACCACACGATGCTGCACTCGCACAAGGCACAACCAAAAAGTCAACCTAGGCTACCACAGAAACCGTCGATGTCGTGTAGGTATAAGCGAACCGTACACACATCGCTGACAACGACAACAGAAGCCTTATCCCAGTCTAGCATTAAATAACCAAGCAGAGGACTACTGATAATGAGGGAGACACACACAGAGTCATCAAACCTCCATAGACTAAGAACCCTTATAGCCTATTCTAATACATGGAAATAAATGTGAGAGCGACGCACATAATACGATGGGCCGATATGAAATTGTGTAAAGAAACCAAAGGGAGTGCTGTGACGTTAAAAGATTAGAGGAATGAAAGAAGGAAGTTGAGTGAGAGAGACCGTATCAGAATGGTGGAGATATGGGGGACAGTTGTAAAAAGGATGTTAGTCATGTGCGTCCCTAGCCTGCTCTGAGGAGGATATCTCCTCGGGATGCTCAGGATCCCACAAAGGCATGGTAGTCGGCCAATCACAAGCCGATACATCAGAAGGCAGCAGGTGTCACGTGACACAGCCAGCCACACCAGCCAATCAAGGGGCGTGGGAAAGTACGCGCGCGAGCCTCCGAGCGAGGGAGGCAAGACATGCATACGCACGCACACATTACCACAACACTGCCTACACCGCTCTCTCTCCTCAACAATATACAATGCATGTTTTAATCTATCAATGATATAAAGCCCTTCCCGTTGTCACAGACGAAAAGAGAGACCACCACTGGACTGTCTGTAACAACACGAGCACTATGAAAGAGAGAACAACATTCTCTGATAACTGTAGCCCATTTCACTGCCCTGGCGAGCGCTAGTGGCTAACGGGAGGTGATTCTGCCAACGCTGGTAGGCGTCACACCCTGCCCAAGATATGGGACGCTCAACATTAGACAAGCACCATATCTGACAAGGCAGAATGCCGACAAGACCCGCCACAACCAGCCACTCCACCAGAAATGAAATGGAAAGCTCAATCATTAATATAACAACATTTTAGCATAAATAAAATCTTATAACCCCTCCCAAACATAATAGTATAATTTTAGCCTGCTATGCTCCCTGAGCGAGCTTCAGAGAGCCCAGCCTACTAAGTAAAGACAGGTTCAACTTAGGACTTTAGCTATAACATTGGCAACTTACAATTAACTATAAAAAAGAAAGAGTTTTTATGTTATTTTTTTGTATTTAATTTTAATGTTGTTTTTGACGGCTGCTCTACAGGGGCAAGCCTGATTTTTCTCCACTCTCAACACACATTGACTGAACGGCGAGGGTTCTCCTGCAAACAATCCCTCCCGTGACAAACAATCAGCCAAAACATTATCAGTGCCCTTAGCATGCCACACATCCAACTTGTGTTCTGGCAGCAAAACAACACCTGGCACTGATAAACTGCCCAGTTCATCACAAGACTGGCACTTCTCTTCGCTCTTTCTGCCACCGGGGCCTGCCAATAACCTTTCACTAGTTCTACCTTTGTGACGAGCAAGGCAGCCCCGATGCGGTCTATGGTATCGTCAACTCTAGGTAATGGATAGGCGTCTGTCAGGGATAATGCTTCCACACTCTTGCAATCACCATACACACGGATCTTGCCACTCAACTCCGGTTGCAAACTCACTGGCAACGACCACTCACGATATCCTTTATCCCTCAGATCCTTTTTCCACATGTCGTCTAGCTCTGTTTTCACGACAGGCTGATGCGCAGGATTTACACGGTAGGGTATTAACTTGAACCTTGCACTGTCTCCAGCCTCCATGTCGGATTCTACCCCGTACATCAGGCCTGAGAAGCAACAAACATGCGGATGCACTGCCACAGCCTAGTAAACAACTTATCTCGCAGAACAACATGCCTAGTGCCCTCCCACAACCCAGCCGAGACCGCAGCTTCTAACCTGTAGTCTCCCTCCTTCTCCACCTTCGTCCCTAGAACAGCCAGGTCATGAGAGGGACAAATCAGTACCACCTGTGGCAGTCACTCCCATAGTTCATTATTGCTAAGGCTTCCCCGCCGATACCGTACATGCGCACCCCCGCATTCCTTGCGACTACATCTGCCTGCGCAGCATCACCGCTTTTAGCGACATGGCCAGACACAGTCGGTCTATGGTAGGGCTGTTGCATTTGACTAGAGAAGCATTGGGAGGCTATGCAACGACCGGGCACATCCACTCCACAGCCAACCTCACCAATCTGCTCAATATCCTCCTTCTGACCACCACCCTTGGCAGCCATGGGTCGACCCTGACCTGGCAACCATGCCAAAGCCTCGTCGCCCACCTTGAACCACCGAAACAACGAGGCAAACGGTCTGCAAACACTCAAGTGACATGCCCGCGGAACATCTTGCACCGCCTGAGTTGTGAGGCTCGGGTGCTCGGCACGACCAGTGTATGAACCGAGCTGGTGCTGGAGCGCTGCACACTGCTGCTCAGGCAGGTGCTCTAGCGCTTCCACAGCCACCAGACTCGTGTCCCCCGCCCACTGCTCCGCCGAGGCATGACAATCCTACTCTCCTCCACCTGTGCACCACTGCCCCCCTCTCCTTCTCCACCTTGGCCGCTGCAGACAACGCAGGGACAGTAGGCTGCTCAGGTGGTTGCCTCACAAACTTCTCCAACAGGTTCACATGACATGTTTCCCCGTCCTCGTGTTCAATAATCCCGTTCCCACAACTCTCCTCCACCTGGGAAATACTAAGTCGTGGAGTGCCATCACGCCCAACCATGTCACTATGGGTGACAGGTTCTGGGGCCACTCCGGAGTTCACCTCTGGGTCAAGTACTAAGTCGCTAAGGAGAGCCGCTGGTGCAAAACTCCCAACTTGTGCTTTCTCCTTCCGTCTGGTCCTTCCGCTGGTCTAGAGACTGAGGAATAGGCTGTGACACTTTAGATGCACGAGATCGGGTGACAACACACGCCCTCTGCCGTGGTTGACACCTCTCGACCAACTCCTGCCCCTCCCTAATCATGTCGGCCGCCCTCTCGGCAGCGACTAAGGGTGGAACCTCTGAAGTAGGCACCGCAAAGTCATGGCCGAGAAGAAGGTCGACGCCCTCTACTGGCAGTTTCTCCACGATTCCGACATCCAACTGTCGTGTCACACCTTCTACCTCTAGCTCCACTCGGACCAATGGGTATGACCATGTAGCATTGATACCCTGCACCACAACTACCCGTGCCACGTTTATAGGTTTGCCTGTAAATTTTTCATCAATGTCAGGGAAGCACCCGTATCACGCAAAAATTCTACTCCATGCTTGCAACCAGCCCAACTCACGCAGCCGCGCCCTCAATGGTCACAAAAAGTATCGCGAACAGGTGTCAAGCCTTCCGGACACTCCTTCATTGGCTGTGCTCCAGCCTCTGACAATTTACCCCGGGCAAACGCAGACGACTTCAAAGACACCCCAATGTTGCGAGCCAAAGACACAACTGCTGTAGGTGGCTTGCTAGGACAGGATCGTGCAAAATGCCCCTTCTTGTGACAATGAAAACACTCTAACTCCCCCTTGGGCTTCCCTTGAGGTGGGGAAGGGCCCGGACCCTTCTTAAACGGGATGGTATTAGGTTTATGGTCAGACTTAATATAATTGCTCTTGTTATTATTGTTATATGGTGTATCACTGGCTCGGGGGGGTGGAGTGTTGCACCCCTTGTTACCTGCATCGTTCCGTTGTGCAGACCCGCACCCACGAATCAGCGATAGCCTAAGGTCAGCCATCTCAGCTGCCTCCTGTAGAGTTTTAGGATTTTTCTCTTTAAGGTTCAACGTCAGGTCGCTGCCCGTACACTTAAAGAACTGCTCGAAAAGCATCAACTGTTTTATCTCATCAAACGTCGTTGCCTTCTCCGATCTCAGCCAATTCCCAGAAGCGTCAGACAGTTCCCGGGCATGTTCAAGAAAGATGCACTCACGACCCTTCGTAACACCCCGGAACTTCAACCTATAAGTCCTCTGGTTGTAACTCATATGCCCGCAGGACAGCCTCCTTCAATACCTCATAATCGATGCAAGACTCCAAGGGCAACGCATCATATGCCTTGAGTCCTTTGCCAACCAACCTAGAGGAAACAAGGGCTGCCCACTGAACCTCGGGCCATTGGTGCTCCCGGCACTTCTTCTCATACGCATGAAAAATTCGGTGACACCCGACTCGTCAAATACAGGGACTAACTTAAGAAGGTGCGATAAAGACTGATCAAGACCTCGATTCCCAGAACCGAGACGCTGCCCTGTCGACTCCACCCGAGACTTCTCAAGATCTATGTTTGCACAGTACTTCGTAGCCTGAATCCTGAGCTCAGCCTCCCGCTACCGTTGCTCGAGCTCAGCCTCATGCTTTCGTTGCTCAATCTTCGCCAACTCAAGCTGGAAGATCATCTCTGCAGTTAAACCTTGAGGAGGAGATGCAACAATTGGAGACCCACCCAAGTGCAAACCACGCTGCCAGTGACTATCAGCCTGCGGGAACGTACCCGGCTCCGGAGCCCGAGGGGACGCCATGGTAGGAGTCGAGTGGAATGGGGGCTGGGCCGAAGGTGCCCCAGCTCCCGCTCCACCCGAAGCCCCACGCACCCCGCCGAGCACCCAGGCCACCAGGTCACCTCTCGTCATGCTGCTAGTGCCCACATGATCCATGACCGTGGCCAAACACTGGAGACCATACCGATCAATCCCCGACACCCGGTCAACAGTAATAGGCATCTCAAGAAATGTCCTTGCATCATCCTCACTAGTTATTACTCTAATGCCTTCTAACAAACCCAGCTGCTGCACCTCAGAGTCTCCTTTCCATACTGTGTCCTCACTGCACATTGATCCGTCGTCCGACATAGTGTCCACCAAAAATTCTCAACGTTTATAAAAAAAAAACGAGTACCTAAACTCTCATGTAGCACTATTCACTCAAAAATATAAAATGCTCGAAGACAACTCAAGTGCTATACTACGTTGCCAAAAAAAATTCCACGTGTCCAAAATATTCCTCAAAAACAAATGTCCAACAATCCTGCAATTCTTTCTTAGATACTAGGCAAGGTCATTATTTGTTATTACTGCAATAATCAACAAATGGATCCTGGTTTCTACTAAAATAAGATACTGGACAAGGTCGCCATTTGTTACGACCGGGGCTACGAATAAAACAAGGGCACTTAATGATTGGACTAGTAATAGGGCACTATGCAACAACGGTACGCTAGATCCAAACCCTCAACTTATATGCCGGCGAACAAAAACACCTATACCCTCCAGAGTTAATCTTCGATAACGGGGTATCCTTAATTGGGCATAAATGTACTCTACTTCAGGCTAACCAACACTGGTATAGCCTGATAACAAACAAGATGCAAGTTATGTTAAAATGCACAAAAGGGAAGCTATGGAAAGATCAATTAAATCACTGCAAGATTTAATACAATAAAAAGAGGCTTCAATAAAGTTACTCTAAACAACAATAAATCTTCACTCCTATCTGAAAGAAAGTGAAGTATAGTCCTACAGCATAGACCTGGAAACTTCTGAAGAAAGTCTGATGCTCATAAGATGCTCATATCTTACATTATATAAAGGCAAGAGCAGGACACCAAACGTGTAGACTGAATACACTAAAAGATAGGACATATAATGTTAACTGACACGAGAATATTATAAGTGCGCAACGGCAGTAATGTTCGACACTAAAAGAAGTACTTCCTCATCAACGAAACAGTCTGCTATGGTTGTGCAACTCAACAACAACCTAGACTAATAAATACTGTGAATAATAATGCGTACATATCAAAAGCTCATGTCCTAACTAGTGTCTGCTCGGTGAATAAAGTCTAGCTGGGATATCAATGTTAAGAAACTGTGGCTGAGCAAGACGGCTAATAGCCTAGCGTTGTCCTTAAGGCGGTATAGTTAAAGTTACGTTAATGACAGGGATGCTCTCTTGGTAGATCCAGATCTCAAGTATCTGGTTCTACCCTGGCGATCCCTCTAAAGTCAAGCAAAGAGGCAGCACTGTGTAATAAGGTAGTAGGCTTAATGCCCTCTTACCACACGATGCTGCACTCGCAAAAGGCACAACCAAAAACACAACCTAGGCTACCACAGAAACCGTCGAAGTCGTGTTGGTATAAGCGAACCGTACACACATCGCTGACAACGACAACAGAAGCCTTATCCCAGTCTAGCATTAAATAACCAAGCAGAGCACTACTGATAATGAGGGAGACACTCACAAAGAGTCATCAAACCTCCATAAACTAAGGACACTGAGGGAGACACACACAGAGTCATCAAACCTCCATAGACTAAGAACCCTTATAGCCTATTCTAATACATGGAAATAATGTGAGAGCGACGCACATAATACGATGGGCCAATATGAAATCGTGTAAAGAACCCAAAGGGAGTGCTGTGACGTTTAAAAGATTAGAGGAATGAATGAAGGAAGTTGAGTGAGAGAGACAGTATCAGAATGGTGGAGATATGGGGGACAGTTGTAAAAAGGATGTTAGTCATGTGCGTCCCTAGCCTGCTCTGAGGAGGATATCTCCTCGGGAACGCTCAGGATCCCACAAAGGCATGGTAGTCGGCCAATCACAAGCCGATACGTCACAAGGCAGCAGGTGTCACGTGACACAGCCAGCCACACCAGCCAATCAAGGGGCGTGGGAAAGCACACGCGCGAGCCTCTGAGCGAGGGAGGAAAGACATGCATACGCAGTTACGCACGCACACATTACCACAACACTGCCTACACCGCTCTCTCTCCTCAACAATATACAATGCATGTTATATTCTATCAATGATATAAAGCCCTTCCCGTTGTCACAGACGAAAAAAAATACCACCACTGGACTGTCTGTAACAACACGAGCACTATGAAAGAGAGAACAACATTCTCTGATAACTGTAGCCCATTTCACTGCCCTGGCGAGCGCTAGTGGCTAACGGGAGGCGATTCTGCCAACGCTGGTAGGTGTCACACAGCTCAGATAGCGGGCATAGTTCTGATGACCTGCTGCGAAGAAGTATGGCAGCATCTCCTTGAGACAGTGCTGTTGGAGTAGGAATTCACCGTTCCTCTCTCCGCGCAGGAACATAAGCGACAACAATGTCGGTTTGACAAGGCAGTCCACCCATAGCCTCCCGGTCCGGTGTTGTCTGACTGACTCCAGGTAGACACTCTGCTCCTCATAAGTCTAGGCGCCATTCGAGAAGAAATTCTGCAAGCAACACAGCAATGATGAGACGGTATGCCCGTAGAGCATTGGTCCAGGCCTTTCCGTTGACAATGCTGGTGATGCCAGCAAACGCTGCACTGATGAGAATGTCCACACCAGATGCCTTCATCAGTTTTCCTATACAGCCCAGGAAACTCATGAGAGTGTGCATCATACCTGGGTGAACTATGACGCCGGTCCAGCGCAGAGGGTCGTTCCATTGAACGAGGCATGCAGTCTGATACAGTTGGAGGTCAACTGTGAGGTGAGTGTACTGCATTCCAAAACTATTGAGAGTCCTCTCAAGATACACAAGCGTAGTTATTACAGTGTCGGGGTGAGCAGGCGGTGTGTCGATCATCGGTCCGAACACGACCAGTGTATTGGGCTTTCTGGGCAGAACCTGCCACCAATCGGTCTTGCTGAGCATTGAAGCCTGCCCACTCAACTGGCTTATCGTTCCCGTGGACTTGTGACAACCATGCCGCATCTCGCTCCTGAATGAACATGACTGATGCGGACTGAACCTGCAACTCTTCAGGCGGACAGAGCTTTCATCGGAAGTAGGGGTGGATTCACCTTGGAAGGCCCCTTATAGTGCTCCAGCTGTATACTCTGGTGGGTGAATCGCACAGAGGACATGTCATGTTTCTTGAGTCGAGGAATAGTCAGCTGCATCACGCCAATGTTTCCTGTGTTGAGGATACCAGCAGGATGCTGGGTGAACTCATTGACCATGGCGTGAGTGCTCTTCATTCCATTTGGGCTCGCATTGTACAAATCGTAGTTGTCAGCCCAGCTGAAGATAGGGCCGATCTCTGTGCTTAAGCCAAGTTTCTTGTGGTAATCTGATTTGTTGTCCAACACGAACTTGGCCACTGACTTGCGGAAGAACAGCACTTCATCATATGTGCTTGTGATACCATGCTCATTGAGAGTCTTGATGAACTCTGAACTACCATGCTTGTGATGTAGTTTCACAGCGAGCCCGAGTGTAGTCTGGTTTCTGCCGGCACCGTAAATGTGCTGTTGAATGCACTGAGCTAGGGTCAGGGATGGCTTTGTGATGTTGCCTCCAGATACAAGGCTAGATACTATGTTTAAGAAGAGTAGCGCTGGTGTTTTCAATGATCTTGTGACAAACATAGTCACTGAGGTTGTAGTCTCCAGGCCTATGTGTCGCCCTGACCTCGGCCACGAATCTTCCTCACCATCTTCTCCAGCTCGTCATCGTCACTGCTGCTTTTCTTGGCAATTTTGATAAACTGTCCGAGGCTGGCTTTAAATCCAACCACGCTTTCACAACCCTCGATATGGAAGCACAAGCAGCTTGGTGCCGAAGTAATCTGTGATGTTGGACACAAACTGTCTTCTTGTAACAGTGCCCGAAGCAGCGATGTACATGGAGTACAGCTCCGCTGTCGTCCGACGTCTCTGTCCATATTTTCAGGCCATCGTCGTGACCACGGACCTCAGCGCCTCTTCCACAGGCGCCGTCATGGAGGGAGCAGGACATTGGGACAACTCGAAATTTATCATAACAGCAGACATGGTATTGTGCGTCAGAAAGCATGCAGATCAATGACCCCACTGAGTCGAACAACCACCTCATTAGCCCACTGGTCCTGTCTTCTTATCACAGATGTCCTCCAAGTGTTGCTTGAACGTGATATTCACCACTTCTATCTACAGTTTTTACACTGTCTGATCTGCACCTAGCTGTGTGGGTTCTTGCTGTCTTTCGGCTTACACTCTTTCCCACACAGCAAACAGTCTCGCTTGAAAACAAAGTCACTACATTGAGACTTCAACAATCTTTTGGAAACACCATTGTCAATTAGTGTAGACTTTCTCTTCGGCTGTTCATTGTTTCTACTTCTCGAAGTATAGCTACAGTAACATGACTTGTGAGCTAGAATATTACTTCCAGAGAGAGTTCTGTACAGTTCATCCTGCTTCACTTTGCTTAAGGCGATGATCTTCTGCACAGCGACGGTCTTGAATGTTTGCAGCGCTCCACTGGCATTACATGGACCTAAACATGCACTTCTCCCCTCCAGCAGACCTGATGAGTGTGACAGCCTGGGGGTATCAATGCTGATTACACTGGTTTGTCACAATCTGAAATGAGAAGAAAAGTTGTTAAACCACTGATCGCACAGTGTGGGGAGTGCATGCATGGTGAATATTGGTGTTCAATTAACTCTGACCCATTGCTCAACCTGCTAAACAAAAGTTAATACAAAATATATAATGATTCCCGGGATATACCTACATGTAGACATAGCAAACATATTATATCTACCTACCTACCCAACCTAGTAAAATGCTGGAATAGAAAGACAATGAACCACATACAATCGGTCAATATTGGTGATTTTCCAGATTTTAGCAAAATTTGATCTCTGACCCTCTGGTTTGACTTTGATACTCACCCTATATCCACAAATTAACCCCGGAAATGGACTCCGCGTCCTGGAAAACCCCTAAAGGAGGTATTACACGACCCTCTATGTCATCAAGATCCAAAGGTGAAAACTGGCTGAAATTCAAGATGGCAGAGGGCGCCATCTTTAATTCTGAGAAATGCTAAAGGTTGCACAAGTAGCAACCAAGCTAATTTTGCTCTCCTAACCATATATAATACATTTCCTCAAAAAAAGTTTACAGTAATTAACATTGCAGGGTCAACATTTTGGCAACTGACTATGTTGTGGGGGAAATACCGGGCACTCGGGCAACCCCTACCTTTCGTAAGTTAATATGTCCTGGGGGGGGGGGGGGGAGGTAACAATAGTAGTAGTAGTAGTCATTCCCTAGGCTGCCTGGCCAAACAGCCTTGAGCTCCTAAAGAAAGCCACAGCCGAGACCTGGTGTTCCCACAAAGTTCTCAAGTGTGTGTGTTGTGTTGTTGGCGTAAATGGTTGTGTGTTATGTAGTCTTTCATAATCTGTTTGATAGTGTGCAGTGTTGTGTGACAACCCGGACAGATGTTCTGGAAGGAGTCCTCCAGCCTCTTCTGGTAACTCGGGAGGGCTGGATGGTGCCCAAATTGCAGCCTAGCCAGGTGGACTCTGTCCTCACGGGAAAGGAGGGATTCTGAAGGAGGGATTTCAGGGGGTCGTGCATGTAGCTAAGTATTGTCTTTGAGTGACTGGATGGATCGGTGGGTGATTTGAGTATGGATATGCTTCTGGAGGCTGGCTTGGGATGGGCAAGGGGGGTAGTTGAAGACAGTATTTGTGCATGATAACGAGTGCTAGGTGTTGTTTTGATGTTTCTTGGTATGTGTGGATGTTCTGCCATGTAGTGTAGTGGGTGGTGTTGGTTTGTGGAAGCTGTGGCGATAAATTGTGTGCCTCTTATATCAAGGTGATCCTTGATTTTGAGGACTTTGGTTTCCTGGTGTAGGTGATCTGTACTTGTGGTAGCTGTGCAGCCAGTGATTATTATGAGGGCTTTGTTCTGTATGGTCTGTAGGGTGACTTGAGGGCATTTAGTCTTGGTGCCATTTGTTTTTTTTATGCTTGTAATATGATGTTGAAATTACTTAGATGTATCGTATGTTACACCAAGGATTGTGTGTGTGTGTGTGTGTGTGTGTGTGTTGTGGGGATGTTGTTTAAGGTGAGTTGAGTGATATGACAATTTTCTACTGTCCAGTTTGTGAGGAGGGACACTGTAGATTTGGCTGGGCTAGGTTGAGTCTGTTTTGCGGTGAAACTGTCGTATAATGCATTGAGGTACGGTTGGAGGAGTTGTGCAGCTGTGTTATGTCGTCTGTGTAAGAGGCTGTGTGTACCTGGGGTGCGTGGGTATTGGTAGATTGTGCATGTATAGATTGAAAAGTGCTGGTGACAAGACGGATCCCTGAGGAACGCCGTTTGTGATTTTTTTTTTCGATGACTGGCCAGCAAATCTTACATGTGCCTGCTAGATAGTTGGCCAGCCATTTTTCTGTGATATTGTGCACGTTTGTATTGAGAATTGTGTTTGTAATGTTGTGGTGGGGAATGGCATTAAAAGCTTTACTAATGTCAATTTTTACAAGAAGTTTTCGTGTGTGGTGGAGTAGCTGAATTGATGCCATCAAATACTTTTTGTGTGAGCTCTGTATAAATGGTTCTTATGAAGTATAGTGTTCTAAAGCCGTGTTGTGATGTAGCTAAGGGGGTACAAAGGAGAGTGATGGGGCAGTGCTAGGAGGATAAGCGTGGGACCTTTGTTTGGTTTGAGAATTGTGATAATGACACCATGCTTCCAGATGTTGGGTATTATGTTGTTTTGACTAGCTGTAGTTTGATATGTTGGTGAGTGTTAGAATGCATTATGGTCCCAGGTATTTAAGGTGTATGTTACTGATGTTGTCTGGGTCACAGGCGGATGAATGCTTGAGGTTGTTGATGATGTGTTTCGTCTGATTGTTAATGAAGAATGCATAGTCCAGGTCTGTAGGGAAAAGTCGCTTTCGTCGGATGACTCGTAATTTTCACGGTGGGGTTAAGATGGCTAAATCGTGAAAAATTATTGATGAGTATTTTTGCTTGTTGTTGGTTTGAAGGTATGGTGTCTGTTGTTTGTGATGGCAGCATGTGATTGTGTTGTGTTTGCTGTTGGAGAGTGTTTTGGCCGTTTAGGGTTTTGTAGAGTTTGCTGGTTTTTGTTTGTGATTAAGTGTTTGGTGGTAACTATTCCAGTTTAATGTTTGTTGTTCTAGTATCGTGTTATTAATTTGAGTGTTTAGTTCTTGTAATTGCTGTGGCAGTGTCCTTTGTGTGGAACATTGTTTTAGTGTGTCTCGTTGTCTGATGAGGTCTTTAATTTCTGGTGTAAATTGGGGTTGTATTGCTTTCTGTTACCTCTATAGATATGTTGTTTTTTTGTGCGCCTTAGATAATTGTATTGAAAGAGAGTACAGCATCATTGATATTTGTGGTAGGTGTACCGTTTAGAGTTTCGAGCTGTTGTTCTGTTTCAGTTTGTGAAAGCTTCCCAGTTGGCTCTTATATAATAATTAGTGTATTATGTCTGTGGCCAGCTGGGATGATTATGGTTTGGTGGTGTGGTGATGATGATCCTCACGGTATCTACATTGTGGGACCACCCCCTGGAGCTGCAAATCACAGAGGAGCAGCGGTGGGGGCCAAACCGCCGCAGAATCTCCCTGCATCCCGGGGCCATGAGATCCTGGAAATGGTTTCGGTCCACCTGGGCAAGTACCACTCTTCAACAGTTATCCCAGTTGATAACTGTGGAATATGTTTAGAAGAAAAGGATTGGGCCCATATTCTTCTGTAATATAGTATCAAGTTGTAGAATAATTACAACAAAACGCATGCATTTCTTGTTTTCCTGTGAGAGTACTACTTGTTCTTGCTATTTCATGATGCATTAATAATATCCCATTTATGACTTCTCAGAATAATCGCCAATATTCAAATTAGTTGACGCACGCAATACCAGGTCAGAAAAAATAATATTTTCTTACTTCATAGATAATTTGAATATATCCAATAGACTGATGTTTTCGCTAAGACACACTTACAGTAGGACTAGACAAATTTTTCCATTAGCTTTGAGTAACAGCCAAGACTATGGGGGTCCGTATTAAATGTGCTTGGATGAACATTGCAATATTTTAAACATGTTCAAAATATCTACTAGCATTGATTGATTAATCATCCAATAATTTTGTGCACTGATTAATTAATTTAAGGACTAATTAATGTAATACTCTTTATGATGGCTATAACTAATTATCCAAATAAGCTTGTGAAAACATTCTCTGTTACTATATATATTCCTTACCTACTAGCCACTTCAATATTCCCACTAGTGTAATGAAGCAATAGTGCTCGACAGACAGCTATTTATTAGTGGCCCCTCCATCATTGACGAACATGCCTATTACATAAGGCATCCTCTTCAAACACTAATCCGCCGTAGTTTGAATCTACCGCGCAGAGCATTTAAAAAACTGAGGAAGCCTTCATCATGAGCCGCACGCGACCTCACTCATGGCTTCAGTCATTATGAATTGGGTTCTCACTACGAAAAAAACTTCGTAAAAAATAAAAACAAAAAGAAAATAAGAATAACTATCCAATAAGCTTTCCATCATATCGTGGATGTACTTGTGTGGATTTCTGACCAGACGCTGAATCAGGCGTCATTCCTCCTTCTTTGCTCTGCGCTCAGCCTGCCCGGACGTACCTTTCAGGCTCCGCTGGTTCCGCATTCGTTGCGTCCCTAGTGAGTTTTTTCTCATTTGTTTACTCTAGGATGTATCGAGTAAGGTTAGGATAGGCGTAGCAGGAGTGTCCTGGGCTGGTTGCCCGCAGTGCAGTGTAGTTTGGGTCGTATGTATGGGGCATCTATTTCGGATGTACCCTCGTGGTCCTGTTGTGGACACGTGAACTTTTCACAGTTGTGTTAGTTGGTGATGCAGGCGGCTTTCATTACGCGTTAATTATTGCTGCCTTTTATCCTTCTGATGAGGTAAGCTGTGTGTTTGCTGACGTTCCCAGCGTATTTTTCTTCGCTTAGTGAAGTTTTTTCTGGGTCCGTGTCAGGCTTCCCGGGGTGGGAAGTTATCGCTTCGGTGGTGTGTTGGCGGTGGTTCCTGTTGTGATATTCCAGTGTGTGTTTATATTTCAACTATTTCATGCCGTCTACCTAGGCCTAGCCAGCCGCTCGTAGCTTTGCCACATGTCTAGTGTTATTATTTATTTTATAAATATGCCCTACTGTGTCATGTGTATCCGGGTTTTAGTTGTGTATTGGCTAATTCCTCGGACTATATTTGTTTCCTGGTTTAGTTGTGTATTGGCTAATTCCACGGATTATGTTGTGACCTTGGTTAGTCGTGCGTGTCTCTCCTCGTGTCGTCTTGTTCAGATGGTGTCTGTTCAGGGTGGGGTTTGCCTTCCGGCGGGTTTTTCTCGTTTTCACCATGAAAAATCCTGTCCGATGAGCAGTGTTGGGCCACACGTGGTTTTTAACTCTGGCTGGTTCCCCGGCGTGGGGAGGTGTCTGTGGCTCTCCAGGACTGCGTCTCTGTGGGTGCCTGGTTTCAGGCCTCCTTTAAATTCCCGGCGGGATGGCTGTACCCATCCTTACATATATATTTAGATATATTTAAAGAAACGACGTTCTTGAGAACACTTTTTTTTATAGGTTTTTCTACCTGGTTTACGACAACCACATGGAAAACCTAGCTGTTGTTTAGGCGTTCCTCCCCGGCGATCTTTTACAAAGAAGTGGGGTCAGGAACTTGTGGGGTTAACTTTTAGACTTCTCACCCGGCGGGTGCACCTGAGCAGGGTGGGATAAAACGACTTAGGTCTCATATAGTTAACCAATCCATTTGAGTGATGCTCTGTGTATCGCTGCCTTTACTCTTACGGCAATTGAAGGATCAGTGAGGTTTAACCAAATCGATTCCCACACCCGGCGGGTGCCCCTAAGTGGAGGAACTAAGGAATTTATAAACAAATTCAATTTCGATTAACCTTAATTGGGTGATACTTTCAGTATCGCCGCCTTCTATTTTTACGACGATCGTTTGGGACAATTCGTTAAAAAATCAGATCTCGTATATTCCTGCCCTGGGCTATTCTACTAAAATATTTCAAGGGCCGGCGTCTTTATGAGGGGGGGCTTTGTTACAAAATTGAATCTTGAGACAGTCACCACCTCCTACAGACTATAAGTGCCATACTGGACCATTATATCAGAGGGTATTCATCATGTTCTTTAGCTAAGAAGATTTGTTTAGCCTCTTTACACCCAGCCGCGTAGCGAGATGTGTTAGCTGTGTCTTTGCATCCCGTTACCCGGCGGGTTATTAACACTTGTATGCGAACACGGGTTAACCTTATGAGCATTAATTCCTGGAAATTTTTCTTTATTTTTCCAGAGCTGAGCTCCGGCGGACCAATACAGACCCGGCGGTAGTTTCCTCACACCAGTCTCTGTCATGGCTAATGTGGCCCCAGTTTTTGCCCTGTGCATTACCCCTACTTGCGCGGGTATCCCAATTTTTGCGCATACCCTTTGCATAATGTGTGTTAGATGTCTAGACCGTTCAAGGGGTCTCTGGGTTACACTTAATTGTTCATTTTGCTCCCAATTAGCCAATAAAGTCCTGTGTGACAATGACAAGACCGCGGCGGTAGCGTTGAGAGAGGTCAGACAACAAATGTCGGCCTATACTACCATTGTCGCACATAAGTCACTTCAATGTGACAACGTCCCACTTTGGGATAAGTTGCTGTCAGAGCACCCTCCCCCTAAACGTACCTCTAGAGTAACGGGTTTTAAGCCGACAGAGACTAGCCAGGGTTCTGTATCGTCTGTGGATACGTTTTAAAACGCCCGAGAGAGCCTACTCACCCGGCAGCCACCTCCTCGTCGCAGGCGAGATCGAGGTCAAGGTCACCCCTCAGACAGCGGTCTTCAAGTCGGGCCTCTTCCCCGGCTAGTAAGAAGTGTAAGACTGAAGCTTCCCCCAGTGGCCATGGTGGTGATTCTTCCAAACCTAGGTCTAGTTCGCGGTCACACCGTAGCCACAAATCCTCCAAAAAGGATTCCCATAAGAAGTCCTCTCGACATTCTACTAAGTCTAGTGCATCTCATCGTACCTCTACACCTGAAAATGTTTCTGTTACAGCCTCAGAGTATAGTGAAGCGCCTGTCCCTAAACAAGATTTACCTATTGATATTTTAACCCTAGAAACGGAAAGTTCAGGAAATTCAATAATTGAGAATGTTTCAGACTCTCAAGAGAGCGTAGGCCAGAGCCTCGGTGTTTGGCGGTTTGCTCAACCAGGGCCTGACCATCCACGTCCGACTCATACGAGCCACACAGTAGCCGATGTCCACAGGGACGCGGCGACCCCATCCTCTATCCCTGATTTATCTTGGAAACAAGGTGCCCCTGCCTCGGCGGGGTCTTCTCAGGAGGATCGGGAGGAACAAGATGAAGTGTCATTAATTTCAGATAGGGAGGGACAAGGGTCAGGCTCAGGCCTGGACGCCGCCCATGATAATACTAATTCACCTGAAAGTTCTGCATCTAACCAGTTTGTTACAGCACAAGAAATTGATGGGTTACTTACTCATGCTCTATCAAAATTCTTTAATCAACAACGAGAAAACCCCACAATGGACTGGGGGCTCCCTTGACAAGTTCTGCGGTACGGCCTCTGATAACGTCAATCGATTTATCTAAGATTCCTAACCCTCCTACTCTGTCACCGGCAGGGAGCTCTAAGCCAGCTACGGCGGCATTCACTACGTCAAATGTCAGGGTCATTACGGATGTTAATCCACCCCCTCTAGACAAAGCGCCTCTTAGAAAGGTAGCTATGCCCCTGCTTTATGGGCCAGACAAGTCATGGGTCCCTTTGAACCCCTCTAAGCCAGAGCTTGCCCAGCCTACCTTGTCAGGGGAACTCCCGGTACCACGTGAGTGGTTTATCCAGGGAAATAAGTCTAAGAAATTAAGGGCATTGGATGCCTTGGGTAATGTTTTGGACGTAAATATCAAGGCTATACCTAGTTTATTATCATCAGGATTATTTTGTTTATGCATCTAAGCCTGCTTTACCCCCTGCCTCAGCTTCAAAACTTTTTTCAGACTGGTCTAAGCTGGATGGGTTTAATGATATTAAGGCTCTGTCGGCTCTTACTCCTGAACTAGATTTACAGACCGTCACAGACGAGACAGCTAATCCAGTGTTGAAGGTGGGACAGTTGGGACCAGGACCTTGGGTGGATTGGGAGGTAGAGGCTCAAAACTTTGCAACCACTTTCACTTCTAAATCTTCCCACCAGATCCCTCAGGATACACATTCATGGTTCTCCATGCCGGTAGGTTCTGCCGGCGGAGTTCCGTCAGCTTTATTTTCTTTTTTAGCCGCCCCTAAGATTAATCTTTGTGAACTAAAGGAACCATTCACTACCCCTACCCCTTCTCACCTAGACAGAGAATTTAGGCTAAGGGGAAAAGCTTTCCGCCTGTTTTCACAGTACATAGTTTCTCAACAGGTGGCTAAGTCTTTACTCAGGTCTACTCAGGCAATCGCAGACGCGGATGCTCGAAGATCAGTTGAGTTATCCCGGCGTCTGATTCTTCAGTCGTCGATTCAATCCTTAGGTGACATACGCACAGCCTTACTTGAGGCGGTGCGAGCACGACAGGATCTTAGGATGTCATTAGTTCGCAAGCTGCCTGATCGCATTGCTAACCAGGTGGTAATGTCCCCAGTACTTACACCTTCTTTAATGTCCCCTGATGTATGGCGAACAGTGTTTAACATGGCACAGGCCGTGAAGCACAGTCCCGCACAGGCTAAGAAACCCGCATTTAACTTCCCCAAACCTAAGCCTCCTACTAAAGCTCAGCCAGGGAGTTCTAAGCCGTTTTTTCCGCCTAAGTCCTCCCAATCCCCCTGGGTCAGTTCAGGCATAGACAGAGAGGGTTTTCAGGACAGAGGGGACGCGGCCAGTATAAGCCGGGGCAGGGCCAGTCTTCGGCCCACACCAGCCAGCCGGCGAAGCGTCCAACACCACCAAACCCACCATCAAAAAACTAAAGTCTTTCTCACTCCCAGTGCCTATCTTAGAGCCGGAGGAACCGAAGGAAGTACAGCCGGCAAACCCTTGTCTGCTAACTGGGTCGTTCCGAACGTGTCACCAAGCATGGCCGTTAAAAACCTGGGCACGGATGGTGGCACGCAAAGGCAATCACTTGGCAGTGGCTCCGGCGACCTCGCTTACGTCAGCCGACAACGGCAAATTGTGTTTCATTAGAGGTGGAGTTGCTGGTCCAGGAGATGATTGCCAAGAATGTCATCATTCCGGTCCCTCCAGATTACCCTGTATTCACGTCAAAACTGTTTTTGGTTCCCAAACGGGACAGTGTTCAGATGAGGCCGGTCGTAGACCTGTCTTATCTGAATCTTCACATTTACAACGAGTCTTTCAGAATGTTTAACAGTTCATCAAATCAGGCTAACACTTCCGCCGGGAGGCTGGATGTGTTCCCTAGACCTGACAGACGCCTATTGGCACGTGTCGGTCAACAAAAGATTTCAAAGGTTTCTGGCCTTGAGGATCAGGCACCAAAATTTTGTTTTTCAGAGGATGCCGTTCGGTTTGAACCTAGCACCTCGATTATTCACGAAACTAGTCCGGCAAGCCCTGATGCCGTTGTTAAAACAGGGAATCCGAGTGTTGTGGTATCTAGACGACTGGCTGGTGGTGGCAGAGACACAACAATTATGCACAAAACATGTCAATATCATTTTAAATCATGCCAAAACTCTAGGCTTCAAGGTAAATCTGGTAAAGTCAAACCTTGTTCCCTCAAGAGTAATTCAGTGGATAGGGCTGGTCTGGGACACCGCCGCTCTCACTCTGAGTCAGAGTGTGGACAATCGCAACAGGTTTCGCAGGAAACTGTTCAGGTTTCTTCACAGTCTGACTACGACACGAAGAGTCTGGGAGTCTCTGGTCGGCTCTCTCAACTGGATTCAGCTAACTGTCAAGTTGGGCCGGTTGAAAGTAAAACGATTAATATTGGAAGGCAACAAATATTTCCCACTCTTACCGGCGGGAAAATTATGGCCCATACCAAAATTAATCCACACCTTACTAGCGGTCTGGGCGAAGAGGGAAACATTGCACTCATCATGTCATGGACCTCTCCTCCTCCAACGGTATGGGTAGACACGGATGCGTCAGGCACCATAGGGTGGGGATTTCAGTCAAATCAGGGGCACCAGGGTCAGGGACTTTGGTCCCACTTAGAAATCTCTCACATAAATGTCAAAGAGTTACTAGTCCCCTTGTATTTCCTTCAGACTCACGGCCCGGCGTTACGGGGCAAGTCAGTGGCCTTCAGAATGGACAATCTGAATGCAGTTCACTGTATTCAGAAACAAGGGTCAACGAGGTCAAGGAAGTTGCTACTCGTGTCGGAAGAGATTTTTGTTCTAGCCACCAGTCTAGATATTTATCTTCACGCATCTTATCTCCCAGGCGTAGCGAACGTCTGGGCAGACGCTCTGTCCCGGAGACAGAGCACGACAGTAGAATGGGAGCTCAAGCAACCCATTTTCGACCTAATGATTGCGGAGCTCTCCCATCCACAAGTGGATCTTTTTGCGTCCGAGGAGACTCACAAGCTCCCTCTATACCTCACCCACCGGGCGATAACGCCGGCAGGGGGGCCAGACGCCCTAGTGACAGACTGGAACAGATGGAGCTCCATCTATCTGTTTCCGCCGCCAGATGCGTCACTAATGTGCCACGTAGTGAACAAACTACGAGTTTATCGAGGCTTAGTCTCGCTAATCGCGCCCCTGTGGCCGGCGCAGGTGTGGTACCAGCAGTTAATAATGTGGTGCCCGGACCCGGTATCGCTCCCGGTCGGGTACTTCCACTTAGACACGATTGGCAACCTAGAGACCTCGCTGACTTTTGCATTATGGACATTCAGGAGGCCAAGTGGCTAGCACCATACGGTAGGGATGTGACCAATAAATTGCTCAATCAATATACTCAGTCTACTAAGCGACAATATCAATCTCATTGGAAAGCTTTTACTTCTTGGATTGTTAGAACGGAACAAACTGTACCCTCAGTGGCATTGGTTTTTAATTACTTGAACTATCTGTTTGAGCAGAAACGTTTATCTGTGGTTACTTTGAAGAATCACTTAAACTGCGATTAGAGTGCCCTTTTTTCGACCTTACAGGTCTATCCATACCGGTGGCGGAGGAAACAGGATTTATGAGAGCGTGTTTTAAACTCCGCCCACCTCCCCGTCAGCTCATGCCTACTTGGTCTCTGGACAAAGCTTTGTCCCTTTACTTCATTCTCGTCTGTATCAAAATACTGCAGACTTTGCTTTAATCTTAAAGAAGGCAGTTTTCCTTTTGGCTTTGGCCACCGGAAACAGAGTGTCTGAGCTGGCGGCGATGAGCAACACACCTAATTGTCTTAGGTTTGGTAGACTTAATGATTCAATTTCCATTGCACCCTCCCCGGCGTTTTATGCCAAGAATGAGCATAGTGCACACGTGTTTTCTGAGTTCACGGTGCCGGCGTTAAAAAGGGGAAAGGTGCATCATAATTTATGTCCAGTGCAAGCTCTAACCAAATATTTGAGAATAGCTCCTCATAACCCCCAAGATGCTTTATGGGTAGCGAGTACGGGTAAACGCTTACTTAAACGGCGATTAGCCTCTCTTCTGGTAGAAGTCATTAAAGAGCGTAATCCCGGCGTTGTGGGTAGGGCCCACGATTTACGCAAGTGGGCGGCCTCTTTACGTTTCCTGAAAAACTTTTCAGTTGAAGATATTGCGTCCACACAGTTGTGGGCGTCTAATCATACGTTTCTCTCTAGATACTTGTCAGTTGCTCTAGACAAACCTTCCTTACCATGTATAGCTTTAAGGCAGAGGGTCTAGGTGGCCCTGCAGTCACTTATGTTTATTTTCAAGGAAGGGGGGGGGGTGCAGTCAGTTGACATAGGACACCCTAGACCCCGCCGGAGTATGAGAGCTGTGATACAATTTAAGGTTAAAATGTGATATGAACATTTTTCTCTGCGGGAATTTGTGCTAGAACAAAGTTTAGTACAAACAACGGTGTTGTTATAGTAGTTTTAGCTGCGAAAGCAATGTAACATTAGTTCAATGGAGTTCATTAGCAATTGATCTCCACATGTATTTTGGGGTTTATGATGTGCACATATAAACTTATAACTTATTATTTTTGTCACCACTTCGTTGAGTGGGGTGCCTTTTGTAACTACAGATCTGTGTTCAGAATCTTCAGGGTTACCTATTTTTGTCGGGCAGGCTTCTTTGAAGCACGCACCTGCCTGAACCCCTTTTTCTTGTATATTTCCGGCCTACGCCGTATTAAATACATTTTTCAAAAAGTAAGAATACTATGTGGTTGTTTTTATTATCTGCTTTTCTAGAGTTATGATATGATTACGAATGTCCCCCTCCAGTCTTAGATATCAGGCATGTTCGTCAATGATGGAGGGGCCACTAATAAATTATAGGTTTGACTCCTGTAAGGAGATAAAGAAAACCTAATATTTAGTAGTGGCCCCGTAATCATTGACGACTGGGGCCCTCCCGACCGTCCCCTTCCCATTCGTTGATGTATTAAGGATTTTGGTTTACTTGATATGTCAGTGAAGGAGGAATGACGCCTGATTCAGCGTCTGGTCAGAAATCCACACAAGTACATCCACGATATGATGGAAAGCTTATTGGATAGTTATTCTTATTTTCTTTTTGTTTTTATTTTTTACGAAGTTTTTTCGTAGTGAGAACCCAATTCATAATGACTGAAGCCATGAGTGAGGTCGCGTGCGCTCATGATGAAGGCTCCTCAGTTTTTTAAATGCTCTGCGCGGTAGATTCAAACTACGGCGGATTAGTGTTTGAAGAGGATGCCTTATGTAATAGGCATGTTCGTCAATGATTACGGGGCCACTACTAAATATTAGGTTTTCTTTATCTCCTTACAGGAGTCAAACCTATATTCTTATACCTCCACAGTCCTGAGATCTGCCTCTTCTGGTGGTAGGTCCACAGGGTTGTGTTGTGGTTAAATGGTAATGAATCACCTTCCACCACCACCCGACCTGATGCCTCTGGTCCAGTTATAGCTCTGGAATATATACCAAACATATTTGTTATCCTGTTATAGGAATTTATTAAAAATATTTATTAGATATTTTTTCATGTCAAAAGTAATCAGAAACATACAGTATTCTTCATATCATATCAAGATAATGTACGCTTGATACGTGAGTAACTAATAAATTACTGAAGTCTACGCTGATAGCACACTAAGAGGGAATTTAGATTCAATCAGAGTGCGCCATGTCTGTGAACAGGGAATTTAGATCCAATCAGAGCGTACCGTGACAGTGAAGTTACCCACGGAGAGAAAAATGAAAAGCCTATATGCAAGACCATTACATCTGCTATTATCTAGTTCTCTCTTCAGTGAAGCTTAGATGTCAAGAAAAAGTCCACCAAACTCTTAGGGCCCTGTACCGCGATCTATGATGATAAACAATAGAACACATTGACGTCTGAGACTATTTTGAAATACCATGTTATGAATTCATATACAACAAAATTTCAGGTATAGGTATACAATTAAATTGTGTTCAGATCAGATAGAGTAAGAGACTATATTACAGATTATCATGTAATTTTTTCAACACAATCATACATATTGTTCCTGTTTTCTGTCTAACTTTAGACGATGATGATAAACGGGAAATGTAGCAAGTAGTTGACGAGCAAAGAATAAAGTCTTTTGATGCGTAACTCACCTGACCAAACGTGTGAATGTTAACGAGTGTTTGTTGACAGTGGCCAACACAAGGTGACATCCAACCAGGTGTTTCTGTACCACCTGAACTACAGTGTCTACCACAACATCTCCTTCCTGGCCCTGTTCAAACTTGAAGCTTCCGTGACCAGGATAACTCCAAAGAAGTACCAAGCACCAGAGACAGAAAGAACGATGGGGCAGCATACCTGTAGTTAAATATAATGCAATAATTTGATACTAATATCACTGCTACTAGTACTACTACTGCTGCTACTACTACTACTGCTGCTGCTACTACTACGACTAATAATAATAATAATAATACAAAGATATCAATAATAATTGAAATGCCACTAAGTTAGCATCTATGACCCATACAACTACGACAGTCTTACACGTTACTCCTCAAGACAGTCATAAACCATCGACTGGATCCTCACAAGCTGTGTTCCGGGTAAACCAGTCAGACTGACTTTTCATCCCTATGTTTATTCACTTGTAGCTCCGACATTGTCTAACCTGGACATAACAAAGAAAATTGCCAGTACTGTGTCACCAAACCGCAGCAGCACCTTTCATAAACATAATTTTAGACTTCATGTATGACTAATAGTATAAATACAAATGTTTCCATGATTGGTTGCTGTCCTTTGTATATGACTGAACTTATATTAAAACAAACTTTGTCAGCAACTACATGTTTACCTGCATCCCCGACAGGAATTAAAATAATTGTGTCCACATCTGGCAACCTAACAGTACAACAGCAACTCCAAATCATCACCAACTACAACTGAGCTTCCATTCTTTCTGGACACGAAAAATCCACCAGTTTCAGACCTCCTTCAGTTTCACCATCGACGGTGTCAGCTAGAGGTTATTTCGGCATTGCTTCCTCAGGCTTGAGATACCAGCAAGAGTAGCCTATGCTATCCAGGCTCCAGCAGAATCTTTGTAATCTATGTGAATACATTTAATCAGATAAAATAACCATATTATTGGTAGCAGCGTTGCTCATTCACTTACAGTGAGCGCCACTGCCGCAAGTATGAATTAGTATGCTAGTATCCTCGCTACATGTCCTCATTCTCCCCTATGGCTGTCCACACTTCCATCAACACTCCACCATTCAAACCGGCAGTCAAAAACATTAAACAGTACTTGGTAAGGGTCACTTTCTACAACATCAATAATGATCCAAGTAAGATAGCTGCCCTGACTGCTAGCATAGAGCTGCAAAATTATAATCGCCCACCACTATGCCTGATCAGTGGAAACTCGCCAACGTAACACCGATAATAAAAGAAGGCAGCAAATCCTTACCTAGTAACTATCGTCCAATTAACTTAACCTCAGTTGTATGTAAAATGCTAGAAACACTCATAAGAGACAATCTCGTAAATCACTTAGAGGAAAACAACAAACTTAACCCCTTCTGTACCAGCGACGGCAGGGAACCGTCAGTAGATAAGTCACTCCCCAGTCCCAGCGACGGCAGGGAGCAGTCAGTAATGTACTTTCCTTGTAACTGCCAGTATAAGGCAGTGCCTCGTACCACGACTGTTTGAGCACTGTTCTCGAGTTGGCAACACTTTCCAGCTTATATCCAACACTGCAGGCTGGGAGAGCCAGTATTCCTTCATCTTTTGAGGTGGGAGGTTTGTTTTATCTTGCCATTTTGGCCACATTGCTTTGGACTGGGGGGGACTTTTATTACTGTATCCTCCTGTACAGTAGGGGTTAAAGATACTCAACACGGTTTTTGTAATAAACGCTCCTGCTTAACCCTTAATTAGCGGCTCACCACATAAGTCGAGTTAAATAAAGCTGGACTATGTGGCGGCGCTCGACATAACTCGAGTGGCAATTTCAGCACGTAATGTTGCTGAGAGAGAGAGACAAGTGGTGGCAGGAGAGTAGCGAGCGTATGACTGCTCCAGACCACCGCGGCGAACCTACTGACACGAATCTCACCTCCCTCCTACCTCTCTCACTCGCTATATAAGGAATTGTATGGGGAAAGTGCCTAATTACATGCTTTTTGCACTCGCGTTGCACGGTTATTGCAAGAAAACTAGCCATCATAAAAGGATCGTTATGGTGTCATTCGAAAGCTCTGTTTATGCCCTTTCAGGGATAGATACTTGTTTTACGTTCTGGGTCTTATTTAGGCATGAACATGATCACGTATACAGCCCTATTTTGGCTAAAAACACCCCGCTGGGCGGTACATAAAATAAACCGCATAGGCCGCTCTTAAGGTGTTTAACAAACTTCTTAGACTTCTTCCACGATATGCTAGACCTATATGATAAGAGTAAAGCTGTAGATAGTATATACCTTGATTTTCAAAAGCCTTTGACAAAGTTCCCTATAAATGTTTATTGATAAAACTAAAAGGGCATGGAATACAAGACGGTGTGTTGAAATAGACAGAAAATTGGCTCAGTGACAGAAAGCAAAGAGTAGTCATAAATGGTAAAATATCTAAATGGATCAATGTAAGTAGCGAGGTATCCCAGGGATCGGTACTGGGGCCAGTTCTCTTTTAAGTTTACATTAATGAGTAAGATGAGGGTCTCACCTGTACAATCTCAAAGTTTTGGTGACGATACAAAAATTGCAAGTATTCGTACTCTCAAATGAACATGTTGAAGATATGCAACATAATCTAGATAAGTTGTCACATTGTGCTCAAATTTGGCGTATGTGTTTCAATGCGGATAAAAGTAAAGTACTCTATTTCGGAAAACGAAATGAGAAAGCAAACTATTCAATGAATGGCATCCAGCTTAAGAGTGTTGAGAAACAGATTTGAGAGTAACAATATCGATTAACCTAAAACCGAGTCAACAATGTTCAAAAGTTGTTAAGAAGGCAAACCAAATAATTGGCTTTAAAGGCAGGTCATTTGAACATAAATCCAAAGATGTAATCCTAACTCTTTACAATTCCTTAGTCTGCCTTCCTCCAGGAATATTGAGTTCAATCCTGGTGCCTTTACTACCAAAAGGATATAGAGAAGCTAGAACAAGTTCAACGTAGAGTTGCCAAAATGATACCTGTCTAAAGAACATACCATACAAGGAGTGTCTAAGATAATTACATCTATTTCCGTTAACCCAGTGCAGATTAAGAGGCGACTTAATTCAAGTGTTCAAAATCATCAAAGGCATCGACAATAATTATGAACTGTAATAAATATTTTACTATCGACCATTCAAATTACACGCGGGTGACGGGTTGCAAAATTATTGAAAAATCTTTTAACTCACACGAGTCTAAGAATTTCTTCTTAGATTGAGTTGTTAACTTGTGGAATGAGCTTCCCCGAGATGTCATAGATTGCATCACCGTTGACTCTTTTAAACATCGCCTAGACAAACACCTTGCCTTAAATCCACGACTGAACTGCATTTGTAAAGGAATATTTGTTTTGTTTTCGTCTATTATATGACTAACAACTGTCCCCTACTACATCCAATACTGCCACGGACAAATGTCCCAGGGCAGTCTTCCCTTTCCCTTTTTTCCCTTACCCACTCTAAACCACTTAGTTGGACAGTTGACCATCAGTGTTTTGGAGGGCAAGCAGCCTTGAGGGGTCGATGGACCTTTGGTTGCTTGATTTCCTTGAACTCCATTGTATCATCGAGATTTTCGAGGCACTAAAGGTCATCTTGTCAAAATTGCTTTTACCAAACCTATGCTGAATAGCCGCTCTCCAGTAGATTGCCAAGTTGTCCTTCTCTAGTGACTTTAGAGCCACTCACCTCCATTGGCAGCAGATAGTTAGGCTAGCTTACCGCGATGCCACTCACCTCCATGTACAGCACATAGTTAGGCTAGCCTATGGTGATGCTACCCCTGAAGTACAGAAATTACACCAGTTTGAATATCCTCGACTATTTTGCGATCCAAGACCCAGCTGACTAAACCCACAATATTAACCCTCTGACGCACGTATGGACGCGATTGCGTCCTGAGCTAGTTTTGCCCCTGGCGAATGTTGGGTGAACTGCGATTGCGTCCTTAAGCCCTGTATGAAATTGGTAAAACCACATGAAAGACGCGGAATCGCCGTCCTATTTAGGACTCGATATATATGGTCTACTAGTCCATATGTAGAGGCATCTGGGCAAAAAAAAATCATAGCTGGGTGAAGATGGTGTGAACGGGAACACATGGGCCAAAAACCAACCCATTAGCAGCCCCAGACCGTGTGTTGACCCTCTTCTCCTGTTTATCAGCATACCCAAGTAACCTGTCCATGGACAACTTTTAAAACTTACTCAGACCTGAGAGGGTTAACTTGATGGCGAGCATCGAACCAAAGATAGCTCGCCCAAGTCTATGTCGGCCCATCTAGATACCTAAAAATGATTTACATATTGTTAACCAGCCAAAATTGTGCTTAAAAAGAGAGATTATAAAATGATAACTAATGGCACCATGACATAGGAAATATCGAAAAATGTTCAGGACAGGAACTAAACAAACTTTTTACTCTCTGTGGCACCAACTGTCTCTGTACTATTGCCCAAAGAAGTTTCGTTCCTCTCCTATATAGATGATGTGGTAACGCTGGCAACATGGTAGTCTCCAACCCTCTACACTCTCTCCACTCACTCCCTCTAATCGGATAGCTTCTGAGTTTATGAAGCAGGTAGTGAAGTATTTGAAAATATTGCAAGGTTGGCAAATATTTATTGACATCGATCTCTTGGAGAGGAAACGAAATATACTAGTGGGCAATAGTAAAACTTGGAGGCTCGAAAAATTTACCTTCCAATAACTTTCGCATATTAGACACTAGAAACAACAGCTACGGCAGACTAAACCTACAATGGGGCATCTACTGAGTTTATGAGGTATTTTATCAACAAAAGAGGGCCTTCACAATCATCATTTTATCGCCACAGCCGAAACTCCATATGACAACGTTGAGCACAGCAGACACCAAGGTATTATTACTTACAGAGAAAATGTTTGACCGGAAACCAATAGCAGATTTTGTTTAATGCAGCTCTGGCAGCTCACTATCTCTCGGGGTGGGGGGGGGGGGGGGATTTCAATAACCCATAAGTAATTTACTGTAACCTCCCAGAATGCCAACCATTTTTTTGGTAGTTGATGAGGGAGACAAAAGGCAAAACTGCCTGTGGCGAGTGCCTGAGGCCACCAGAGTTGAAAGAGTGACAGGGCCAAAATCAAAGGAACAGTCGATCCAAAATGCCTGGACA